>JASDDO010000022.1:692747288-693075252 GCA_030015575.1 Agapanthus africanus | reverse complement strand
GTGTTCTTATGGTGGGATTTTGGGATTTTTCAGATATATTATATGTGCCCAGATTTTCCAGAACTGAAATTTGCTTTTGGGGTCCTATAATTCCGTATTTTTTCCGAACTTCACTGCACTTTGACTATGATGGTTATATCTGTGTTGCTTGCATGTATTGAACGTCGGCTAATCGCTATAAGACGATTAGTCGGGGTTATACATGATCTGTGTTTGATATTGGAATGTGTATATGAATGTGTTGGACTGTCGCGGGTGAATAGCCGGGGTGGATGTGAGATGAGCTTTTGTTTTTCTTTCATTCATTGTAAATGTAAATTGATGTAATAATTATTATTTGTTTGGCCGCACAACCGGGTCGGGGTTGTAGCCGTCATTGTATAATTCTTTTTACTGTTTTTGCTCCTAGGATAGACCCATGGAGGGGTGCACAAACTGCCGAGTACTTGGCGGGTAGTTTGCCGCACCCGTAGGGGTCTTGGGTGGGGTATTGGCTATTCACCGCGACCGTGTTATCCGCTTTTCGTTTCAGGCTCGAAAGGATTGCGGATTGCTAGTATATCCAATGTATTCATCTGTGATCTGTAATGTCTATCATTGCTTTCTATTTAGGCGTTGCTTATGTTTTACAGCCGCGCTAGCCCAGCCCCCGCTCTGTCGTTAGTTAAGTAACCTAACGAGTGATGACGGGACCCCGTGGCGAATGCGAATGGCATAAGCGTACGTCATATTTTGGTTGTTTTCTGCAATGGTAGGATTTAAATGATGGGACGCATTAAAAGTACTAATGCAAGAATATCACACATTAAAAGAACTAATGCAAGATAATAAACCAAGTTAAAATCGTTGGAACATTTTCGAAAAACCACTCGGTTCTTTTCAAAACTAACTTTTAAATGCGGAGCTTGAGCCACTCCTTCTAAAAGCTATCTCGTTCCATCGATTATATCAAGTTCACTACGTTCACGGTTTCGCCAAAACCATTCGTAGCCCTCCATCATTTCAGTTAAATATACGGTAGTATTCAAGCTATGTATTTTGACCTCACGCCAAGGCATAGTGATTGGTAGCTACCGGATATTTATCTGTTGCATAGATAGAATGCGTTGGTTTGAGACAGTCGTACTGCCATTTTGGCCTACGTCAAGGGTAGGTACGGGTGGGTTCAAATTAACCAGGATAATGATGGGAAGAACTTGACATGTGACTTATGACATTTTGACCTCACGCCAAGGTCATAAGAGAATGGGGCAAAAATCCACATCGGGAGTTTCATAAGCACTGAAACTTGCTAGATTTGCATACCATTTGGAGTGTGGTGATTCTGGTAGGATTCCTTCAGTTTCGTCACGCGATGATATTTGGATCCCGATCCTACTGTGAGTATATGCTACTCCTCGGGAAATTTCTCACTAGACGATCAATGCTATAAACCTAGTAGGTGCCTAGAAAGGTGTCAGCGGGGCTACGCCCCCAGAGAAAAGAGGTTATTTAATTAAGGAACTTCGCGAAAGCGTTGGAAAACCTCCCTCGAAGTACCGACACTGGCCTGGCTGAACGGTTAAGCAAGTATTGCACGGTGGGATTGATCCCGGCTAATTCTTCCTTTGTGGTTTGAGGAGGGATTCGAGAGACAGTGGGAGCCATCCTGTTTAGACAAATTAAAAACCATTCTAAACTTGCAAGAGCATCGTGCTAAAGTGTTCCTTCTCTCCCCCCTGCAGCGACCAAATCGAAATGACTGGACTTAAGTTGATTCTAGATAAAAACATATTGACAGGGCCAAACTACAAAGATTGGCTCAGGAATGTCAAGTTGGCAATCACTTACGACAAGCTGAGGTATCTTCTTACCACCAAAGCTCCCCCCGTCCCAGGTCCCACCTCCAGCGTCGCGGATAAGGAAATCCGTAAGACTTGGGAGATTGACAGCGCGAAGGCCAGGTGCCTCGTACTTGCCTCGATGGACAACGAACATCAGAGGAGGCACGAGAATATGGATTTGGAATCCATATTTCTTCATACAAAAGAACTGTATGGAGAGCAGTCTCGTATCGCAAGATACGAAGTGTCGAAGAAGTTGTTTTCGACAAAGTTGGCCGTCGGATCATCGGTAGCGGACCACGTGCTTAAGATGATTGGCTACACTGAGGAGCTCGCGGAACTTGGGACCACGTTGGACAGTGAACTCTATACGGATATAATTCTCCAGTCCCTTCCATCCACTTACGCCCAGTTCATACTGAATTTCAACTTGCAAGAAAAGAAAGTTGAACTTTCAGAACTCCTCAACATGCTGAGGAGCGCAGAGGGCACCCTACAGAAGGGTAGGGAAACACCCGCTTTGTTTGTAGGAGGATCTTCTTCCTCTAGGTCCAAGGCAAAAGCCAAGGGAAAGAGGAAGAAAGACCCCGCCAAACCAAGAGGCGGTGTTAGTAAAGTGGGTTCGAAGGGAAAAGAAATGGCAACAAAGATTGCGGGGAAGCTTGTGGGTAAAGAGGAATGCTTCTATTGTCACAAGAGTGGACACTGGAAGAAAGATTGCAGGGCTTGGAAGGCCAGGACACAGGAACTGAAGCAGGTTACGGCTTCAGCTTCAGGTGTGTATGTTATTGAAAACTGTCTTTCTATAAACTCTACTTCCTGGGTATTGGATACCGGATCAGGATCTCATATCTGTAATTCTTTGCAGGCGTTGAGAAACCGTAGGGTTTTGAAGGCAGGTGACATGACCCTCAAAGTTGCGAACAGAGCTAGCATGGATGCTAAAGCCGTGGGGGACTATCACCTGGGAATGTCAGATGGGCATGTTTTGGTTTTGCGTAATTGTTTTTTTGTACCCAACGCAACTTGTAATATCATTTCTGTATCTTTAGTTTCTAAAGAAGGTTATGAATTTGCGTTTGTAAGTAATGTTGTAAACATTCACCTTAATCAAGTTCTGATTGGGTCAGGTACACTGAGCAATGGTATATACGTATTAAACCAACCACAGATTTTTAATGTCCAGAATACACACAAAAGAAAGTCTCCAGATATCAATCAGGCTTTCTTATGGCATTGTAGACTGGGTCACATCAATGAGAGAAGGTTGACTAAGTTACATAAAGAAGGGTATTTGAATCCGTTCGAATACCAATCGTATGCCACTTGTCAATCCTGTCTCAAAGGAAAGATGACAAAGACTCCGTTCACTGGACACGGAGTAAGAGCGAGCGAGCTCTTGGGACTCGTACACAGCGACGTGTGCGGTCCAATGTCTACACTTGCGCGAAGTGGTTTTTCTTACTTCATTACTTTTACGGATGATTTTTCAAGGTTCGGACATGTCTTCTTGATGAAACATAAATCTGAAGCCTTTGGAAAATTCCAGGAATATAAGAATGAGGTAGAAAAACAAACCGGCAAAAGTATCAAGATTCTAAGATCGGATCGAGGTGGAGAATACTTAAGTGCCGAGTTCCTGAACTACTTAAAAGAGAATGGAATTCTCTCTCAGCTTACTCCTCCATACACTCCGCAACATAACGGTGTATCGGAGAGACGGAACCGCACCCTATTGGATATGGTACGGTCCATGATGAGTAACGCTGAGTTACCGCGATCATTCTGGGGGTATGCACTAGAATCAGCTGCGTACCTTTTGAACCGAGTTCCTACTAAGACTGTGCCTACCACACCATATGAGTTATGGAGTGGGAAGAAACCCTATCTTCAATATCTGAAGATTTGGGGATGTCCGGCTTTTGTCAAAAAGCAGCATGCGGACAAACTCGAGGCACGCTCAGTACTGTGCAAGTTTGTGGGATACCCAAAGAGCACCAGGGGGTATCTTTTCTACTACGCAGAAGAACAAAAAGTCCTTGTTTCTCGTAATGCCCACTTTCTAGAACACCAGTTCATAGAAAAAGAAACAAGTGGGAGCGCAGTAGAACTGGAAGAAATTCCAGAACCACAGACTATTACTGAAAGCTTAATGGAACCAGAGGGTTCAAATGAACAGGACATTACTATGCCGCTCCGCAGGAGTAGTAGGCAGTCTCATCCGCCCGAGAGATACTACGGTTTTCTCATAGACGGGGATCGAGAGGATTGCATCATAGATTATGATGAGCCTACTAGCTTCCAGCAGGCCGTTCAGAGCGTTGACTCGGTAAAATGGCTGGATGCAATGCGGACCGAAATGGAGTCCATGTACACCAACAAAGTATGGACGTTGGACATTGCTCCAGACGGGGTAAAACCCGTAGGATGCAAGTGGATCTTCAAAAGGAAGATTGGTGTAGATGGACAGGTTGAGACCTATAAATCTAGACTTGTAGCAAAGGGTTTCCGTCAAAGACCTGGCTTGGACTATGACGAAACCTTTTCTCCAGTGGCTATGCTGAAATCCATTCGGATCCTTCTTGCCATTGCTGCCTTCCACGATTATGAGATTTGGCAGATGGACGTAAAGACCGCTTTTCTGAATGGAAATTTAGAGGAATGTGTCTATATGGATCAGCCAGAGGGTTTCATTCAGAGTGGGAGCAGCGGAAAGGTGTGCAAGTTGCTTAAGTCCATCTATGGACTAAAGCAGGCATCGCGGAGTTGGAACATCTGTTTTGATGAGACGGTCAAGGAATTTGGCTTTATCAAAAATCCAGATGAACCATGCATCTATAGTAGATTTGTAGCGAGAACTGTAGTATTCCTCGTTTTATACGTGGATGACATTCTCTTAGTAGGAAATGACATTCCTATGCTACAATCTGTCAAGGGGTTCTTGTCACACAGGTTCTCCATGAAAGACCTGGGTGATGCCTCATACATCCTGGGGATCCGGATTCATCGTGATAGATCCAAGAGGATATTAGGACTTTCTCAGTCCAGGTACATCGACACCATAGTGAAAAGATTCAGTATGGAAGATTCCAAGCGCGGTAACCTACCGGCTTGTCACGGGATCACCCTCTCTAAAGAGATGTCTCCCAAGACTGATTTGGAGAGGGATCGCATGTCTATTATACCCTACGCTTCTGCGGTAGGCTCTATAATGTATGCGATGTTGTGTACCAGACCGGATGTAGCTTATGCACTGAGCGTGGTAAGCCGGTATCAGTCAAACCCTGGGGAGAAACACTGGATAGCGGTAAAGAACATTCTCAAGTACCTGAGAAGGACTAAGGAGATGTTCTTGGTGTATGGCGGAAAAGACCTCCAGATCGAGGCCTTTGCTGACTCCAGCTTCCAGAGTGACAAGGATGATTCCAAGTCCATGTCGGGTTTTGTCTTCACCCTCAATGGAGGGGCGGTGTGTTGGAAGAGCTCCAAACAGGAAACCGTTGCAGACTCGACTATGGAAGCGGAATACATTGCTGCATCTGATGCCGCAAAAGAAGCTGTCTGGATGAGGAAGTTCTTAAAAGAACTTCAGGTGGTTCTGTCCATTGTTGACCCAATACCTCGGTATTGCGACAACAACGGGGCTATAGCTTTAGCGAAGGAACCCAGGTCCCATCAGAGATCCAGGCACATCTTGAGGCGGTATCACCTGATCAGGGAGATCGTGGATCGCAAGGAGATCGAGGTTCGGAGGGTTGCTTCAGAAGAGAACACTGCAGATCCATTCACCAAGGCCCTACCCCAGACTCAGTTCGAGCGGCTGATCGAGATGGTAGGTCTTCGATACGCCAGTACATGGCCTTAGTGCAAGTGGGAGATTGTTAGTGTATATGCCCTAGAGGCCATTACTGTATCATACTAGTTTGTATATTACTTAATGGAAGCTTGGGATATTCACCTTGTATAAACAATCTTGCTCAATATAGTAGTATGCTACTTGGTTTGTTTCTACTTCAATGTGTACTTGTGTTTATTTTACTATATCACTTATACGCATTAGTGGAGCCCTTAGGATCTTTGCTTGATTACCAGCGTTGTGATGGCAGTCACACTAGTGGGGGCTGGGTAATCTATAAGCACATCCTTATACAGGTCCCTAGTCGCAGGACTATCGAGACAGGGCATCGATACTCCGGAGTAGACTAGCGTGTGCGCTTCTCATCCCAGTGTGGGAGATGGTATGTCCCACAGCCATCAGTACGTCGTACTGGAGATAGTATACGGGTGCTCGTTAGGTTACGAGTACACTGGACAGGACTCGTCGGGAACTGACAGGTTGGTATTATACCTATCGTCAGTCATCAGTTCCCAGGTGACATAAGTACAGCTTAGTCCGCTGACTTGACACTGACACTTCGCCTCGAGTGTGTTCCCACTGCACTTTGATCACTACCCTACCATGGCTCAAAGGAGTCGTGCAAATAGGTGGTGGTTGGGTGCAGTCCCGAAGCATTTGGAGGCAGTGCCGGTTAGACAGGATTCGTCTCTCCCGGTATTGGGGGTTGACATCGCGCTGTGTCTAGGAGAGCCATTACACGAGTAGTCCCTGGCCAGGGCAAGCGAGACATACTGGTAGGTTCCAGTGTTATCTCAGGGTGTTTTGGGCTTCACTCCGACACGACTTGTACCGCTATTGGGGGACTGACGTTTTACCGCCCCCTAGGCCCGACATGCGATGTATCAGACGAACAGACCGGACTGTACGGAGAGTGTCACATTCAGACTCAGTAGGAGTACAGATGGGGTTTCACCTCGTCAGCCTTCTTGTCGGCATCTACCTGGGGACCGTTACGCACAGCTAGTGCCGCTTGCGGTCTGTGGTTAAACCCACTGCCAGCGTAGTGTCGAGTCTTTAGAGTCCCACACAGAGGGTATTCGCCTCTGGGCAAAACAGAGTAGAGGTCGCATGGTTTTGCGACAGGGTTCGTTCTCATCCGCGCACTTGTGCACGTTTGGAGTCCGGACGGATATTACTGGCTGGCTCTGGTATGAGTCAGATACCGGTATATGTTTTGGGGTTGCTTTTATCTCTCAGTATTCATGTTCCTCGGAACAAGAATGCAGGTGTGTATGCACAGTTATTTGAGGACGAGGAAGATGATTTTTATTAGGGTTTCGGAACGGGTGCGTATGCACAGTTGACAGTCGTCGTTTTCCAAACCCTAATAGTTTTATGAAATATCAATTAATAATAGTAATTAAATGAAATATTGTTATGGTTGATTTTGTTGACTTGTTGACCATGGTTGACTTGTTGACCATGGTTGAATGTTGACCACCATCATGCTTTGAAAGGATTCTCCTTGATTCATGCTTACACTCATTTAATGAAAGTATGATAGTGGTCATTCTAAATACAACCATCAACTATTTCATTTTTGAATTATTATTATTAATTAGATAATTCCTTTTCTTTTAGTCATGGTTGCAAAAGAAAAGAGCTCATTCTTTCATATCCATTCTCTCTCCTCACTTCATCTTCTTCTTCCTCAAGCTCAAGGTGATTCCTTCTCATGTGTTGAGAATCCTTCACCTTGAAAAGAAAACAACCCCTAGACACTCTCCACTCTCTCTAGGGTTCAAGGTTTAGCAAGCCGGAAACCCTAGTTCACTCAAAGATCGAGGAAGAGCCCTAAGGTAGAACCTTCGAGGTGGATCCATCTTCGACGGAAGAAGGCGACAAGAAGAGAACCATCAACCTCTACAAGGTTTGAAGAAGAAGGAGTTCAAGTTTAGGTATAACCTTCATCCGAGTAGCTAAGTCTCTTTAGCAAGTTTGCTAGTATAGTTTAGACACGATCCCGACCTTGTTTAGTCCATGTTGCCTCTTGCGATAAAAATTTGTTTTTTTTATACCGTTTCCGCCTCCCCGTAAGAACCAGGGGTCGCAATATGGACTTACAGGAAGGGACTGGAGAATCAAATCAGTATAGAGTTCATTCTCCAACGTGGTCCCAAGGTCCGCGAGCTCCTCAATGTAGCCAATCATCTTAAGCACGTGTTCCGCTACCGATGATCCGACGGCCAACCTTGCCGAAAAAAGCTTCTTCGACACTTCGTATCTTGCGATACGAGACTGCTCTCCATACAGTTCTTTTGTATGGAGAAATATGGACTCTAGGTCCATATTCTCGTGCCTCCTCTGATGTTCGTTGTCCATCGAGGCTAGTACGAGGCATCTGGCCCTAGCGCAATCTATCTCCCATGTCTTACAGATTTCTACATCCGCGACGCTGGAGGTGGGACCTGGGACAGGGGGAGCTTTGGTGGTAAGTACTGTTAGTTATATGTGTGCCCTAGAGGCCATTACTGTACGTACGATGTATATTGTAGTGGATGCTTGGACATATATAGGGAGGACTTTCTTGCGCGACATGATAGTACGCTATCTGGTTGTACTTTATCTTAACATGTACTCTGATTGTCTCTTTTGTTACATATTGATAAAGCCCTTAGGATTTGTACTCGACTACTGGGACTATGATGAGATCATACTAGTGGGGCCACGGTAGTCTATGAGTACATCCTATAACTGTTCCTAGTCGAGGGTGTGTCGAGACAGGACATCGATACACCAGAGTAGACTAGCGTATACGCATCTTGACCCATATGATGGGCGATGGATGATCCCATATCCATCGGTGTTTGACATCAAGGATGGTGTACGGGTGCTCAGTGGAGACTAGGTACACTAGACGGACTCGCTGAGAACTCCTAGATGGTATATATACCTATTGTCAGATAGCAGTTCTCTGGTGACACTTGTACAGGTTAGTCTGTAGACCCGAGATCGTCATAGAGTCTTGTGTGATTCCCACTGTACTTTGATTTCCTCCCTACCACGGCTCTATTGAGTTGTACAAACAGGTGGATTTTGGGTACAGTCCCGAATCATATGGAGACAGTGAGCGATAGGAGGGGTTTCGTCTCTCCCGGTATGGGGAGTTGATGTCGCGCTATGTTTGATCGGTTATAACACCTAAATCCCTGGCCAGGGTTCTCGAGGTTTACTGATAAGTGTTATCAGTAGTTCCTCGACCTGTTATTATCCATAAATCAACATGACTTATAAAGTTACCGGGGTCTGACATTTACCACCCTTGGACTTCATATGCGACGTATCAGACGAAGAGACCGGACTGTACGGTAAGTGTTGCTTACAGGCTTATAAGGGTTGTGATGAGTTCGCTCGTCGGCCACCTTTTCGTCATGTACCTGGGTAGCCGTTATGTACAGCTAGTGCCACTGACGTGCTTCTGGTTAAACCCATTGCCAGCGTACTGACGAGTCTTTAGAGTCCCACACAGAGGGTTCTCTCGTTCAGGCAAAAGATGTAGAGACCGTAAGTTGTTACGGCATCCGTAAGGTGTTGCGGCAGGTTTTCGATTATGTTCGTGTAATTGTTACAGGAATAATAATCGGAAGAATAATACTGGCCGGATACCGGTATTATATTATTGGATTAATGGTATTCGTATTTTTCGGAATTCGGATGCGGGTATACAGTATACGGTATACGGAGGAGGGGTATTTTTGTAATTGTTACAAGAATACCTTCTAGAAGGTGCCACCTCATAATGACATAATTATGACATCATTTATTTTGTGAAAATAAATTAGTGAGGTGTAAATTAAAAGGTATAAGCATGATAATGTGGTTGTTGAAGTGGATGTACTATTAAAGCATGATACTTCTTTCATAATACATGCTTTAGTTAGTGCTATTTTTCTTTTTATCATGCTTAAACTTTTTAATTATGAAATGCACTTATTCTCTCCTCTACTTCTTCTTATAAATACCTTCATATGAGATGTGAAATCAAGGCATTCTAATCCTACACAAAATTATGATAAGTGTATCATAACAAGTGTATAAGAAGAAAGAAAGAAAATGATGGTGATCATTCTTCCTAGCTTAAACCCTCACATGAGATGTGAATCCAAAGCTTAGGATTTCAAGTTAATCCAATATACTTATCTCTACATCATCCTAGTGACCTCTTCTAGCAAATTTGGTCTCTCGGTTAAACTCTTGAGAAGAGTTTCTAGCTTGCACGAAAACTCTCGGGTGGATCATCTAGGTCTTCGGTGGCCGGAGATCGAAAACATCGGCAACATCTAAAGGAGCCAAGGAGTTCACCAAAAGAGGAGAAAGGAGCAAAGGAGTTGCATCCAAGAGAAGACCCGAAGGACCGTATCATCAAGGTATAATCCCTAACATAGTAGATAAGATCTCTAGTTGGGGTTTACTAGTTGTGGTTTAGACAAGATCTTCGGTTAAGTGCGTGTTGTATGCAAAGAAAATTTTCGTTCATCGCTTCCGCCGCGCCACAAGAGTTGTGGGAGCATGCAGCACTCACCAACATGGTATCAGAGCCTAACTAAACCACAATTAGATGTTAGCCAAAAGTTAGAAGCTCGATCGACGGTTTTTTTCTCCCGAAAACTCGTATTCTGCCCTTGCTGCTGTCAGTTTTTGAAAGTGTTCCAATATAAATTTGACATGTCTTAAAAATACAAGCAGGGTTTTCAAAGAACAGAAAAAAAATTTGGTGGTCTAAATCTCCTAAAGCGCCGCGGAACCGCGGCCAAACCCATGGTTTGGCCGCGGATCCGCCGCCGAGTTATGGCCGAGTCGACTCATTTTTTTTCACTGTTCCTAGACTGAAGAATTAGGGTTTCTGGGATATGTAGATTTTTACAAAGGTGTTTGTACAGGGACATGTCAAGTGTTGGCATGGTTTAAAAAATTATCGATCGAAATTCTAAAGTGCTTGGCTAATCGGGTTTTCTTTTTGTTATATGTGTTTGAAACGTCCGCTAATTGCTATATGACGATTAGTGGGGGTTGCACATATGGATATCATGAGATGGTATGTGTATATGAATGTGTTGGATCGTTGTGATGAATGGCCGGGGGGTGTGAGAAGAGTGTTTTTCCTTTTCTATCATTCCATGTAATTTGTAAAAAGCAATGTTATATTGTATAATTTCTTTTTACTGTTTTTGCTCCTAGGATAGACCCAAGGTGGGGTGCACAAACTACCTGGTTCTCCAAGTGCCGAGTGGCCTACTCAATTGTTGAGGGAGGTTGCTACACTTCGGGAATTTGGCGGGTAGTTTGCCGCACCCGTAGGGGTCTAGGGGGGTTTTGGCTATTCATCACGACCGTGGAACCCGTTTTTCATTAAGGGCTTGAATGAAATACGGAATTCCTAGTATATCCAATGCATTCATCTGTGATTTGAAATGGTTATATTTATATATGAGATATATATAATAAACGTTTCTTATGTTTTGCACCCGCACTAGTCCAGCCCCCGCTCTGCCGTTAGTTAAGTAACCTAACTGTGCATGACGGGGCCCAGTAGCAAATGCGGATGGCATAAGCGTACGTTCTATTTGCGTTTCTTTTCTGTGATGTTTAGGAAACGTAAATGATGGGACCACATTAATGTGATTAATGTTAAGAGAAAGAAACCTAAAGATGTTGTAGAATCAAACTTTTTGAAAAAGGGTAACTCTAGCTTTTGTTTTGCATAGTGGTATTCTTTAATATCCTGCACCTCATTCGATAAGGAAAGGGCCGGGATCCCTTCACCGGGAGTGACCCCTTTAGCAAAACTGGAAAATGTTACAAAGAACTCGAATTGATTTTATAGTTGATCTAACTTTGCTTTGCACTGTGGTATTTATATATCCAGCACCTTATTCGATAAGGAAAGAGCCGAGATCCCTTCACCGGGAGTGACCTCTTTAGCAAAATTAGAAAGATACTACAAAACCATTCGATTTTTAAAACTGGAGCTTAAACCACTCCTTCCCACTTGATTCTACAACGATATCAAGTTCAAAACGTTAAAGGTTTTCATAAAAAACCATCCGTTGCCCTCCGTCATTTTAGGAAGCAGAGTACTTAGTATTCGTGCTACGTATGTCGACCATAGCCGAGGCATAGTGTACGGTAGCTAAGTGATGTATTCCTACAAAGCATATGATGCGATTAGTTAGGACATTCATGTGATTATGTTGATCATAGTCAAGGGTCATATAGGTGGGTCTGGCTAATCACGAAATGACGGGTAGAACTTGACTAGTACTTATGATATGTTGACCATAGCCAAGGTCATAAGTGACTAGGGGTAGAAACCATATCGGGAATTTCAAGAGTTGAAATTTGCAATGAGATTGCATACCTTCTATATGATAGTTGGATCCCGATCCCGCTGCGAGTAAGAGTTACTCCTGGGAAAGTTTTACGCAAGACAATTTGACGAAATTATAGGGTGTAATTATTCTCGGCTAATCTTACCTTTTAGGGTTTGAAGGAAGATTTGATAAAAACAGTGGGAGACATCCGGATTAGATAATAACCAATCTAATCTTGCAAGAGCATACGCTAAAGTGTTTTCTTCTCTCTCTCTCTCCAAATAGCGACCATATCACGCCTTAATCAAGATAATAAATACGGATATATTGACTGAACCCGCTTGTTATATTGAGCTGGGGAACGTTGGTCCCGCTCCAACTTATAATTATTATAAGACAGAGCAGGAAATAGGGAAATACCAGAATTCCTATGCCGCCCAAACGAAGAAAGTGCATATGATGCATCTCCTTCGGGTGTGTCTATTACAAAGAACTGTTTTTTAGTATCTTTTACGTCCTGGGTATAATGATACCGGATCAGGATCCCATAAATGTAATCTGTTACATGGGCTACAGAAAGGTAAATGACTGAGAACGGGTGATAAGTTTCAAGAGTTGGAAATGGTGCAATTGTTGCAAGCCAAGAAGTTGGCAGTTATCACCCTGTATTAACAAACATATTGATTCTGAACGAATGTTATTAGATACCGAACCTGATATACAACATCATATCAGTCTCTTTATTAGTAAAGAAGGATATAATTTTGTATTGATGGATAATGTTTTGAACATTTCCTATATCAAGTGTTGATCGGTTCAGGCACGTTATCTAAAAGAATAGACGTTCTAAATCAAACTACAGTTCTCAGTATACAGAACACACACAAAAGGATAAGTTCAGAAATGAACGAATCCTTCTTGAGGCTTTGTAGACTAGGTCACATCAATGCGACCCGGCTGGCTGAAGTTACATTTTAGATGCATATTTAAACAAGTTTGAATTTACATCTTGTGAAACTTGCCGGTCATGTCACAAAGATTGAATGACCATAGCTCTGTTTATTGGAAACAGAGAGAGAGTTAGTAAACTCTTGGGACTGATATATGATGATGTATGTAAACTCCCATGTCTACACATGCCAGGACCGGTTCCTTGTACTTCGTTACATTCTCTGATAATCTCTCAAGATTCAGACATATGTTCCTGTTGAAACATAGGTCCAAAGCTTTTGAGATATTCACAGAATATAAATTAGAATTAGAGAACCAAAAATGGGTATAAGTATTATGTCCTTTGATGAGATCAAGGAGGAGAATACTTGAGCATGGAAATCCTTGACTATTCTAAAGGAGAATGAGATTCTCTCTCAGTATTACTCCTCCGTATACACCATAGCACGATGGTATATCGGGGCGGAGAAATTGCACCCTATGTGATATGGTGTGCTCCATGATGAGTACTACTGAGTTTCCTATTTTCCTTTTGGGAGTTATGCACTTGCGAAGCTGCATACCTATTGAATAGGGTTCCAATCAAATCAGCTGTCTACTACTCCATATGTGATATGGTATGGGAAGAGCCCATATCTTAAAGATGTTAAGATTTCGGGTTGTCAGGCCTATGTCTAAAAACCAAAATCCGGACAAGCTCGAGGCAAAGTCAAAACTGTAGAAGTTTGTTGGATATCCCAAGCATTAGCAAGGGAATATCTTCTACCTAACCGAGGAACAAAAGTTGTTTTGTTTCTCAGCATGCCACCTTTGTGAAAGGGAATTTCTTGTGAAGAAATTAGTGGTCATAAGGTAGAACTGGAAGGTGTTCCAGCTATACAAACTACAACAGATGACCTAACCGAGGAACAAAAGTTGTTTTGTTTCTCAGCATGCCACCTTTGTGAAAGGGAATTTCTAGTGAAGAAATTAGTGGTCATGAGGTAGAACTGGAAGGAGTTCCAGCTACAGCAGATAATTTGGTAGAACCAAAGGATTCAATAGACTCTAACGAACCTCAGCCTCTCCGCCGATCTAGTTAGTTTCCTCACCCACCTAAGAAATACTTCGGTTTCTCTATGACAGTGGGAGCGAGGATTTCATATTACTCCAGCGTGTCCCGAGACCGGAAGGTGTTCCGACGGGTTGTAGTCCTCGCAAGGGGGCATGCGTAGAAAGTAGCTGCTGAGGGACCTTTTGGTGCCACAGCGACCCTATGGGATGGGGTTGTTGCCTGACCAAAGTGGTATGACCTAACTAGTTTCGAGCAGGCCATCAGGAGTGGGACTCTGTGAGAATGGATGGATGCTTAGCGATCTAAGATGGAATCCTTATACACCAACAAAGTATGGACTTTGGAGCAAGTGTATCTTGAGAAGATTTCTTGGTGTACATGGAAAAGTTGAGACTTTCAAAGCTATGCTTAAGTCCATCCAGATCCTACTTGCCACTGCTACATACCTTGACTACGATATCTGGTGGTTGGGTGTCATGGCAGCTTTTTCTAAAATGAAGTTTTAGAAGAGAGCGTCTATAAGTACACAGCCAGAGGGCTTCGTAGACAGTGGGAGCAGCGGAAAAGTGTGCAAGATGTTTTATGCGATAAAACAGGCATCGCGGAGACGGAACATCTCTTTTGATGTGGTAGTCAAAGAGTTTGACTTCATCAAAATATTAGATGAACCTTGTATATACATAAAAGGTGGTAGGGAGTATGGTGGTGATCCTCGTAAAGTACGTGGATGACATACTCTTGATAGGGAAGGAGTTTCCTATGCTATGCTCAGTCAATCTCCTCTTATTATAAAGATTCTCCATATAGGATCAAAGGTGATACCTCCTAAATCCGGGGCTTTGGATCTATGAGATAGATCTAAATGGATATTAGGATACTCACTAGTTGTAGTGAGATAGTATCAATTGATCCTGGGGAGAATCACAGCGGAGTTGGAACATTTGTTTTGATGTGGTAGTCAAAGAGTTTGACTTCATCAAAATGGTAGAACCTCGTGGTATGGAGTATGGTGGTGATCCTCGTAGAGTACGTGGATGACATACTCTTGATAGGGAAGAAGTTTCCTATGATACACTCGGTCAATCTCCGCTTATCACACAAGATTCTCCATATAAGATCAAGGTGATACCTCCTAAATCCTGGGTTTTGGATCTATGAGATAGATCTAATTGGATGTTAGGATTTTCACTAGTTGTAGTGAGATGGTATCAATCGATCCAGGGAAGAATCACTGGAAAGGTTCCAGGGTGATAAGGACGACTGAATGTCAGTCGCAGTCATTGTCTTTACCCTTAATAGAGGGACGGTTTGTTGGAAGAGTTCCAAGCTAGATACCGTGACATACTAGAAAGGCAAGATACGTCATTACTAAGGATGCTACCAAAGATAAAGTTTGGATATATATGAGTTCAAAAGATGAACTTCGTTCCTACCATTGTGTGACAATGGAGTTGTGGCTTTAGCCAAGGAACTACCGTCCCATCAGAAATCCAGATATAATTCTTAGGCAGCACCACCTGATCATGAAGATAGTTGATCTTCAGGGAGATCAAGGTTAGGAGAGTAGATACAGAGGACAACAGAGCGGATCCACTCACTAAGGCTTTTTCCCAGTAGAGACTTTTATGGGATGGTTGAGTATGAGATACTTAAACCACAGCTGATTGTTTGGTATGTGATACCACAACAGATGGCCCTAGTGCAAGTGGGAGATTGTTAGTTATATGTGTGCCCTAGAGGCCATTACTATACATACGATGTATATTGTAGTGGATGCTTGGACATATATAGGGAGGACTTTCTTGCTCGACATGATAGTACGCTATCTGGTTGTACTTTATCTTAACATGTACTCTGATTGTCTCTTTTGTTACATATTGATAAAGCCCTTAGGATTTGTACTCGGCTACTGGGACTATGATGAGATCATACTAGTGGGGCCACGGTAGTCTATGAGTACATCCTATAACTGTTCCTAGTCGAGGATGTGTCGAGACAGGACATCGATACACCAGAGTAGACTAGCGTATACGCATCTTAACCCATATGATGGGCGATGGATGATCCCAAATCCATCGGTGTTTGACATCAAGGATGGTGTACGGGTGATCAGTGGAGACTGGGTATACTGGACGGACTCGCCGAGAACTCCTAGATGGTATATATACTTATTGTCAGATAGCAGTTCTCTGGTGACACTTGTACAGGTTAGTCTGTAGACCCGAGATCGTCATAGAGTCTTGTGTGATTTCCACTGTACTTTGATTTCCTCCCTACCACGGCTCTACTGAGTTGTGCAAACAGGTGGATTTTGGGTACAGTCCCGAATCATATGGAGACAGTGAGCGATAGGAGGGGTTTCGTCTCTCCCGGTATGGGGAGTTGATGTCGCGCTATGTTTGATCGGCTATAACACCTAAATCCCTGGCCAGGGTTCTCGAGGTTTACTGATAAGTGTTATCAGTAGTTCCTCGACCTGTTATTAGCCATAAATCAACATGACTTATAAAGTTACCGGGGTCTGACATTTACCACCCTTGGACTTCATATGCGACGTATCAGACGAAGAGACCGGACTGTACGGTAAGTGTTGCTTACAGGCTTATAAGGGTTGTGATGAGTTCGCTCGTCGGCCACCTTTTTGTCATGTACCTAGGTAGCCGTTACGTACAGCTAGTGCCATTGACGTGCTTGTGATTAAACCCATTGCCAGCGTACTGACGAGTCTTTAGAGTCCCATACAGAGGGTTCCCTCGTTCAGGCAAAAGATGTAGAGACCGTAAGTTGTTACGGCAGCCGTAAGGTGTTGCGGCAGGTTTTCGATTATGTTCGTGTAATTGTTACAGGAATAATAATCGGAAGAATAATACTGGCCGGATACCGGTATTATATTATTGGATTAATGGTATTCGTATTTTTCGGAATTCGGATGCGGGTATACAGTATACGGTATACGGAGGAGGGGTATTTTTGTAATTGTTACAAGAATACCTTCTAGAAGGTGCCACCTCATAATGACATAATTATGACATCATTTATTTTGTGAAAATAAATTAGTGAGGTGTAAATTAAAAGGTATAAGCATGATAATGTGGTTGTTGAAGTGGATGTACTATTAAATCATGATACTTCTTTCATAATACATGCTTTAGTTAGTGCTATTTTTCTTTTTATCATGCTTAAACTTTTTAATTATGAAATGCACTTATTCTCTCCTCCACTTCTTCTTATAAATACCTTCATATGAGATGTGAAATCAAGGCATTCCAATCCTACACAAAATTATGATAAGTGTATCATAACAAGTGTATAAGAAGAAAGAAAGAAAATGATGGTGATCATTCTTCCTAGCTTAAACCCTCACATGAGATGTGAATCCAAAACTTAGGATTTCAAGTTAATCCAATATACTTATCTCTACATCATCCTAGTGACCTCTTCTAGCAAATTTGGTCTCTCGGTTAAACTCTTGAGAAGAGTTTCTAGCTTGCACGAAAACTCTCGGGTGGATCATCTAGGTCTTCGGTGGCCAGAGATCGAAAACATCGGAAACATTTAAAGGAGCCAAGGAGTTCACCAAAAGAGGAGAAAGGAGCAAAGGAATTGCATCCAAGAGAAGACCCGAAGGACCGTATCATCAAGGTATAATCCCTAACATAGTATATAAGATCTCTAGTTGGGGTTTACTAGTTGTGGTTTAGACAAGATCTTCGGTTAAGTGCGTGTTGTATGCAAAGAAAATTTTCGTTCATCGCTTCCGCCGCGCCACAAGAGTTGTGGGAGCATGCAGCACTCACCAACAAGTACATACCCCAACTTGTCATAAGTGATTGCCATCTTGACATTCCTGAGCCAATCTTTGTAGTTTGGCCCTGTCAGTATATTTTTATCTAGTAACAACTTAAGTCCGGTCATGTTGAATGGTCGCTGCAATTAGGAGAGTGAAAAGAAACACTTTAGCATGATGCTCTTGCAAGTTTAGAGTGGTTTTTAGTTTGTTTAAACTGGATGGCTCCCACTGTCTCTCGAATCCATTCTCAAACCGTAAAGAAAGGATTAGTCAGGATCACTCTCACTGTACAATACTTGCTTAACCGTTCAGCCAGGCCAGTGTCGGTACTTCGAGGGAGGTTTTCCAACGCTTTCGCGAAGTTCCTTAATTAAGTAACCTCTTTTCCCTGTGGGCGTAGCCCCGCTAACACCTTTCTAGACACCTACTAAGTTGCATTGATCGTTAAGTGAGAGTTTTCCCGAGGAGTAGCATATACTCACAGTAGGATCGGGATCCAAATATCATCACGTGATAAAACCGAAGGAATCCTACCAGAATCATCACACTCCAAATGGTATGCAACGCTAGCAAGTTTCAATACTTATGAAACTCCCGATGTTGATTTTTTCCCCATGCTCTTATGACCTTGACTTTGGACAAAATATCATAAGTCACATGTCAAGTTCTACCCGTCATTCTCCTGGTTAATTTGGACCCACCCGTACCTACCCTTGACTTTGGCCAAAATGGCAGCACGACTGTCCCAAACCAACGCATCTATCTATGCTGCACATGAATACCCAATAGCTACCAATCACTATGCCTTGACTTTGGCCAAAATACATAGCTTGAATACTTTTTGACCATTCATGTGGAATGACGGAGGGCTACGAATGGTTTTGGCGAAACCGTGAACGTAGTGAACTTGATCTAATCGATGGAATGAGATAGCTTTTAAAAGGAGTGGTTCAAGCTCCGCGTTTAAAAGTTTAGTTTTGAAAAGAACCGAGTGGTTTTCAAAGTGTTCCAATCGACTTTTACTTGGTTTATTTTCTTGCATTAGTTCTTTTAATGTGTCCCATCATTTAATCCTACCATTGTAGAAAACAACCAAAATATGACGTACGCTTATGCCATTCGCATTCGCCACGGGGCCCCGTCATCACCCGTTAGGTTACTTAACTAACGACAGAGCGGGGGCTGGGCTAGCGCGCCTGTAAAACATAAGCAACGCCTAAATAGTTATTATATATAAATATATAGCAATGATAAACATTACAGATCACAGATGAATACATTGGATATACTAGGAATCCGCAATCCGTTCGAGCCTGCAACGAAAAGCGGATTACACGGTCGCGGTGAATAGCCAAATACCCCACCCAAGACCCCTACGGGTGCGGCAAACTACCCGCCAAGTACTCGAAGCGAAGCAACCTCCCTCACCACCGTGAGTAGGCCACTCGGCACTTCGAGATACCTGGTAGTTTTTGCACCCCTCCATGGGTCTATCCTAGGAGCAAAAACAGTAAAAAGAATTATACAATGACGGCTACAACCCCGACCCGGTTGTGCGGCCATACAAATAATAATATTACATCAATTTACATGTTACAAATGAATGAAAGAAAAGCAACACTCATCTCACATCCACCCCGGCTATTCACCCGCGACAATCCAACCCATTCATATACACATACCAATATCAAACACAGATCACAGAGATGTATAACCCAGACTAATCGACATATAGCGATTAGCCGACGTTCAATACATACAAACATCACAGATATAACCGTCATAGTCAAAATGTAGTGAAGTTCGGAAAAAATACGGATTTATAGGCCCCCAAAAAATAAATTTCTATTCTGGAAAATCTGGGCACATATTACATATCTCAAAAATCCTAAAACCAAGCCAGAGATACACTGCACCAAAATCGACCCAGTGACTCACCAAGATGGCCGCGGTTGCGCGACAATAGCTTGCTATTGCCGCGGAACCGCGGTTCTTTGGTCGAGTCACTGGCTCGTTTTTGGTGGCTTTCTTCACAAAACCCTGAGACGATTTTTGGAGTATAACAAAATTTGTTTTGACCAGAAAAATTTTTAACAGAAACTAGGGTTTTTGAAAACTCGGTTTTTGGATTTTTCGATTTCGAACTTCGTTACACTTCATTATCTTGCTAGTTTATGTTTAGTTAGGCTCTGATACCACTGTAAGTCCACGTTGCCCACCCCGGTGCTTGCGGGGAGGCGGAAAACGGAATAAAAATCGGATTTTTATCAACTAAGGAAACATGGACTAGACTTGTAAGGATCTTTGCTAAACAAAAACAAGCTAAAGCTAACTAGAAACTAGCTAAGTGCTAGAAAGGTTATACCTTGGGCTCTAAGTCCTTCTCTCCTTGCTCCTTGGAGTGGTGGAAGGAGGTCACCTTGCTCGTCTTCTCACGCCGAAGAAAGATCCACCCGAAAGCCTCAACCTTTGGCTTCAACTCCAAACTAGAAGTAACTAGGGTTCAAGAAGTGCAAGTCCTTCAACCCTAGATGAGAGTAGAGATGATCAAGAGAGGGTTTTTCTCAAGCTCAAGTGTTTCTCAACACATGAGAGGGAGAGAGCTTGAGGGAGAGGAAGAACAAGAGAGAGAAATGAAAATGATAGAATGAGAATAATATGAGCCATTCTCACTAATATGTGCATATTATTTTAATTAAATAATTAGCTACATAATTGTCATAGTTAATCATGACATGACCATTATCATTTCAATTTGCAAGGATCAAAAAGCATCTTCCAAAAGAAATGATGATGGTCAAAGTGTCAACCTAGATCAACAAGTCAATGAAATCAAATGGTCAACAACCATAACCATGCACAATTATTAAACTAATTATTAATTAACTATAATACACACATAAGCATTAGGGTTAATAAAATGACAATAGCCATTAACCCTAATCAAGGTCCTATATCTCGGTCTCAAACAACTGTGCATACGCACCCGCATTCGTGATCCGAGGAACACGAATACAAAGAGAAAAACCAATCCCAAATCATATATTAGGATCCGGCTTAAACCAAAGGCCGCTAGTATAAACTGTCCGGACAGCAAACGTGCACAAGTGCGCGGATGCGAACGAACCCTGTCGCAAAACCATGCGACCTCTACTCATTTTGCCCAAAGGCGAATAGCTCTCTGTGTGGGACTCTAAAGACTCGACACTACGCTGGCAGTGGGTTTAACCACAGACCGCAAGCGGCACTAGCTGTACGTAACGGTCCCCAGGTAGATGTCGATAAGAAGACTGACGAGGTGAACCCCATCTGAACTCCTACTGAGCCTGTATGTGACAATCTCCGTACAGTCCGGTCTGTTCGTTTGATACATTGCATGGCGGGCCTAGGGGGGCGGTGAACGTCAGTCCCCTAATAGCGGTACAAGTCGTGTCGGAGTGTAGCCCAGAACACCCTGAGATAACACTGGAAACCTACCAGTATATCTCGCTTGCCCTGGCCAGGGACTACTCGTGTAATGGCTCTCCTGGACACAGCGCGATGTCAACCCCCAATACCGGGAGAGACGAATCCTGTCTAACCGTCACTGCCTCCAAGTGCTTCGGGACTGCACCCAAAAACTACCTGTTTGCACGACTCCTTTGAGCCGTGGTAGGGTAGTAATCAAAGTGCAGTGGGAACACACTCGAGGCGAAGTGACAGTGTCAAGTCAGCGGACTAAGCTGTACTCATGTCACCTGGGAACTGATAACTGACGATAGGTATACTACCAACCAACAGTTCACGACGAGTCCTGTCCAGTGTACTCGTAACCCAACGAGCACCCGTATACTATCTCAAGTACGACGTACTGACGGCTGTGGGACAGACCGTCTCCCACACTGGGATGAGAAGCGCATACGCTAGTCTACTCCGGAGTATCGATGCCCTGTCTCGATAGTCCAACGACCAGGGACCTGTATAAGGATGTGCTTATAGATCACCCAGCTCCCACGAGTGTGAGCGCCATCACAACGCTGGTAATCAAGCAAAGATCCTAAGGGCTCTACTAATATGTATACCAGCAATATGCTAAAAAGAAACACATGCACATATTAAAGCAGAGACAAACCAAGTAGCATACTACCATTTCGAGCAAGATTGTATATACAACTGTGAATATCCCAAGCTTCCATCAAGTAATATACAAACTAGTATGATACAGTAATGGCCTCTAGGGCATATACACTAACAGTAATTGTGTGGCATCATGATGAGATTCCTTTTGTATCAACCTTTTTCATTTATGGTGATTAGAGTTGATTAGGAATTGATGTGAGATTGTTATCATTACCTTTTGGATGTGGTCACCCTCCACCTTTTACTACCATCACCTCCCTTCTTGATTTGTATTTTCCCTCCACCATTTTGTGAGATGATAGGGGGGCGGGGGCGGCCACACATGAGGAAGAGGAAGAGGAAGAGAGAGTTTCATTTTTGTATGTGGCATTATTCTTCATCTCATATTCTTCTTGCTAGAAAATTGAAAGCACCAATTTTCCTAACCTCCTCCTCCATCCTCCATGGCAACTAAAACCCCAAATGAGACATAGCCTCTACACTACATTCTACAACAAATCTTGGACGCGTCGGCCAGCCAACTTCGCGCCCGAGTTTCCTCGGTATAGAGGTGGGAGCCCATAAAAGATACAGGCGATGTGGTGCACTTCCGGCGACGAGGTGGAGACCGGACATTCCGCAGGAGATCGGGACGACGACGAGAAGACCGGAGGACTCGGATCACTCGGTATATCTCTAACCCGTCTTGTAGTTAGCTAGGACTAGTTAATGGTTCGATCCGGGTGAAAAGTGCGCGGTGGTGCCGGTTTGCTAGTTTGCAAAATTAAAGTTTTTCGCTTCCGCATTTTGGCGTCGGAATTGACGGCCGGGGCGCCGCCGTGCACTTACATGATCTTCGCGATAACGAAGCTCAGACACTACGCATTGGCGCATGAGGTCCATCTCATATCAAAAGTAGATCCTCTCAAATGCCTGATGTCGAAGGCCATATTAATAGGGCGGCTCGCTAAATGGGCCCTGCTCTTGATGGATTTCTCGATAACTTATCGTCCCCTTAAGGCAGTGAAGGACCAGGCCATCACCGAATTTCTCGCTGAGCATCCGATACCTGCCGACTCTCCCTTGAACTGTGAATTTCCGGACGAACACGTGTTTGACACAATCGACGGGGAGAGAAGAGAGAATGATACCCGGTGGGAACTCTATTTTGACGGAGCATCTTCCATGAAGAAGCGCAAACAAAGCACCCCTATAATCAAATCAGGGGTAGGCCTCATCTTCGTGACTCCACAAGGAGGGATAATGCGCTTTGCCTTCTCCTTAACAGAGTCGTGGACGAACAATGAAGCCGAATATGAAGCTGTGATAGCAGGTCTTGAGATCGCCGTTGACATGGGAATTGAAAACCTCCTCATATACGGAGACTCCCAGCTGGTCGTTAGTTAAGTAAACAACGACTATCAAATGCGCAAACCAGAGTTAGTGAAATACGGCGAGAGAGTGCAGCAACTGCTGACTCAAATTCTTTCCTACGCACAGGAAAGCATACCATGTGCGAAAAATAGCAAAACGGATGCATTAGCCAAGCTCCCTAAAGAATTGGCCGACGAAAACCTCGATGACGTGAGGATCGTTGTGCAGATCCGTCGGGTTCTTGCACCGGCAGAAATATCTCCGAAGTCGTCCGAAGAAAAGGGAGCGACCGAGAAAATGGCTCTGCAAATAAAAAAAACCAGGAAAAGGATATGGATTGGAGGGAAGTCTTTATAGACTACTTCAAATCCCGTCGAACACCTGAAGAGGCATCCTCGAGACAGCAGCTCATGAAATGAGATCTTTCTTTTGCATTCGTCAATGATACTCTGTATAAGAGATCGTTTGACTCTTTATGGCTAAGATGCCTGGGACCGGAAGAAGCAAAAAGAGTCGTCCAAGAAATTCACGATGGACTTTGCGGTTCTCACCAAGCCAGCCCGAAGATGAAGCTGAAGATCAAACGGATGGGCTACTATAGGCCTACGATGATCCAAGACTGCCTCGAATATGCGAAGCAGTGCCACTCGTACCAGATTCATGGGGACTTTATCCACCAGCATCCAAATCCGCTACACCCAACAGTGGCTAGCTGGCCGTTTGAAATATGGGGAACAGACATAATCGGCCCTATTGAACCAGCATCGTCCAGAGGACATCGATTCATTTTGGCGACAACTGATTATTTCTCCAAATGGGCAGAAGCAGTACTGCTAAGAGAAGTGAAGATGGAGAATATCGTCCATTTCTTCAAGACACACGTCATTTATCGGTTTGGCACTCCGCGATAGATTATCTCCGATAACGGGCCAGCCTATAGAAGCCATAAGATCAGCCGCTTCGCACAACAACATAATATAGACTAGAGATATTCATCGGTCTATAATCCCCGAGCTAATGGTCTAGCTGAGGCTTTTAACAAGACCTTGACGAAGATCGTGAAAAAGACGGTGTCTCGAAATAAGAAGGACTGGCACGAGAGATTGCATGAAGCTCTCTGGGCGTATCTGTAACAACTCCATTTTTAGTGTACAAAATTTGCTTAAAAATTAATGTATACTTGGAGTATTTACATTTGATGTTATTACTTTAAGTAATTAATTAGCTCCATAATTACAAGAAGGAGCTTGTAGCTCATTGGTAATACCTTGCACTGCTAAACCAAGCCACCAGAGTTCAAATCCCATACCCCCACATTATTTTTAATATTGATTTTTTTAAAACCTTTAGAATACCAAAGGTGTACACGTGCATATCTCACAAAAAAACCCCACTACACCAAAAAATGTAACATTGACAGAGGTTAGATGAACTGTCAGGGGGATCCCGGCCACCTGACTCGGCCGGGAATCGGCCAAATCAGCCTCGACTCGGCCGACTCAGTCCTCCGACCGAGTCACGGCTGAGTCGGCCGATTCCGGCGACGACCCCAACACAAAAAAATGTATCTTTTGGTCTCCCCTGTACACCTGCAAAATTTTATCCTCAGACCATTTCCAGAGCTCTTTTAAAACCCCATTTACTCCACTTTTATTACATTTTAATATATTTTAATACATTTTTTAAATTAAAACCCTTCATCTACCCTAACCCTATTCTAACCCTATAAATACCAACCCTACACACTACCCCCTCACCCCAAACTCTGAGCCAACTCTCTATAATTTTCAAGAAACTTTTGTGTGCAATCGAAGTGAGCGAAAGGCGAAGCTCCGGCGAATTCTTCGGTGGATTTTCCGGCAACATCCATAGGAACTCCCGGCGACGAAACGACGCACCGCCGATGTCACGTCCCGAAAGTACGGAACAAGACTGGCACTTAAACCACGAACGTCTCGAGGCGTACGTAATCTAAGTAAACCGAAACCCCAAAAATCCAAACCAAGAAAAGTAGTAGAGTGAAGGAAAACCAATTTAAAAATCAAGTAGTTTTAATAGCATAAGCCGAGTTATGCGGTTTTAAAAACATCAAGTATTTCCTGAAAATTTCGGCAGAGTCTCCTTTGTAAATACTGGCTCTCAAACGGGATACAACATGAATAGTATACGAAATCAATAAAAAGGCATCCCCAAGTGGGAGCTAGCTCTTCGTTAATCGACGGTCACAACCACACGAGCAATATAATATACAACGCCAAGGGCGAGGATCAAAACTTAAAAGGAAACTCAAAACCATAAGAAATCCACAGAAATATAACGCGCGACTCTAAGGTCGAAAAAGTAACATCACTGGTCTCTATCTCAAAATAAATACATGTTTGGTTGATAGAACTTCTAGATACAACTGAATAATAATATAAAATGTATACTGATGGGTATGATACAATAAACCCACCTACTAGCAAATCACTCGAAATGAGCAGTGCCAGCAAATCCGTAAAGAGACCTGTACGGCAAACCTGCAAGAAACTGGGGCATAACGTGTTAGTTATATGTATGCCCTAGAGGCCATTACTGTACATTGGATGTATATTGTAGTGGATGCTGGGACATATATAGGGAGGACTTTCTTGCTCGACATGATAGTATGCTATCTGGTTGCTCTTTACCTTAACGTGTATACTGATTGTCTCTCTGTTACATGTTGGTAAAGCCCTTAGGATGTGTACTTGACTACCTGGACTGTGATGCGGATCATACTAGTGGGGACATGGTAGTCCATAAGTACATCCTTGAAAGTCCCTAGTCGTGGGTGTATCGAGATGGGGCATCGATATACCAGAGTATACTAGCGTGTACCTTCTCGACCCATACAGATGGGCGATGGATGATCCCATATCCATCGGTGTTTGACATCAGAGATGATATACGGGTGCTCAGTAGAGACTGGGTACACTGGACGGACTCGCCGAGAACTCCCAGATGGTATTATACCTTACGTCAGATGGCAGTTCTCTGGTGACACTAGTACAGAGTAGTCTGTTGACCCGAGATCGTCATAGAGTCTTGTGTGGTTCCCACTGTGCTTTGATTTCCATCTTACCACGTCCAAGAGGGCGTGCAAAACGGTGGTTTTTGGGTACAGTCCCGAGTCACATGGAGGCAATGAACGATAGGAGGGGATTCGTCTCTCCCGGTATAGGGGGTTGATGTTGCGCTGTGTACGATTGGCTATAACAGGAAATCCCTGGCCAGGGTTGCTGAGATTTACTGGTAAGTGTTACCAGTAGTTTCTCGAATTGTTATAGACCTCATATCGACAATACTTATCGAGCTATTAGGGTCTGACGTTTACCACCCCTAGGCGAGATATGCGATATATCAGACGATCAGACCGGACTGTACGGTAGTGTTACTGGTTGGATTCACTGGAGTGTGAGCGGGCTTGCTCGTCGATCTTCTGATCGCTCAATACTCGGGTGGCCGTTACGTTTAGCAGACCGCTTGCGGCTTGTGGGTGTTTGATATGATCATCATCTGCTGCCGGCGTATTGACGAGTCTTTAGAGTCCTACACAGAGCTTTCCTGGCTCAAGCGAAACGAAATAGGAGCACATATGAGATATCTGCGGGACCGAGAATAATACCAGTATGTGATACTGTATTCGATTCTCGCGATGAATGTATCGAATGGTTGTATGCTATATAACCTAGTTATCGATTCAAGCGTTGATTCGATAAGTCGATACATTGAATACTAGTCGGTTATGTTCGACCTGACCGGATCATTGAATCAAGTGTTGATTTAATGATTTAATACATAATTATATATTTGATATATTACTTTGCATTAACTAGTATCGGTTTACTTTAAATGGATTTTCTCACTTTTTGTGCACATTGTATATGTGATATACTTTTGTACACAAGTTTGTATCATGTTTGATGATACATGCTCACTAGGGTTTGTGTAAAGAACTAAACCATGGTTAAAATGATGATTAGGGTTTTGATTATTCATTCTTTTATTTGTTTATTCATTTTGGAAATGATAAGAAAAGAATGGTGGCTTTATTTGTATTTTAGTTGAAGCTTCATGAAGCTTTGACCTAGTCCACCATTCTTATCTCATCCTTAACCCTAACCATTCAACTAACCTTGGTTAATTCTCTACACATTACCATGGTTAAAATTATGATAAGAATGATTTTATTATTCTTTTGATAAAAACTTATCATAACACTTTCTTCTTCTTCTTCTTCTTCAAGATGAAGAAAACCTTTCTTCATCAATGGTGATTGATGAAATAGAGTGAGAAATCCAATTCTAAAGTCTACCCACTTCCTATTTCTTCATCCTCTACCTCTTGCCAAGTAGTAGAGTGTGTTTCCTTCACAAGATTTCTTGACTTGGTGAAGTTGGAGCTTGATCTAGCGATGCCTCGACGTAGATCATCTTCGGCACGTAGTCGATGACCTAGCCCGTCCATTCTCCGATGAAGCCGACGCTAGAGCCCGGGATTGCATGAGGACAGCGGAGAGGACTTCATCACGGAGCCGTGGAGGTGGAGGACCGGATCTACAAAGGTTGTATATCCGTACTCTTTTAGTTTAGTTGTAAACTAGTTTTTGTTTCGCCTAGAATTCTAGCCAACGATCCGTAAACTAGGGTTTCTCGGCACCGTATTTTTGAAATTGGCATGGTTGATGCCTTGTGAGACCTCTTGAGAGTGCCTAGGAACCCTACAGTGGTATCAGAGCCTAGCTAGAGCCTTAGGCGAAGTCTAGACGATGTTTGATACCCGATCGAACCGAAAACCGAACCCGGAAAATGCTCTCTGGACTTTTTCGAAAAACTGGGATTTTTCCATATTAAAAATTCCTAAAAAATTCAGCAGGAAATTATAAGAATTACTGTGCAAATACGACACTGTTTGGAGCTTAAACAGCCGCGGAACCGCGGCACGAGCATGGCTCGTGCGGCGGTTCCGCCGCCACTTGATGACGTCAGCCATAAATAATTGCACAGTAATTCCTATTTTACAGTGCTGAGTTCTCTGGGTATTTTTAAATTTTATTCAAGAGTTGAATTTTCTGGGGTTGTTTTGGGGATTCGGTGTTTCGATCGGAGTATCAGATTTTGTCTATGTGGCTTTCCGGATAAATTTTAGAATATGTTAAAAAGTTCGACCGGATATAAATACCCAATTTTTCCCCTGTCGGGAAATTTCCAAGTGTTGGATCTTTCCGTAGTTTAACGACGTTCTAAGTAGTGCAAGTAACGCGATGGACCCTCTAGAAGACGACAAACCTTAACTCGATTATGTGACCGTCTTGAACTGCCCTTTGAACCTTCGGGTTTGGGGCAGTACGGCGTGCCACATGTGAGGCGTTGGCTTGACCCTTCTACGGCTAGACCGTTGGTACTGAGGCACGAACTGAATGTTGTTAGACTTGTTTCATGTGTTGATCTGTATCGGGAAAACTTGGGTGTTCGATTGTTCGATCGAAAAGTTTGACATTTTCTATTTATCCGGAATGGGATACAATAATTGGAATTCACAAGAAGTTATGAGATAACTGAATGAATGTTATAAACATAGCACTTTAGTCTCACTTGATCGGTTGCTACGGAATTTTGATGTGATCAAAAGTCCGTCGCAATCACGTAGTGTACGCGGATACTCGCCGGGTAAACTTAATAGACAGCCTCACTCCATAGCCCCGACCAAGTGACTGTAGGAGAACCCCGTCGCCGAAAGCATCCGTTAGGGTGCTCCCGGCAGCGGTGTTCCGCCTTGGTGCACTTCGTCGACGGTATCGGGGGTGCGGCCATCTACTAAAGTTTGCGACGAGTATTCGATCAGTTTTTCGGGAATCTTGTTGAATTGCCCGACTAAATATTGAAAAGTGTTTTCTATATAGAGACTAAAATGCGGGGTTTATAATAGTTAGGCATGCGATGTCTGAGTAATTCATTTGATTAGGCATGCGATGTCTAAAGAGGTTGCGGATTCCAACTGTTGTAATTTTACACTTTCTTTTCTGTGACCGTAAGTGTAATATGTGATATCGCCGGTTTCGTTGCTATATGTCAACGACAATTGGGATACGCATGTTTACTTACATTGATGACATGTGATGTTATGTGTTGCTGGATATGTTATATTGGATCGTTGTATTTGAATAGCCGGGGGGTTTTTATGTGAGATGAGTGTTTTTCATTTTCATTCATGTAAAAACTTGTATGTAATATTCTTTTATTGAGTCGCTTCCAGGTTGCGGAAGTTGTCACCGTTGATGTATATTATTTACTTTTCCGCACTAGGATAGACTCAAGGAGGGGAGCACAAGTAACCGGGTTCTGGAGTCCAGAGGGAGACCAACTCGAGGAGTCGAGTCCGGGTCTCCTAACTCCAGAATTGGTAGGGTTGCTTGCCGCTCTCGTAGGGGTCTAGGGGTGTGGGTTTGGCTATTCATCGCGACCGTGGAATCCGTGTTTTATACTGGCTCGTATTGAAAACACGGACATCCTAGTATATCCAATATTTCATATGATTCTTCTGCTGCGATATCTGTGATGTGATCATGTGATGTTCTGTGATAGATACAGTATATAGTATATATGATATATTATATAGGCGTTACTTATGTTTTACACCCGCGCTAGCCCTGCCCCGCTCTGCCGTTAGTTACCTAACCTAACGGTGCACGAGGGGACATCGAGGCGAATGCGGATGGCATAAGTGTACGTCGTATTTATCTGTGATGTTTAGGTACTTAAATGATGGGACTTCATTAATATGATTAATGAAATAAAAGAAACCTAAGATGTTGTAGAATCGAATTTTAAAATAAAACAGGTAGCTACAGTTCTTGCTTTGCACAGCGGTATATATGATATATCCGGCACCTTATTCGATGAGGAAAGGACCGAGATCCCTTCACCGGGAGTGACTCCTTTAGCAAAACTAGAAAAACCTCAAAAACACTCCATTTCAAAATTCATTCGATCCTACAACGATATCAAGTTCATTACGCAATAGGTTTTCAGAAAAACCTGTCGTAGCCCTCCGTCATTTCAGATAAGTAGTCGTTAGTATTCGTGCTGCGTTTGTTGGCCTTTGTCAAGGCGCAGTGTGCGGTAGCTAACTGGTGCTTATCTGCTTATGCATATAATGCAGATTGGGTTAGGGTAGTCGTGCGACCTTGTTGGCCTTTGTCAAGGGCCGTGCGGGTGGGTTTAATTCAATCAGGAAATGACGGGTTGAACTTGACTAGCATCCTATGGTTTGTTGGCCTTTGTCAAGGTCATAGGAGGTTAGGGGCAAAATATTATCGGGAATTTCAAGTGTTGAAATTTGCAATGAGATTGCATACCTTCTATGAGATAGTTGGATCCCGATATCCGCTGCGAGTAATTGTTACTCCTGGGAGAGCTTTACACATTATAATTAGCCGATCAAGTAGGTGTCTAGAAAGGTGTCAACGGGGTTACGCCTCTGGGAAAACGAGGTTTACATTAATTAGGTTCGTGCGAAAGCACGGGGGACCTCCCTCAAAGTACCGACACTGGCCTGGCTGAAAGATTGGCGAACTTGTAGTGTGTAATTAATCCCGGCTAGTCTTTCCTTTTAGGGTTTGAAGGAAGATTTGATAAAAAGCAGTAGGAGCCATCCTGATTAGATAAAATAATAACCAATCTGATCTTGCAAGAGCGCACGCTGAGTGTTTTCTTCTCTCTCTCTTCTGGTAGCGACCATATCACGCCTTAATCAAGATAATAATACGGATTATTGACCGAACCCGCTTGTTATACTGAGCTGGGGAACGTTGGTCCCGCTCCAACTTATAATTGTTATAAGACAGAGCAGGAAATAGGGGAATACCAGATTTCCCGTGCCGCCCAAACGAAGAAAATGCATATGATGCATCATCTTCGGGTGTGTTCATTATACAGAACTGTTTCTCAGAATCCTCCGCATCCTGGGTATATGATACCGGATCAGGATCCCAGATATGTAATCTGTTACATAGGGCTACAAAAGGGTAGAAAAACTGAGAACGGGTGATAAGTTTCATGAGGCAGAAAACGGGGCAAGTGTTGCAGCCAAGTCTGTTGGTCACTGTCACCCTGTATTACCAATACATTGATTCTGAACGAATGTTATTAGATACCGAACCTGATATACAAAATCATATCACTCTCTTTATTAGTAAAGAAATGATAAAATTTTGTATTGTTGGATAATGTTTTGAACATTTCCTATATCAAAAGTTGATCGATTCAGGCACGTTATCTAAAAGCATTGATGTTCTAAATCAAACTACAGTTCTTAGTATACAGAACACACACAAGAGGAAGAGTTCAGAAATGAACGGATCCTTCTTGAGATATTGTAGACTAGGTCATATCAATGCGACCCGACTAGCTAAGTTACATTTAGATGCATATTTAAATCAGTTTGAATTTACATCTTGTGAAACTTGCCAGTCATGTCACAGAGATAAGATGACCATAGCTCCGTTTACAGGAAACAGAGAAAGAGTTAGTGAACTCTTGGGATTGATACATGTTGATGTATGTAAGGTCCCCTGTCTATACATACCAAGACCGGTTCTTTGTACTTCATTACATTCTCTGATGATCTCTTTAGATTCAGACATATGTTCCTGTTGAAACACAAGTCCGAACCTTTTGAGATATTCACGGAATATAAGTTAGAAGTAGAGAACCAAAATACGGGTATAAGTATTATGTCCTTTGATGAGATCAAGGAGGAGAATACTTGAGCACGAAAATCCTGAACTATTCTAAAGGAGAATGAGATTCTCCCTCAGCATTACTCCTCTGTATACACCATAGCACGATGGTATATCGGGGCGGAGCAGATACACCCTTTTTGATATGGTGTGCTCTATGATGAGTACTACTGAGTTACCTATTTTCCTATTGGGTGTTATGCGCTTGAGAAGCTGCATACCTATTGAATAGGGTTCCAATCAAATCAGTTGCCTACCATTTCATATGTGATATGGAAAGGGAAGAGCCCATGTCTTAAGCTAGTTAAGATTTGGGGTTGACCGGCCTATGTCTAAAAGCAAAATCCGGACAAGCTTGAGGCAAGGTCAGTTATGTAGAACTGGAAAGGTTCCAGCTAAACAAACTACTGCAGATGATTTGAAAGAACCAAAGGATTCAATAGTTACCAACGAACCTAAGCCTCTCCGCCGATCTAGTAGGGTTCCTCACCCACCTGAGAGATACTTCGGTTTCTCGATGACAGTGGGAGCGAGAATTGCATCATGAGATGATGACCCAACTAGTTTCGAGGTGGCCATCAGGAGTAAGACTCTGTAAGAATGGCTGGATGCTTAGCGATCTGAGATGGAATCCTTATACACCAACAAAGTATGGACTTTGGTTGCTATATCTGAAGGGTTAAATCCCCATCAGGAGCAAGTATATCTTGAGAAGATTACTTGGTGTACATGGAAAGGTTGAGACTTTCAAAGCTAGACTTAGTAAAGGTTTTCGTCATCGACTAGGCGTGGAAAATGATGAAACCTTTTCCAGTGGCTATGCTTAAGTCCATCCAGATCCTACTTGCCACGGCTACATACCATGACTACGATATCTGGTGGTTGGGTGTCATGACAACTCTTCTAAAATGATGTTTTGGAAGAGAACGTCTATAAGTACACAGCCAGAGGGCCTCGTAGACAGTGGGAGCAGCGGAAACGTGTGCAAGATGTTTTATTTGATAAAGCAGGCATCGCGGAGTTGGAACATCTGTTTTGATGAATTATTCAAATAAGTTGACATCATCAAAATGGTAGATGAACCTTTTATAAACAAAAAGGTAGTAGGGAGTATGGTAGTGATCCTCGTAGAATACGTGGATGACATACTCTTGATAGGGAAGGAGTTTCCTATGCTACGCTCGATCAATCTCCACTTATCACAATGATTCTCCACATAGGATCAAAGTGATACCTACTAAATCCTGGGTTTTGGATCTATGAGATAGATCTAAATGGATGTTAGGACACTCACTAGCTGTAGTGAGATGGTATCAGTTGATCCTGGGGAAAATCACTGGAAGTGTTCCAGGGTGATAAAGACGACTGAATGTCAGTCGCAGGCATTGTCTTTACCCTCAGTAAAGGGACGGTATGTTGGAAGAGTTCCAAGCTAAATACCGTGGCATACTAGACGATAAAGGCACGATACATCGCTACTTAAGATGATACCAAAGAGGAAGTTTGGGTGTATATTGGTTCATGAGATGAACTAGGTTCCTTCTATTGTGTGACAATGGAGTTGTGGCTTATGCCAGGAACCCCGGTTCCATCAGTGACCCAGACGTATTCTGAGGCAGCATCACCTGATCATGGAGATAGCTGATTTCCAGGGTGATCGAGGTTAGGAGAGTAGACTCAGAGGACAACACGGCGGATCCACTCATGAAGGCCTATTCACAGAGAGTGACTTTTATGGGATGGTTGAGTATGAGATACTACAACCACTGCTACAGATGGCCCTAGTGCAAGTGGGAGATTGTTAGTTATATGTATGCCCTAGAGGCCATTACTGTACATTGGATGTATATTGTAGTGGATGCTGGGACATATATAGGGAGGACTTTCTTGCTCGACATGATAGTATGCTATCTGGTTGCTCTTTACCTTAACGTGTATACTGATTGTCTATCTGTTACATGTTGGTAAAGCCCTTAGGATGTGTACTTGACTACCTGGACTGTGATGCGGATCATACTAGTGGGGACATGGTAGTCCATAAGTACATCCTTGAAAGTCCCTAGTCGTGGGTGTATCGAGATGGGGCATCGATATACCAGAGTAAACTAGCGTGTACCTTCTCGACCCATACAGATGGGCGATGGATGATCCCATATCCATCGGTGTTTGACATCAGAGATGATATACGGGTGCTCAGTAGAGACTGGGTACACTGGACGGACTCGCCGAGAACTCCCAGATGGTATTATACCTTACGTCAGATGGCAGTTCTCTGGTGACACTGGTACAGAGTAGTCTGTTGACCCGAGATCGTCATAGAGTCTTGTGTGGTTCCCACTGTGCTTTGATTTCCATCTTACCACGTCCAAGAGGGCGTGCAAAACGGTGGTTTTTGGGTACAGTCCCGAGTCACATGGAGGCAATGAGCGATAGGAGGGGATTCGTCTCTCCCGGTATAGGGGGTTGATGTTGCGCTGTGTACGATTGGCTATAACAGGAAATCCCTGGCCAGGGTTGCTGAGATTTACTGGTAAGTGTTACCAGTAGTTTCTCGAATTGTTATAGACCTCATATCGACACGACTTATCGAGCTATTGGGGTCTGACGTTTACCATCCCTAGGCGAGATATGCGACATATCAGACGATCAGACCGGACTGTACGGTAGTGTTACTGGTTGGATTCACTGGAGTGTGAGCGGGCTTGCTCGTCGATCTTCTGATCGCTCAATACCCGGGTGGCCGTTATGTTTAGCAGACCGCTTGCGGCTTGTGGGTGTTTGCTATGATCATCACCTGCTGCCGGCGTATTGACGAGTCTTTAGAGTCCTACACAGAGGTTTCCTGGCTCAAGCGAAACGAAATAGGAGCGCATATGAGATATGTGCGGGACCGAGAATAATACCAGTATGTGATACTGTATTCGATTCTCGCGATGAATGTATCGAATGGTTGTATGCTATATAACATAGTTATCGATTCAAGCGTTGATTCGATAAGTCGATACATTGAATACTAGTCGGTTATGTTCGACATGACCGGATCATTGAATCAAGTGTTGATTTAATGATTTAATGCATAATTATATATTTGATATATTACTTTACATTAACTAGTATCGGTTTACTTTAAATGGATTTTCTCACTAGGGTTTGTGTAAAGAACTAAACCATGGTTAAAATGATGATTAGGGTTTTGATTATTCATTCTTTTATTTGTTTATTCATTTTGGAAATGATAAGAAAAGAATGGTGGCTTTATTTGTATTTTAGTTGAAGCTTCATGAAGCTTTGACCTAGTCCACCATTCTTATCCCATCCTTAACCCTAACCATTCAACTAACCTTGGTTAATTCTCTACACATTACCATGGTTAAAATTATGATAAGAATGATTTTATTATTCTTTTGATAAAAACTTATCATAAGACTTTCTTCTTCTTCTTCTTCTTCAAGATGAAGAAAACCTTTCTTCATCAATGGTGATTGATGAAATAGAGTGAGAAATCCAATTCTAAAATCTACCCACTTCCTATTTCTTCATCCTCTACCTCTTGCCAAGTAGTAGAGTGTGTTTCCTTCACAAGATTTCTTGACTTGGTGAAGTTGGAGCTTGATCTAGTGATGCCTCGACGTAGATCATCTTCGGCACGTAGTCGATGACCTAGCCCGTCCATTCTCCGATGAAGCCGACGCTAGAGCCCGGGATTGCATGAGGACAGCGGAGAGGACTTCATCACGGAGCCGTGGAGGTGGAGGACCGGATCTACAAAGGTTGTATATCCGTACTCTTTTAGTTTAGTTATAAACTAGTTTTTGTTTCGCCTAGAATTCTAGCCAACGATCCGTAAACTAGGGTTTTTCGGCACCGTATTTTTGAAATTGGCATGGTTGATGGCTTGTGAGACCTCTTGAGAGTGCCTAGGAACCCTACACAACGGGGGTGAGTTGCCAACTCGTGAATAGAAAAACATCTACGAATAGAAAATCGCATGTATGACGCAAACCTAGGTCATACGATCAATATATATAATCCTCAAATAAAACCAGTAGTCTATAACAATGACTAGGGTAAATATCTAATCCGAGTGTAATCTCATGTGCCCGTGTCAGTGCCTCAGGTAGCAATATATCATATTAATGAGGTATGAATGCATGAAAACGGAATACATGTAAATGAAGAACCGTTTTCATAATTTAGTGAGATTTCCTTTGTATTTTTAAAATGAGGTATCATAATGAAATCAGCATAAAACAGTGCCTAGCATCGGCACAAAACGTAATCCCAATATCTCGATATCTCTGTATCACAGTCTCTGTACCTCAATATCTCGAAATCTCAATGTCTCAATCACAATATCTAGGGCGCCGTCAGTCCAGACCGGCCCCTACCATCCATCTCAAGACCACGAAGGTATCCTCCGGATATCCGACGCGTCGGGTAAAATCACCGGTAGGTAGTGCTCCCCTGCCAGGCTCACATCGTCATCATCACGCGCTTCTTGCCCCGGGGTACCTTACCGGGTCCACCATGTACCCGAAACGGTTCATCCGTCTCCTCGAATCGGGTCTCAAAATCCATCAGCAAACTCATGGTGGACGACTCATACATCATGGAAAAAACCGCACTTTTTATTTAAAAAGAGAGAGCAGTTTATATATGTTTTGCGGTTTTCCTCCAAATCCAGAAAATATCATGGAAATCCGAATCATCGATAGCATGTAAAACCATGAATATAAGCATGAGAATGAATAACAGTATGCATGAAGCGACAAGTAATAACTACAATATCTAAGCTGGCATATAAGGTATGTACACTAATATTATGTCATACTACTGGCTATCAAGCTAAGTTAAGCAATAATATTTTCTAAGGTGTACGTGACATGGCAATTACCGATGAAGATGTGTGTGAGCCAGCAAGTAAGTGTACGTGGTACATACGCATCATCGGTAATGGTGCTGGTGTCCTAACAATATGATATCAACAATGCAATAAGAAATTATAACATAAGTATGCGATGCGGAGCGAATAGAAATAATGAACGGAATACAAGACACAACGATAACTAAACTGCATTACCCTAATATAAATCCTACAAATGGTGCCTTTTGAAATAACACGAATCATGGGGTTTTGAAAATAGGGGTTACGGTGTTTTTATGAAAAGATACGTCTTTTGAAATATCCGTAGGATCCCTTGGGCTGTCTTTTAAAATACCCACGATTCGATAGTTTTTGAAATAGGTAAGAAATCTAATCTAGTCTAACAATTACACTAAACTATACGGCTGAACCAGGTAAGGAAACCGCCTATCATCTGAGTCGATACATATACATACCTGTATATGTATAGTCGGTGATCCCGCCTCAATAATATCATATCCGATACCATATCTATAATCAGGAATCCCAAGTCAAGAGTGCGGATCAATCATCAATATATAGCTCGTACGTAAATCCGTCGTACGGCATCCCAAATCTGGGTACGGGTCAATATCACATTCATTATACTATTCATCTGTTATCCTCTTTATCAAATATCATGATCGGGGTACTGATCTACGTCTAGTACAATACCGATACCGCCTAAGTAAGCATGCACGTGTGTGAAACACTACGTCAAGGACCCGCTACAACGTCATATCGTATCTCAAATACGAACCCTGCCATATCACCGATCTCACGGCCTCAAATCAAATCTCATCGACTCATCATAAATCCCAAGTACTATCCTCATTATCCATGCATGTGTATATGAATGTATATATGCATAGTCCCATACCCACGCATATATACATATATACGCATCCCCATCTGCGCACAAGAAAGTAATGTATGCAGGTTTGTGTATGCGTATGTGGGTAAAACAACTACTCTAGGGTTTCACAACTAACCCAAAGGTAACCCATGAACAAATAATCATATCATGAATAAACATTCTCATATCATAAAACACATATATAAACATATATATGAACTATACTACGGACTGCGGGGGTGCTATACGCCATCCACCCGACTTCTCCCCGTAGATATAAATCTACTCACCTGGTCCTCGCTCGCCGGTGCCGACGTCGCCACGCGCTTGCTTGTCGTCTCGAATTCCACATGGGGTACCTACATATCATAACGCACCGTATCGTATTAAAATCCGACTCATGACCAAAACGACGCACGAATCCCACATAGGTCAAAACCTATGGTTGCTTTCACAAATCAACCCAAAAACCCTCGACGTCGACGTACAAACGCCAAACCATCGAGAAAAATCCAAATACACTCATTTGCACATTCACGAACACTAATTTTAATATAAAATAGGTTAAAATTCACAAAACCCCCAATTTCACTTAAAAGGTCATTTTTCCGAAAATCTAGCAAGCACAATTCGCCATTTTTGTACAAAACATGATGTTTAAACAATTCTAGCGGCCATAATACTTATTAAATAACTTAAATAAGTCATAAAAACAATTCTTATAATTTAATCTCATTAATTTCCATAAACCTTAAAATTCTAGTTCACAAAATACCTAAATTTTAACAATTTCGAGTGAAAATGCACAAAACAACGACTACGCTTGGTTTTGCATGATCCAAAGGCATTAAACCACTCATTATAATATTACTAATGACATGAAACCATAATTGTATTTTAATCTAAAACATTTAACAATTTTCCAAAAATCCTAGTTAGCAAAATAGCTTAATTAGTAAAATTGTAAAATAACAATTAACAAACTAGTTACTAGGTAAGATTTTACATGCCATAATATGTTAATCTTCATATTAATACCATAATAAATTTATAAAAACCCTAACTAGATTTTAAATCTCACATTTTCATTAATTTCTAAAAACCTAGTCTAGATAAAAAGGCTTGATTTGGACATTTTACATCTAACCATTACATATTAGCAACTAGGTTAATTTTTTCTATGGCTTAGCATGATAATTACACCATTAAACCATGATCAATAATAAAAACCCCCACTTGGTAACAATTTCCCTTTTCTTGAATTTCAAGTTTAAAACTAGAACCCAAATTAAACATCAAAATTAGATAAATTGAAGTAATTAGCAACTCATTTAACATGGGGTTAGGATTATACCTCCAAGATCATGAGATCCCACATGCAATATGTCTCCAAAATACTAACTTTTCACTAAGATCTATAATAGAATAGCCAAGGAATAATGGGTAGGGGTTAGATTTGGATTTTGTGGGATTTAATTTGGATTTTTGAAGCATGTATGATGATTTTTTGAGATAAAATTGAGGGAGGAAGTTGGGGGGCTGATGTTGCAGGAGGGTGAGGGAGGGCTCGGCCACACATAGGAGGTGGGGAGAGAGAGATGTGTGTTGTCAATTAAAGCACATACATCTTTCTTATTCTCTTTTCTTTTTTTATTCCATTTTAAAAATAGTGAAAAATGAGGTGATTGGAGAGAGAAAGAGAGACTGTCAAAAAGAGGGGCCGGCCACATGGTGGGGAGGAGAGAGGGTGTGTGTGTGGAGCAATGAACACCAAACATCAATACAATATGCACCAAAACCCTTTTATTTTCACAAAATAAGCCTTTTTTTCTTCAATATTTTCTAAACCGTTTTGGCAAATGATTTCATTTCAAAAACCACATGATAAAATTTTATTTAATGTTTTATGATGCACAAAATTTGTTTCAACTCATTCCAATTTGTAATTTTCCCTAATTAAATATATTAGTGACGGCTTAAAATAATATTAAAATAATTAATTTCGGGAAATTTTTCAGAAAATTTGAAATTTCACCAGTGGCTCAATAAACACCAAATACTAGCAATTACATAGCTAGAATATGTATATTTAATTTTATAATAAAGATATTTATATTTTGACTTTTTACAGAAAACCCCCTTATTTTGCCGATTTTCCAAAACTTCACCGAAATGATTTTCAAAACGTTACAGCCGACTCCTTCCGAACCATCTCCCTCTTTTAGTTGTCTAAAACCCGTAAGTCCCCAAATTCTACCTCTCTTTTCTTTTCTGAAATACGGATTTACAAAACCCGACGGAATCGGAACCAATCCGATTTCCGATTCGGTTTCTTTATAAAACTTCACTTATCGTTAATACGATTATGCTTAAACTCTCTCATGTTACTATTAAACACTAATCAACCAAATTGATCAAGTTTCATATCACAAAACAATTGCTATTTCATTTTACCGCATTTTTTCATGTAAATACCACATAGTTTCAATTCCACCTTCAACATCACAAAACCTTGCTATACCTTTAAGTAGATCACGAGGTAATGACCTAGCTGCTCACACACTCATATGCAACATAGCACAATACCCTTGGGAATATAGAATATGGGAAAACAACATCATTGCAAATAAATACCATTTACTTAATAAAACCGTTTTCTAAAGGATTTAGTATTTATACAATCTTTGCAAAGCGCCGCTACAACCCATTTTAGGGAACCTGTTTAGGATGGTGCAGATTATCGCACATCATCGGGCTTAGTAGTGCAAGATTCAGACCTCCGCAAGGAGCATTCGGTCTCGAAAAATTTAAAATACATCTTAAGAAAACAAGATTTCTAAAATATTATAGATATATACAAAAATTATTTTCATATAAATATATGTATATGTAACATAAAAATATCTATTTTGAAGTATTATAAATATTCCACATTTTGCTAAAAATATCACAAGAATCAATTTTACACTAAAATACCATGAATTCATTACAAAACCAATATTACAAATAAATACCACTTATTATGAAAATAGGATATTTTCACTAGAAATATCACAATATAAAATCTACATTCATTACAACTCTAAAGACGATTAATAAATACTTGGGGTGTATTTTGAAAACTATACAAGAGTATTTTTATATAAAACCCCCTCAAGTTCTATAATTTACCGTAAGGACCCTAGTAAATATAGGTTTAAGCGGGACCAATCTCTTGAGACTCAGGGACCCGGAGAAGTGGGTGCTTGCCTATCTAAGGTAGACAACTTAACAACGGTGTTATCAATACGGCAATCGTCTTTGAAAAAGACACAAATCCTGCCGCCTATGTGCAGCGGTTACCGATAATATCAAAACAATCAGGACTTCAATTTACTTTTCTGATTGTTTGACTCAGTTTGAGTCTCATTATATTCTGACTTGAATATGATTCAAGTACAATCTACAATCTACAATCTTCAATATTACAATTCAACATGAATCCATGAATCCAATTATCAATCTATACAACTTGACCGAACCGAACCATGGATATACATTCTATTTACATGGTTCTCCAGTTATTCCATTTACATGATTCTACGGTTACATCTGTTTCCTGAAATCATGGTTTCGGTCAGTCATCCAATTATACAATCAATACAATTTACAATACAATAAAATACAAACAAGATATCTCGGGGTTTAAGAGGTAGATTGGTACGGAAGGTGTTAGAAATGGCACGAGACAGTAAGACTTAATATACCTAACATGAATCCAATTGCTGTTGTACCGTGGCATAAACGGTTCCTTGTACTATACTTGCCTCTAGTCTCTAGCATATAGAGACTCCTCTCGTATACACTGGCATTCTTCTGTACCAAGCTACAAACAACAGCGTTAATACAACATTACAACAATATAATACAACTTTAAAAGATACCTTCTTATTCGGTCTATTCTACTTTCCTCTTATCTTTGGGACTTACCGAGCGACTTGTTCGCTGACGACATTCTATTTCTTTCTTCTTTGAATGTCGTCAGGTGATTTGGACCCGTCAGAGATCGAGCCCACTGCTGAAGACTTGGACCAGTTCAGTGAAGACCCCGAGCTCTAGTCATTGTACACTTTCCATTCAGTACTTTCATTTCTGTTATGCCACTGTTTAGGCATTGCTTTTTATTCAGTTGTATTTACTTTTCATGCATTGTACAAAAGAATGTTAATAAATAAATTTACTGTTCAGTTTATATCTCTTGTATCTTGTGATTACTTTTATATTGCTTAGATAAGCTTAGCGTATTTACTTCACAGAAAATATGTAGCGGCCTCATCGTGTCCTCTGTCCATATACTGGGAAGCGGGGCGTGACAGGTTTTGTTGGTGGCCCATGCAGGTCAGAGCTATATAGAACCATGTTATGCAAATCTGTTCTGCGTGAACAACCTAAGTAATATAACACAAGAACCAGCAACTAAAGCATTCTTTACAATTCATGTTCCTTAAATCCTATCATTCTATATACTTTGAATCTGTCCTAACCTAAATTTTTCTTCAAGGTTATGTATTCCCCAAACAACACAAGCGCAAACTTCAACAACACTCCACCTCCACTACCAATCGTTCCTACTGTTCCTGCTCCACCCACCGAGTAAACAGTTCTGCTTGAGGCAATCCGCAGCCTTCTTGAGGGACAGCAGCAGTTTTTGAACCGTCCCGAGACTGATGGACCTGGGATAAAGCAATTCAGAGCTTTTTATCCCAAACAGTTCTCCGGAAAGGGAAGCCCACTTGAAGCTGAGGAATGGGCACAGAGCATAGAAGATGATCTGGCAGCAGCATAAGTGCCAGACATAGCTTGGGTCCGTGTGGAGAAACTGCAGCTCACGGACAATGCTCGCAACTGGTGGAAGGCGGAAGAAATCCGTCTTGAACAGCCTATTGAATAGAAGACTTTTCGCGATAAGTTCGACGCGAAGTACTTTCCTGTGACTGCCAGGTTTGCCATGGAACAGTAGTTCATTCATCTACAACAAGGTTCGATGTGGGACAAGTCAGTAGATGAGTATGACGCTGAATTTACCATGCTAAGTCGGTAAGATATGTCATAATATTTCAAATTTTTAAAATATCACATAATACACAGCTAACACAATCCTTTAAACAGATTCGCAGCACATTTGATACCGACGGACGAAATCAAAGCCCATCGATTTCAACAGGGGTTGGACACGGAAATTCAGGCTGCACTAGCCACAGGGAAATATCCAACTCATGAGGATGCTCTGGAAGCTGCCTGCAGTTATGAGGCAGTGATAAAGGCAAGGGATAGACCTCGGTCTGCAGGAGTTAAGCGCCCTGCCAACCAGATGGCAGGAGGAGCCTCGTCTAGGCCATCTTTTGTGCCAAGGCGACCCGGAGTACCAAACAACAGGCCCAGCCTAGACTTTTGTAACTACTGCAAGAGAAATGGGCATCTGGCGAGAGATTTTCGGCGTGCGAACAACCTTTGCTTGATCTGCGGCTCAGCTGCTCATGGTATTGGGTCTTGTCCTTATAAATAAGATCCAATTGCTGCACCCAGGCAAGCAAACAATTACCCACAGCGCCCAGCCATTCAAGCACCTGCTCCAAGACTTGCACTACCTGCACCACTTAGAGGACCACAAGCTGCACCGCCTCCACGTCAGTTCCATCAAGCTCAAAGGAACGTTCCGAGGAATGCTCCTCAGGACAGGAGGAATGTACCAAGGCGCCAGGCTTTCTGTAACACCCGAGTTCATTTATACCAATTCCAGTTCTCATATTTCTTTATTCGTGATATTCTTGATTTAACGTACTGGGGGTGCCAATGGTATTTTACACTTTACATTGCATTTGATCCGACCCGCTTGCTTGAACCTGTTTGATTCTTATTTATAGATTACCTTGACTTGTTGCATGGACACGTGCGTCTCATGATTAGTACATGCTGGCATTTTACCTGGTATTGCATCTTTTACCATATAACATTTTAGGTATTGTAAAATAATTTAAAATTGCATTTCATAGCCTGCATGATACCCCTAACCCCGTGGTAGCGTCCGCGCATCTTGTTCTCGCCCCATTCAGTGAAACGGACGTGTTTGGATAGCTACGCGCACGTACGTGCATCCGTTCTTGGGGGTATGCATTTTCTTTAACTGAGCATTCATTTTGAAATTTGGAAGTCGCATATATTTTTCATATTTTAAATCTGAATTTTTAGACCCGACCCGGGCATATTTTGGAGTAAGTTTATATTTGCCAAGATCTCAAAACGGACTAATATTATATTCTTTATATATTTATAAACTATTATTATTCTTTTAACTAAAATATATTACTAAATCATTTATATAATAACAGTTTTAGTTATATATATATATATATATATATATATATATATATATATATATTATATTTTAAATTAAACAAATCTTAACTATCTCTCTCTCTCCGTTTCTCTCTCTTCTTTCTCTCCCTCCTCTCGATCTTTTCTCTCTCTCTATTTCTTTATCTCTCTCTATCCCTCGTGATCTCTTTCTATCCCCTGCATATAAAAAAAATTTATTTATAACTTATTTTCTTTTAAACCCCAGTTTCCCTCACGTCCTTTCTCTCTTTTCTTCCTCTTCTTTATTTCTCTTCTTTCCGCCTCCTCGCGAAAACCCTAACACTAACCCACGCTCGTCGCCTCCACCGCCGCCGACCATCCTCGTCGGCCCCGACCTCACCCTCGCCTCGTCTCAACTTCCTCTCCATCTCCTCCCTTCACCGAAAGCACACCTGCACACTCGAACCCACGCCTGCAGCCCCTGCCCTCGCCTGCGTCGCCATTGCCGGCACCCTCACCGCCGACCATTCTCGTCTCCTCCCCTCTCGACCACGTCCTCAACCTCCTTCTCAACCCCAGAGCCCACTCCCTCTCTTTCCCCGACCCTGCACACCCACTTCCACCGCCTCCTCCTCGTCGCCGCCACGCCTCGTCGTCGCCGACGACCGTCCCTGCATCACCACCACCTCGCCCTCATCTCCTCTCCTCTTCCCTTCTCACCAAAACCCTCAGCTTCACCTCACAACCGAGCATAACCCCTAGCTTCCCCTTGCTGGAAAACCATCGCTACACACCCTCGTGCCGACGACCCCTCGTCATCATCGTCCCCTTCTCCTTTCCCTGCAACTCCTACAACCCAGAGCAACCAACCCCTTTCCCTCTTCTTTCATTTCTCTTCTTATTCTTCTCTCTTCTTCGTTTGGTTCTCGGTTTCCGACCGTCGCCAGAGCCGTGCTCGTCGCCGACGATCTGGACGACCCAGTAGATGTCCATATCCAGCGTGGTCGTATTCTTGCAGTACTTGGTTCTGTTCTGTGCTCGCGTGGACACATCGCGATGTGTTCCCGACATTTGACGTTGCCGTGCATATCCGTATCGCGATCCATCGAAGCAAGTAAAACTTGCTACATGCTATTATATTATTTTATACATATTTAATTTCATTATTTAACCTGTAAATTAAACCTAAGGCTATTGGTTTCCATTTTTACATTTTGTTGTCCGGTTATATCATTTAGATTTACAACTTGAAACCTACCATGTTGTATTTTGTTTTACTATACCTAGTACCCATATCCATATTTAATCACATAATAATTATCTGCATAGCCCATAGTACCATTTAAAATAGTTTATCACTATTCGAACACCCGTTTGCATCCATCTCGTCTAGTATACATGTTGCTACATCCATAGATCACGTGAATATATAATATTATAATATTTACATTCCACATTTGTTAAATTGTAGTTTAATTAGTATTGGAACTTAAACTTTAACCCTAATCATAACTGTGCATCTATATACCTTAATCTGTACCGGATTGCATTTCATATTACAGTGTTCCATTTTATTGTTCCACTAGTACCCCATGCTTATTTTGTTTACCCATGCTTATGTTAGTTTGATTATGAGCACCCACATGACATTTTGTGCACCCCTGACATGACTTGTTACACCTATTACTTGACACGACATGGTACCGTGCAACTCTTGACATGACATGATACCTATGTACTACCTGACTCGACCTGATGTACCATGGCTTTACCTGTTACCTGATCTTGTGACTAATGCCGACAAACCTGACCTGTTGTCCTTACGGACATTTCCTGTTGTCTATCCAGACAAACCTGTACTTGCCTGATCCTGTGTTGGCATTAGCCCTAGATTATTCAATACCTGACTTGAGCACATATAATTTGGGGGTATGGGGAAATCAATGATGAAACCTGACTTGTAACTCGACAGTTCTATACCTTTTCTGATCAGTCTTACGGGCTAGGCCAGCCCCGGAGTGATGCTACTGACATCACTCGTCATTACCTACCATCCTTTACTGCCTTGCGGCACGTCTCGGGTTCAACCCGAGAGTCATAGACCGTGATCCCGGGCACGCACGGGATACTATTGAGTTACATCGATGATTCATCAAATTGATTTCAAAGACTTGAGAGTAATTAACCCAATAGACCAGTTTAGATTACTCACTGCACACTACCTTTCATTGCCCTGATTTATATTGTTGTTACACCTGCTTTACCTTTTATAATCATACTTGCATGTCTTGCTACCCTGTTTATATATTATTGCTTGATGTTATGAAGCGCTGACGTCTGGGTTTTGCATGGCCCAGATACCCTACCTTTGTTGCAGACTGATCAGGAGTACTGCCGCTGTTAGACCGAGCGGTGAGGATCCTGTTGGTATCAAGTTTTACTTCCCAAGTGTTTTATTTATTGGCTCTTTTGCTTCCGCATATTATATTATTTCTTGACTCGTTTATTCTGGCTCATGGACATGTACTAGATAGTTTAGTTTACTTTCCTGTTCTTGATATCTCTACAGCCGTAATGTGACTGTGGAGGGATTTTTCCTATCCACGGGTAGCATGGTTGGCTATGTCACGTGCCTATCTTAGCGTACTCTGGGAAGCGGGGCATGACACTTTCACGATGACAGTGGAAGAAGCTGAGGCCACTGGCCAAGTTATCACCGGTACAATCTTAGTATCCTCAATACCTGCACTAGCACTGTTTGATACTGGAGCATCTCACTGCTTTATGTCGCAACGGTTTGTTCGAACCCATGCGATTCCAGTCTCACCGCTTGTATCCAGCTGGAATGTCAGTTCCGGAAATGGCGTTCTAAAGGCAACAATAGGATACGGCTTGTGTTCGGTAGTCGTCTGCAGCATAGAATTTTATGCTGACTTCAAGGTGCTGGACATACCGAACTTTGATGTGGTTCTAGGAATGGATTGGCTTGGAACTTTTTATGCTACCATCGACTGTCGTCAAAGGAGGGTAGTATTCGAGATTCCAGACCACCCGGTCTTCTATTTCAAAAGCAGAGACCGTACCCTGGAGCCAAGTACCTACAAAGCGAAGCCAAGAGAAGTAGTAGTTGCAGCAGCTCAAGCGGAGGAAGAATCAAGACCAGATGTAGTTCGAGAGTTCGACGATGTGTTTCTTGATGATATATCAGGTTTGCCTCCCGATTGAGCTCTTGAATTCAGCATTGATTTAGTACCAGGAGCACAACCGGTGATTATAGCACCTTATCGACTAAGTCCGGAAGGTTTGAAGGAAGTCCGAACACAGTTGGACGAATTACTGGCGAAAGGATGGATTCGTCCCAGCACTTCAAGTTGGGGATCACCTGTACTACTTGTGAAGAAGAAGGAAGGTTCATACAGAATGTGCATCGATTACAGAGCCTTGAACAAAGTCACTATAAAGAACAAGTATCCACTCCCACGCATCGACTGTTTATTCGATCAGCTAAGTGGATCTTGTGTTTTCTCTAAATTGGATCTTCGTTTAGGTTATCATCAGGTGAAGGTCAAGGAAGCTGATATTCACAAAACAGCTTTCAGAACTCGCTATGGACATTATGAATTTCTAGTGATGCCATTTGGAGTGACCAACGTACCAGCAATATTCATGAACCAAATGAATCAAGTTTTCCGGGAGTACTTAGACAGGTTTGTTGTCATCTTCATCGACGACATCCTGGTATATTCAAGGAGTCGGAAAGAGCATGCCGAGCACCTACGAATTGTCCTGGAAACTCTTCGACAACATCAGATCTATGCCAAGTACAGCAAGTGCGAGTTTTGGCTAAAGCAAGTTGGTTTTCTTGGACATAGCGTATCAGGAGAAGGAATCTATGTGGATCCAGCGAAAGTTTCAGCAGTTAGCGAATGGCCTACACCAAAAGTCAGTGAAGGACATTCGGAGTTTCTTAGATTTAGCTGGATATTACAGAAGGTTTATTGAAGGCTTTTCGAAGATAGCAACACCCCTGACCAAGCTCACACGTAAAGATAAAGATTTTGTGTGGTCAGAAGCATGTGAACAAGCTTTCGTAGAACTTAAGTCAAGGTTGACATCAGCACCTATTCTCGTCATACCGGATCAATCTGGAGGATTCGAAGTGCATTGCGATGCATCTGGTAAGGGATTAGGATGTGTTCTACATCAGCACGGCAAAGTTGTGGCTTATGCTTCAAGACAGCTAAAGATTCATGAGCGCAATTATCCGACGCATGATTTGGAATTGGCAGCCGTCATCTTTGCTCTCAAGATTTGGCGCCATTATCCACTTGGTGAACGAGTGAACATATACACAGATCACGAGAGCCTGAAATATGTGTTTACTCAGAAAGAGTTGAATATGCGGCAGAGAAGATGGTTAGAACTTATGGCGGACTTTGACATCAACTTGCAATATCACCCAAGGAGGGTGAATGTGGTTCCTGATGCTCTTAGTCATCAACCATTATCGATGAATCTCACCGCTCAGTGGAAGCTTCAACAAGACTAGCATCAGATGGAGATTGAAGTAGTCATGCCAGGTAATGCTTCAAGTTTGATGAATTTACAAGTTCAATCAACCATTGTCAATCAGATCAAAGCGGCTCAAGCAAGTGATGCTAAGTTGCAAAAGATCAGAGAACAAGTGGAGAATGGACTCAGAACAGGCTTCATCATATATGAAGACGGATCTTTGAGATACGGTAGCAGATTATGTGTACCAAAAGGTCATGTTCGGGAAGAGTTAATGAAAGAAGCTCACAGCTCTCCCTATTCAGTACACCCTAGAGGTTCCAAAATGTACAAAGATCGACGTCAGAATTATTTATGGCATGGAATGAAGCATGAAGTAGCCAGAAGCGTCGCAAAATGCTTGGTGTGTTAGCAAGTAAAGGCTGAATATCACAGGACAGCTGGACTATTTCAACCATTACCAATCCCAGAATGGAAGTGGCAACACATCACGATGGATTTTGTGACTGCTCTTCCTCGCAGCACAAAGGGTAACGATGTTGTATGGGTCATTATAGATCAACTCACAAAGTCAGCTCACTTCATCCCATTTCGAGTTGGCCAATCAACTGAGACACTAGCAAAGAAGTACATGGAGGTAATAATCTATTTAAGATTTAAACTCTTCATAATGTACTATCTCTGATACCCATAAACTCATACAGGAAATTGTGAGACTTCATGGAGTACCGGTCTGCATTGTCTCCGATCGTGACACCAGGTTCCGATCACAATTTTGGCAGAGTCTGCAAACAAGCTTGGGAACAAGTCTGAACTTCAGCACGGCTTATCCTCCATAAACAGATGGCCAGTCTGAGCGAACTATTCAGATCTTGGAGGATATGCTCAGAGCATATATGTTAGACTTCAAAGGATCGTGGTAAGATCATCTACATCTTGTGGAGTTTTCGTACAACAACAGCTACCAAGCAAGCATAGGAATGACACCTTTTGCAGCACTGTATGGAAGGAAGTGTCGATCACCATTAAGTTGGGACGACATCTGAGATAGGGAATTGCTTGGACCAGAGATGATAGTAGCTACTGTTGATGTGGTACGAACTATCAGGGAAAGGATGCGCATAGCCCAAGATCGACAGAAGCACTGGGCTGATGCAAAGAGACGTCACTTAGAGTTCCAGCCAGGAGATCATGTGTTCTTAAAGATATCTCCGAACCGCGGAGTGATCCAATTTGGAAGACGGGGTAAATTAAGTCCGAGATACATTGGACCGTTCGACATACTCGAACGAGTCGGTGAAGTGGCGTACCGCTTAGCGCTTCCACCTTCATTGGAAGGAGTGCATAATGTGTTCCACATATCCCAACTCAGAAGGTATGTGAGTGACCCCAGCCATGTTCTCGATCATTCCGAGCTCACTATACATCCTGACTTATCTTGTGAGCAACAACATGTGGAAATCATGGACAGGAAAGTGAAGACACTTCGGAACAAGAAAGTTAACTTGGTCCGAGTGATGTGGAGGAAAGACACTCCGGGAGAGTCCACTTGGGAAAAGGAAGATGAAATGCGAACAAGATATCCACACCTTTTTGTAAACTATTCCTCAAATAAAAGTTATAAATTTCGAGGACGAAATTTTTGTAAGGAGGGTAGAATGTAACAACTCCATTTTTATTGTACAAAATTTGCTTTAAAATTAATGTATACTTGGAGTATTTACATTTGCTGTTATTAGTTTAAGTAATTAATTAGCTCCATAATTACAAGAAGGAGCTTAGTCATTGGTAATACCTTGCACTACTGAACCAAGCCACCAGAGTTCAAATCTCATACCCTACATTATTTTTAATATTGATTTTTTTAAAACCTTTAGAATACCAAGGGTTTACACGTGCATATCTCTCAAAAATCCCCACTACACCCAAAAATGTGACATTGTCAAAGGTTATATGAACCGTCAGGGGGGATCCCGGCCGCCTGACTAGGCCGGGAATCGGCCAAATCGGCCTCGACTCGGCCGACTCAGTCCTCCAACCGAGTCACGGCCGAGTCGGCCTATTCCGGCGACGACCCAAACACAAAAAATGTGTCTTTTGGTCTCCTCTGTACACCTGCAAAATTTTATCCCCAGACCATTTCCAGAGCTCTTTTAAAACCCCATTTACTCCACTTTTATTACATTTTAATATATTTTAATACATTTTTTAAATTAAAACCCTTCATCTACCCTAACCCTAGTCTAACCCTATAAATACCAACCCTACACACTACCCCCCCACCCCAAACTCTGAGCCAACTCTCTATAATTTTCAAGAAACTTTTGTGTGCAATCGAAGTGAGCGAAAGGCGAAGCTCCGGCGAATTTTTCGGTGGATTTTCCGGCAACGTCCGTAGGAACTCCCGGCGACGAAACGACGCACCGCCGACTCCTTCCGAACCATCTCCCTCTTTTAGTTGTCCAAAACCCGTAAGTCCCCAAATTCTACCTCTCTTTTCTTTTCTGAAATACGGATTTACAAAACCCGACGGAATCGGAACCAATCCGATTTTCGATTCGGTTTCTTTATAAAACTTCACTTCTCGTTAATACAATTATGCTTAAACTCTCTCATGTTTACTATTAAACACTAATCAACCAAATTAATCAAGTTTCATATCACAAAACAATTGCTATTTCACTTTACCGCATTTTTTCATGTAAATACCACATAGTTTCAATTCCACCTTCAACATCACAAAACCTTGCTATACCTTTAAGTAGATCACGAGGTAATGACCTACCTCCTCACACACTCATATGCAACATAGCACAATACCCTTGAGAATATAGAATACGGGAAAACGACATCATTGCAAATAAATACCATTTACTTAATAAAACCGTTTTCTAAAGGATTTAGTATTTATACAATCTTTGCAAAGTGCCGCTACAACCCATTTTGGGGAACCCGTTCGGGATGGTGCGGATTATCGCACATCATCGGGCTTAGTAGTGCGAGATTCAGACCTCCGCAAGGAGCATTCGGTCTCGAAAGATTTAAAATACGACATCTTAAGAAAACGAGATTTCTAGAATATTATAGATATATACAAAAATTATTTTCATATAAATATATGTATATGTAACATAAAAATATCTATTTTGAAATATTATAAATATTCCACATTTTGCTAAAAATATCACAAGAATCAATTTTACACTAAAATACCATGAATTCATTACAAAACCAATATTACAAATAAATACCACTTATTATGAAAATAGGATATTTTCACTAGAAATATCACAATATAAAATCTACATTCATTACAACTCTAAAGACGATTAATAAATACTTGGGGTGTATTTTGAAAACTATACAAGAGTATTTTTACATAAAACCCCCTCAAGTTCTATAATTTACCCTAAGAACCCTAGTAAATATAGGCTTAAGCGGGACCAATCTCTTGAGCCTCAGAGACCCGGAGAAGTGGGTGCTTGCCTATCTAAGGTAGACAACTTAACAACGGTGTTATCAATACGGTAATCGTCTTTGAAAAAGACACAAATCATGCCGCCCATGTGCAGCGGTTACTGATAACATCAAAACAATCAGGACTTCAATTTACTTTTCTAATTGTCTGACTCAGTTTGAGTCTCATTATAATTTGACTTGAATATGATTCAAGTACAATCTATAATCTACAATCTACAATCTTCAATATTATAATTCAACATGAATCCATGAATCCAATTATCAATCTATACAACTTGACTGAACCAAACCATGGATATACATTCCATTTACATGGTTCTCCAGTTATTCCATTTACATGATTCTACGGTTACATCCATTTGCTGATATCATGGTTTCGGTCAGTCATCCAATTATACAATCAATACAATTTACAATACAATACAATACAAACAAGACATCTAGGGGTTTAAGAGGTAGATTGGTACGGAAGGTGTTAGAAGTGGCACGAGACAGTAAGACTTAATACACCTAACATGAATCCAATTGTTGTTGTACCGTGGCATAAACGGTTCCTTGTACTTGAAGGGCTAGCCTAGCACCTCGTCAAGAGTTCGGTAGCATCACATATGCCATAATCAAGGTTTTAGAGGTGCTAAGTTAACTCGACAAGAATCGAAACTAGAAGTTTTAGGGATTCATACAAATAAGCATCATATGCAAATGTAAAACTATCACTAATTGTACACTTGTTTTGTACACCTTGTTTCATATCACATATGAAGCTATTTATAGTGATGAGAAGGAATAATCACCATTATTCCATTACCACCATAATTATGAGTGGAAATTCTTTTCATAAAGAATTAAGCATGGGTGGAAATTCTTTTCATTAAATTAAATAAAGCTTACCCACTAAAGAATAAAGGAGCATGTGTGGGTTTTCTTTACATTAACTTAAAATGATAAATATAAATAAAAGCTTCAATATAAGTCTTGCATTGCCACCATTCTTGTATCAACAACCATGATACTATGTATGCATGTATGTGTCCATGCACATCATCATGTGCATACATGCATGCATACAAAAGGATTTAATTAAAAATTTAATCTAAATGTAATTTGTTAAATCAACACTTAATTTAGCAAACCGGTCAAATCTCATACGATCGGACAAATAGAAAATGCCCGATTAATATACGTTATCACATAACCGTATTTTAATCGGGTCCCGCGCATATCTCATATGCACACCACATCTTTTTGCCTGAGCCAGGAAACTTCATTGTGGGACTCTAAGACTCGTCAATCGCCGGCAGTAAATGATGATCATATCAAACATCTACAAGCCGCAAGAGGTCAGCTAAACATAACGGCCACCCGGGTATTGAAACGATCAGAAGAAAACCAGCGAAGCTGTAAAAACTCCCGTCGAGCCAACTGGCAACACTTACCGTACACTCCGGTCTCTTCGTCAGATATGCTGCATATCGAGTCCAGGGATGGAATCGTCGACCCCAGTAACTCAATAAGTCATGCTGGTGTATGGCTCATAACAGATCGAGAAACTACTGATAACTCTTATCAGTAAATCTCAGCAGCCCTGGCCAGGGACTTCATGTTATAGCCAATCGAGCATAGCACAACATCAACCCCCAATACCGGGAGAGACGAAACCCCTCCTATCGCTCATTGCCTCCATGTGCCTCGAGACTGTACCCAAAGACCACCTGTTTGCACGACTCAGTAGAGCCGTGGTAGGGTGGAGATCAAAGTATAGTGGGAGGACACACAAGACTCTATGACGATCTCGGGTCTACAGACTAACCTGTACCAGTGTTTCCTGAGAACTTCTATCCGACGATAGATATAATACCACATAGGAGTTCTCGGCGAGTCCGTTCAGTGTACCCAGTCTCCACTGAGCACCCGCATACAATCTTTGGTGTCTCCTCACCAGATGGATATGGGATCATCCATCGCCCATCATATGGGACAAGAATAGTATACGCTAGTCTACTCTGGAATATCGATGCCCTGTCTCGATACACCCTCGACTAGGAACAGTTCAAGGATATGCTTATAGACTACATGTGCCCCGCTAGTATGATCAGCATCATAATCACAGTAGTCAAGCAAATATCCTTTGGGCTTTATCAACATGTTTAAATGATTAAATCTACATGTCCAGATAAAATAAACCAGATAGCGTACTATCATGTTGAGCAAGAAAGTCATCTATCTCCATATATATATGTCCAAGTTTCCACTATCCATATAATGGCCTTTAGGGCATACATATTACTAACAATCTCCCACTTGCACTAAGGCCAGTTATTGGCATATCTCATACCCAACATTTCAAACAGTCGCTCATGCTGCGGCTGTGGAAGTGCCTTGGTGAATGGATCCGCTGTGTTATCCTTTGTATCTACTCTCCGAATCTCGATCTCCTGGCGATCTACTATCTCCCGGATCAGATGATATCTCCTTAGGATGTGTCTGGACTTCTGATGGGACCTTGGTTCTTTGGCTTATGCTATAGCTCCATTATTATCACAATACAATGGTATTGGATCAACAATGGTTGGAACTATTTCTAGTTCCGCAATGAACTTCTTCATCCAGACGGCTTCCTTAGCAGCATCACTTGCAGCAATATACTCAGCTTCCATCGTGGAGTCTGCAACGGTGTCCTGTTTGGAACTCTTCCAACTAACCGCTCCTCCATTTAGGGTAAATACAAACCCTGAGATTGATTTGCTGTCATCCTTGTCACTTTGGAAGCTGGAATCGGTAAAGGCCTCCATCTGGAGATCCCCATTACCATACACCAAGAACAATTCTTTAGTCCTTCGCAAGTACTTAAGAATGTTCTTCACTGCTATCCAATGTTTCTCCCCTGGGTTGGATTGATACCTGCTTACTACAGCCAGTGCATAAGCCACATCAGGGCGAGTACACAACATCGCATACATTATAGATCCTACAGCTGAAGCGTAGGGTATAATGCTCATGCGAGCTCTCTCTTCATCAGTCTTCGGACAGAAGTCCTTGGAGAGAGTGATTCCATGACTAGCAGGCAAGGCACCACGCTTGGAATCTTCCATACCAAACCTCTTTAGAATGGTGTCTATGTACTTTGATTGGGACAGTCCCAATAACCTCTTGGATCTATCTCTATAGATCCTAATGCCCAAAATGCGCGAGGCATCACCCAGGTCCTTTATGGAGAACCTTTGTGATAAGAATAGTTTGACCGATTGTAGCATAGGAACATCATTTCCTATCAGGAGAATGTCGTCTACGTACAATATGAGGAATGTGACAGTACTCCCTACAGTCTTCTTATAAATACATGGTTCATCTTCATTTCTGACAAAATCAAACTCTTTGATTGTATCATCAAAGCAGATGTTCCAGCTCCTTGAGGCCTGCTTTAATCCATAAATGGATTTAAGCAATCTACATGCTTTCCCGCTGCTCCCACTATCAATGAAGCCCTCTGGCTGATCCATAAAAACGCATTCTTCTAAATCACCATTTAGAAATGCAGTTTTCACGTCCATCTGCCAGATTTCATAATCATAGTGAGCAGCAATAGCAAGTAGGATCCTAATGGATTTAAGCATTGCTACTGGAGAGAAAGTTTCATCATAGTCCAAGCCTGGTCTTTGACGAAAACCTTTCGCTACAAGCCTTGCTTTATAGGTCTCCACCTGTCCATCTACACCAATCTTTCTCTTAAAGATCCATTTGCACCCAACGGGTTTTATCCCAGGAGGCACAACGTCCAAAGTCCATACTTTGTTGGTGTACATTGACTCCATTTCGGATCTCATTGCTTCCAGCCATTTCACTGAGTCACCACTCGTGATAGCTTGCTGAAAACTAGTAGGGTCATCATCATCCATGATGCAATCTTCTCTATCACCATCTATGAGAAAACCATAGTATCTCTCTGGTGGGCGAGAAGTTCTACTAGACCTCCTGAGCGGCTGAGGTTCTTGAAGTTCTACTGCAACATCAGTTTCAACCAATTCCTCCTGAGTAATTTGTGTCTCTAGAACCTCTTCTAGTTCTACCATATTGCCATTAGTACTTTCCGTAAAGAACTCATTTTCCAAAAATGTGGCATGCTGAGCAACAAACACATTTTGTTCCTCTTTGTGGTAGAATAGATATCTATACGAATGTTTTGGATACCCCACAAATTTACACATGACCGATCGTGTCTCGAGTTTGTCTGGATTCTGCTTTTTAACAAAAGCCGGACAACCCCAAATCCTAAACATTTTAAGAGATGGTCTCTTTCCATTCCACATCTCATATGGAGTGGTAGATACGGTCTTAGTTGGAACCCTGTTCAATAGATGCATTGTTGTCTCCAATGCATGTCCCCAAAAGGAAAGCGGTAACTCAGCATCACACATCATGGATCGTACCATATCCAATAGGGTACGATTCCTCCGTTCTGACACACCATTGTGCTGCGGTGTGTAAGGAGGAGTGAGCTGAGAGAGAATCCCATTCTCTTTAAAGAAGTCTAGAAACTCTGTACTTAAATATTCTCCACCTCGATCCGATCGAAGTTTCTTGATGCCCAAGCCTGTTTGCTTCTCTACTTCAAGTTTATACTCCTTGAATTTCTCAAAGGCTTCGGATTTGTGCTTTATCAAAAACACGTGTCCGAATCTTGAGAAATCATCAGTAAAAGTGATGAAGTATGAAAAACCACCTCTTGCATGTGTAGACATTGGTCCGCATACATCACTATGTATGAGGCTTAAGAGTTCACCAGCTCTCTCTCCGTGTCCACTAAACGGAGTTTTGGTCATTTTACCTTTGATACAAGACTGGCAAGTCGCATAAGATTTATATTCAAACGGATTTAAATATCCATCTTTATGTAGCTTGTTTAGTCTTGTTTCATTAATATGACCAAGTCTACAATGCCAAAGAAAAGCTTCATTTATATCTGAAAACTTTCTTTTACTAGTATGTTGTATATTGAAAACTGTGTGTTGGTTCAGGATGTAAATACCGTTATTTAGTGTACCATACCCAATCAACTCTTGATTCAGGTTAATGTTCATAACATTATTTTGCAATATAAAATGATATCCTTCATTGTTCAACAAAGAAACGGATATTATGTTACACAGCATACTTGGTACAAAATAACACGGGTTCAAAACCAAAATACTTCCTAAAGGCAACCCTAGATGATACTCTCCCACGGATACAGCATGTATATTGGAACCATTTCCAACCCGCAGAGTATGATCTCCTATCTTTAAAACTCTACTATTTCTCAATCCCTGCATACAATTGCAGATGTGAGAACCAGAACCGGTATCCAATACCCAGGATGCAGAGTTTAAAGAAAAGCAGTTTTCAGTTACAAACACACCTGAAGTGGAAGCATCAGCATGCTTCTTCTTCTTGAGATCAGCAAGATATTCAGCACAGTTGCGTTTCCAATGTCCTGACTTTTTACAGTAAAAACATTCTCCTTTCCTGCTTCCCACAGCCCCGGCTTTGTCTTTCCCCTTTGCCTTTCTAACTCCACCTTTCTGTTTGATGGACTTCTTCTTCTTCTTTCCCTTGGCCTTAGCTTTTGGGAATGAAGAGGAAGATGGCCCAGCAAGCAGAGCAGGAGTCCTTGCCGTTTTCAACGTGTTCTTTGCACTTCTCAACATATTGAGAAGTTCAGACAATGATTTCTCCAAATCATTCATATTGAAATTTACTATGAACGGAGCAAAGGCATGGGGGAGAGACTGTAGAACAATATCTGTATATTGCTCATTATCCATAGTCCATCTCAGTTCCTCAAGTTCTTCAATAAGACCAATCATTTTCAAAACATGGTCTCCAACTGATGCACCAGGGGCCATTCGCATCTGAAACAGCTTTCTAGATGCCTCGTATCTCAAAGTACGAGATTGCTCTTCATACAACTCCTTTGTGTGAAGAAAGATGGATTGCACATCCATATTCTCGTGTTGCTTCTGATGGACATTGTCCATAGAAGCGAGCGCGAGGCACTTGGCCGTGTTGCAGTCATTTTTCCAAGTTTTTCGGATCTCCCTATCCGAGACAGATGATTCAGGTCCTAGGACGGGTGGGGCTTCGGTATTGAGGACATATGATACCTTATCATATGAAAGTGCAATGTTTAAGTTCCTCAACCATTCTTTATAATTTGGTCCTGTCAGTTTATTTTTCTCAAGTAGAAGCTTAAGTCCTGACATCTGTAACTGCCATTCGGAGAGAGAAAAGGATACACTTAGCGAAATGCTCTTGCAAAGAATTAGATTGGTTATTATTTTATCTAATCGATGTCTCCCACTGCTTTTATCAAATTTTCTTTCAAAACCTGAAAAGAAAACTAGCCAGGAATAATTACATTCTACAGTTTCACTAACCGGTCAGTCTTTCTAGACACCCACTGGATTAGCTAATTGTAAAGTGTAAAACTCTCCTGGAAGTAACACTTACTCACAGTGAGATCGAGATCCAACTATCACATAGATGGTATGCAATCTCATTGCAAATTTCAACTCTTGAAATTCCCGATATGATTTTTACCCCTAGTCACTTATGACCTTGGCTATGGTCAACATATCATAAGTACTAGTCAAATTCTACCCGTCATTTCGTGATTAACTAGACCCACCCATATGACCCTTGACTATGATCAACATAATCACATGAATGTCCTAACTAATCGCATCATATGCTTTATAGGAAGACATCACTTAGCTACCGTACACTACGCCTTGACTATAATCAACATACGCAGCACGAATACTAAGTACTCTGCTTCCTAAAATGACGGAGGGTTGCGGATGGTTTTTAAGAAAACCTTTAACGCTTTGAACTTGATCTCGTTGTAGAATCAAAACGGTTAAGAAAAGGAGTGGCTTAAGCTCCGCATCCTTTTGCGTTTTTCATAAAAAGCCGAGTTGGTTTCAAATCTGATTCTACAACATCATTAGGTTTCTTTTCTTTACATTAATCTCATTAATGTGATCCCATCATTTAAGTTCCTAAGACATCACAGAATAGAACGTATACTTATACCATCCGCATTCGCCACAGTGTCCCGTTATGCACCATTAGGTTACTTAACTAACGGCATAGCGGGACGGGACTAGCGCGGGTGTAAAATATAAGCAACGTTTATTATATATCATATATATAATAATAATCAATTCGTCTCAGATACTAAGTAATCACATTACAGAATATCAACAGCAGAAGCATATAAAAGGATACCTAGGATGTCCGTATTTTGTATCGAGCCAACAATAGAAAATACGGATTCCACGGTCGTGATGAATAGCCAAGCCCACACCCCTAGAACCCTACGAGAGCGACAAGTGATCCCGCCAATTCTAGAGTTTAGGAGACCCGGTCTCGACTCCTCGAGATGGCCTCCCACTGAACCCTAGAACCCGGTCACTTGTGCTCCCCTCCTTGGGTCTATCCTAATGCGAAAAAGTAAATAATATACAATTGATTTATACATGAATGAAAATAAAACTCTCATCTCAAATAAAAAAAACCCGGCTATTCAGTCGCGACAATCCTACTCATCATATCTCAGCAACACATAATATCTTATATCATCAACGTAAGTAAGTATGCGTATCCCGATTGTCGTTGACGTATAGCAACGAAAATGGCGATACGCCACATACTACACTTACGGTCACAGAAAATAAAATGAAAAACTACAACATTTGGAATCCACAATTACCTTAGACATCATAAATTCGAAATATCACATACTTCGTATTTCATGCCTAACTATATGAATTCCACATATTGTATCACATTTCAGATAAATAGACAATGTTAAACTTTTCGATCGAATAAACAAACACCCAAGATTTCCCAAACTGCACAACACTTGAGCCGAGTTCAAAAATTTCTAGAACATGTCACAGCCCCTTATGGACCAACCGTAGAAGGGCCAAACCAACGCCTCACATGTGGCAACGCTAAACTACCACAAACCCTAAGGTTCAGTGACAGTTTTGACGGTCACATAATCGAGTTAAGGTTATGTTCTTCTAGAGTGTCCACAGATACGCTTGCATGTTTTTCGAAAGTTTCGAATTCGGGAAAAATCCAACACTTGGAATTTTTCCAATACGGGAAAAATTGTGTTTCTAATATTCGTTCAAACATTTTAACACGTTCTAAAAATCTGAAAATCTGAACGAAGTTAAACTTTTCCGATCGAATCACCAAATACAATAGATCTCCAGAAAACTCAACACTTGAGTAATTTTAAAATATCTCAGAGGCATGCTTATATTAAATCAGGTGCACTGTAGGAAAATTATTCCCTGATCCCTCTATACGGCCGCGGAACCGCGGCCAAAGGCATGCTATGGCCGCGGAACCGCGGCTCTTTGGAGAGATCGTTGAATAATTTTTACATGGTAATTCATAGAAAAGCCTGCTGAATTTTTTAAGAACTTTTAATTTGGAAAAATCCAATTTTCAAAAAATTTCCGGAGAGCGGTCCAAATTGGTGTTTCGTGGTTCGATCGGATTTTTAACATCGCCTACGCATCGCCTAAAGCTCTAGCCTGGCTCTGATACCACTGAAGGGCTAGCCTAGCACCTCGTCAAGAGTTCGGTAGCATCACATATGCCATAATCAAGGTTTTAGAGGTGCTAAGTTAACTCGACAAGAATCGAAACTAGAAGTTTTAGGGATTCATACAAATAAGCATCATATGCAAATGTAAAACTATCACTAATTGTACACTTGTTTTGTACACCTTGTTTCATATCACATATGAAGCTATTTATAGTGATGAGAAGGAATAATCACCATTATTCCATTACCACCATAATTATGAGTGGAAATTCTTTTCATAAAGAATTAAGCATGGGTGGAAATTCTTTTCATTAAGTTAAATAAAGCTTACCCACTAAAGAATAAAGGAGCATGTGTGGGTTTTCTTTACATTAACTTAAAATGATAAATATAAATAAAAGCTTCAATATAAGTCTTGCATTTCCACCATTCTTATATCAACAACCATGATACTATGTATGCATGTATGTGTCCATGCACATCATCATGTGCATACATGCATGCATACAAAAGGATTTAATTAAAGATTTAATCTAAATGTAATTTGTTAAATCAACACTTGATTTAGCAAACCGGTCATATCTCATACGATTGGACAAATAGAAAATGCCCGATTAATATACGTTATCATATAACCGTATTTTAATCGGGTCCCGCGCATATCTCATATGCACACCACATCTTTTTGCCTGAGCCAGGAAACTTCATTGTGGGACTCTAAGACTCGTCAATCGCCGGCAGTAGATGATGATCATATCAAACATCTACAAGCCGCAAGAGGTCAGCTAAACATAACGGCCACCCGGGTATTGAAACGATCAGAAGAAAACCAGCGAAGCTGTAAAAACTCCCGTCGAGCCAACTGGCAACACTTACCGTACAGTCCGGTCTCTTCGTCAGATATGCTGCATATCGAGTCCAGGGATGGAATCGTCGACCCCAGTAACTCAATAAGTCATGCTGGTGTATGGCTCATAACAGATCGAGAAACTACTGATAACTCTTATCAGTAAATCTCAGCAGCCCTGGCCAGGGACTTCATGTTATAGCCAATCGAGCATAGCACAACATCAACCCCCAATACCGGGAGAGACGAAACCCCTCCTATCGCTCATTGCCTCCATGCGCCTCGAGACTGTACCCAAATACCACCTGTTTGCACGACTCAGTAGAGCCGTGGTAGGGTGGAGATCAAAGTATAGTGGGAGGACATACAAGACTCTATGACGATCTCGGGTCTACAGACTAACCTGTACCAGTGTTTCCTGAGAACTGCTATCCGACGATAGATATAATACCACATAGGAGTTCTCGGCGAGTCCGTTCAGTGTACCCAGTCTCCACTGAGCACCCGCATACAATCTTTGGTGTCTCCTCACCAGATGGATATGGGATCATCCATCGCCCATCATATGGGACAAGAATAGTATACGCTAGTCTACTCTGGAATATCGATGCCCTGTCTCGATACACCCTCGACTAGGAACAGTTCAAGGATATGCTTATAGACTACATGTGCCCCACTAGTATGATCCGCATCATAATCACAGTAGTCAAGCAAATATCCTTTGGGCTTTATCAACATGTTTAAATGATTAAATCTATATGTCCAGATAAAATAAACCAGATAGCGTACTATCATGTTGAGCAAGAAAGTCATCTATCTCCATATATATATGTCCAAGTTTCCACTATCCATATAATGGCCTTTAGGACATACATATTACTAACAGTACTATACTTGCCTCTAGTCTCTGGCATATAGAGACTCCTCTCGTATACACTGGTATTCTTCTGTACCAAGCTACAAACAACAGCGTTAATACAACATTACAACAATATAATACAGCTTTAAAAGATACCTTCTTATTCGGTCTATTCTACTTTCCTCTTATCTTTGGGACTTACCGAGCGACCTGTTCGCTGACGACATTCTATTTCTTTCTTCTTTGAATGTCATCAGGTGATTTGGACCCATCAAAGATCGAGCCCACTGCTGAAAACTTGGACCAGTTCAGTGAAGACCCCGAGCTCTAGTCATTGTACACTTTCCATTCAGTACTTTCATTTCTGTTATGCCATTATTTAGGCATTGCTTTTTATTCAGTTGTATTTACTTTTCACGCATTGTACAAAAGAATGTTAATAAATAAAATTGTTGTTCAGTTTATATCTCTTGTCTCTTGTGCTTACTTTTATATTGCTTAGATACGCTTAGCGTATTTACTTCACAGTAAATATGTAGAGGCCTCGTCGTGTCCTCTGCTCGTATACTGGGAAGCGGGGCATGACGGTATCGAACTACGTTCAAAACGGCCACGAACACAACGCCGTATGTATTGGTATTCGGCATAGAAGCGGTACTCCCTATCGAGATAGAGTTACCCTCTCTACGAGTGGCAGTTCACTACGAGCTAACAGACAAAGAAAATGCTCACCTCCGGCTCGAGGAACTTGACGCCCTTGATGAAACCCGGCTCATAGCGCAACAAAATCTGGAGGCTTATAAAGCAAAGATGACGCGCTCATATGAAAAATTGACTAGGCCGAGAACATTCCGCCAAGGCAAATTCGTGCTAGTGGTTAAAAGACCTATGATCCCCAAGCACGCCAAGCGGGGGAAATTCGAGCCGAACTATGAAGGCCCGTATATCATAAACAAAGTCTACCAGGGTGGAGCCTATCTACTCATGGACATGCATGGTGAAAGACCTTTCATGCCAATAAATGGTCGCTTCCTAAAGAAATACTACGCCTGACGAGTCATGACCTAGGTCAGCGATAGATGACGACGCCTATGTCTGCTTGCTATCTTCCTAAGCCTAAACTCTGTAAGTAGTAGCCGGCTTCCTAATGTCGGACCAAAATTTCCTTAAACTAACGATGGACTACTATGTCCTAAAACTAGCTGTTAACCGAAACATCGATAAACTACTACGGACCGCAGCATCCCGAAGCTGACAAAAAAATATATATATAAAAAAATAAAAAATAAAAGGAAGAAAGAAGAAAACGGTATGTCCATAAGCAAAAGGCGCGCGGATGAAAACCTTAAAGGGCTCCGTGAGTAAAAACAGCAGGGCTACCGGCAAGTTTTGTGAAAACCCGAAAGGGCGCAATCTCATTAAAAGACTCTTGCAAGGTCTTCTCGACCTTGTGAGGAGAAACCACCTCCGTGAGATCCTTACGACTCACAAGGGAGCAACACACTTAGGGATCCCCACGATTCCTAAGGATAAATTACACTTACGGGATCCTTACGACTCGTAAAGAGAATTCCCCTTTGAGACCCTCACGGCTCATAGGATTCGAAAGCCTTAAGCTACAGGGATCTGAACCTGTTCTTAAGCAGTCATACCTCCCGATTTTGCCCTACAAGCGGTTCAGTATTGACCGTTGTATACAATCCACGGGCGCGAATAAATATTTCCCTAACAAAATCCGACCCGCGACTAGGGATATGTTTACACGGTGAACAACCCTTGTAAGTCCTCTCGACTTATGAGGAGAAAACACTCTTGTAAGATCCTTACGACTTATAAGATAACGCACACTTAGGAATCCTCACGATTCCTAAGGAGAAAACGCACCTACGTGATCCTCACGACTCGTAGGGAGAAACACCTTTATGAGACCCTTACGGCTCGTAAAGTTAAAAGCCTTAGTCGACAGGATCCTAACCTTGTTTACTAAGCCACCTTTGTTCGACATCGACAGAGGCAAATGGTGATTCGCTCCTGGCAAAATCCCAGTTGTAGCGGTGCTGATGCCGAAATCGGTGTCCAATCCCAAATTCGCAGCGAAAAACCAGCGAGCCATAAATGCATACGAAATAGCCGAAATGATTGGGCAACTTGCAAATCTGCAATTAAAAAAAAGTATGCGTACAAAAACAGCCGAAATGATTGGGCAACTCACAATAAAAAGCAGCGAGCAAATAAAACAAATATCCGAAATGATTGGGCACCGCGAGAAATAGCCGAAATGATTGGGCAATCACGACTTTTGCAATATAAAAGCTGAAATGATAGAGCATCGCGGAAAGAAAAATATATAAAATGAAACTTTTTGCCCTACAGGAGAAATCACATCTATCCCTGTATACAATCCAGGGGCGCAAACGAAGAAGGAATCACACCTTACCTCCCCAGGCTCCATCAAAAGAAGAAGCCAAATCTCAACGGTTCACAGACAGCCTGGAGATCATCTTAACATTCGTCTCATTACAACAGACGCAACATCAAGTAAAGCGGAACCGCGGCAATTCCCAGTTCCATGACTCGGCGGTGCACAGATGACCGAGAGTCAAACCCCGACTCCGTGAAGTGCAGATAAAGTCAACCCTACCTGGTTTCGTAGAGCACGGCCTATGTCAATCATGACCCCGTGGGAAACGTCCAGAGCGGAGCCTGGTCCTCCAGAACACAACTATGACCCCGTGGGAAGCATCTAGAGCAAATTCCTGATTATGTGGAACGCGGCCTATAGCAATCATGACCCCGTGGGAAACGTCCAGAGCGGAGCCTGGTCCTCGCAGAACATGGCTATGACCCCATGGGAAGCATCCAGAGCAAATTCCTGGTTACGTAGAACACGGCCTATATCAATCCTGACCCCGTGGGAAACGTCCAGAGCAGAGCCTGGTCCTCGCAGAACACGGCTATGACCCCGTGGGAAGCATCCAGAGTAAATTCCTGGTTACGTGGAACGCGGCCTATGTCAATCTTAACCCCGTGGGAAACGTCCAGAGCGAATCCTGGTCCTCGCAGAACACGGCTATGTCAATCAGACCCTGTGGGAAGCATCCAGAGCAAATTCCTGGTCATGTGGAACATGGCCTATATCAATCCTGACCCCATGGGAAACGTCCAGAGCGGAGCCTGGTCCTCGCAGAACACGGCTATGTCAATCAGACCCCGTGGAAAGCATCCAGAGCAAATTCCTGGTCATGTGGAACGCGGCTAATGTCAATCCTGACCCCGTGGGAAACGTCCAGAGCGGAGCCTGGTCCTTGCAGAACACGGCTATGTCAATCAGAACCCGTGGGAAGCATCCAGAGCAAATTCCTGGTCACGTGGAACGCGGCTTATGTCAATCCTGACCCCGTAGGAAACGTCCAAAGCGGAGCCTAATCCTCGCAGAACACGGCTATGTCAATCAGACCCCGTGGGAATCATCCAGAGCAAAAGTCTTGGTCACGTGGAACACGGCCTATGTCAATCCTGACCCCGTGGGAAACGTCCAGAGCGGATCCTGGTCCTTGCAGAACACGGCTATGTCAATACTGACCTCGTGGGAAGCTGTTAGTTATATGTATGCCCTAGAGGCCATTACTAAACATAGGATGTATATTGTAGTGGATGCTTGGACATATATAGGGAGGACTTTCTTGCTTGACATGATAGTATGCTATCTGGTTGCTCTTTACCTTAACGTGTACACTGATTGTCTCTCTGTTACATGTTGGTAAAGCCCTTAGGATGTGTACTTGACTACCTGGACTATGATGTGGATCATACTAGTGGGGACATGGTAGTCCATAAGTACATCCTTCAAGGTCCCTAGTCGTAGGTGTATCGAGACGGGGCATCGATATACCAGAGTAGACTAGCGTATACCTTCTCGACCCATAAATATGGGCGATGGATGATCCCATATCCATTGGTGTTTGACATCAGAGATGATATACGGGTGCTCAGTAGAGACTGGGTACACTGGACGGACTCGCCGAGAACTCCCAGATGGTATTATACCTTACGTAAGATGGCAGTTCTCTGGTGACACTGGTACAGGTTAGTCTGTAGACCCGAGATCGTCATAGAGTCTTGTGTGATTCCCACTGTGCTTTGATTTCCACCTTACCACGTCCAAGAGGGCATGCAAAACGGTGGTTTTTGGGTACAGTCCCGAATCACATGGAGGCAATGAGCGATAGGAGGGGATTCGTCTCTCCCGGTATAGGGAGTTGATGTTGCGCTGTGTTCGATTGGCTATAACCGGAAATCCTTGGCCAGGGTTGCTGAGATTTACTGGTAAGTGTTATCAGTAGTATCTCGAACTGTTATAGACCACATATCGACACGACTTATCGAGCTACTGGGGTCTGACGTTTACCACCCCTAGGCAAGATATGCGACATATCAGACGACCAGACCGGACTGTACGGTAAGTGTTACTGGTTGGATTCACAGGAGTGTGAGCGGGCTTGCTCGTTGATCTTCTGATCGCTCAATACCCGGGTGGTCGTTACGTTTAGCAGACCACTTGCGGCTTGTGGGCGATTGATTTGATCACCACCAACTGCCAGCGTATTGACGAGTCTTTAGAGTCCTACACAGAGCTTTCCTGGCTCAAACGAAATGAAATAGGAGCACATATGAGATATGTGCGGGACCGAGAATAATACCAGTATGTGATACTGTATTCTATTCTCGCGATTTGTATCATCGGTCGGTTATATGTGATATAGCCGGGTTACCGAATCAAGTGTTGATTCGATATATTGATACACTTGATATTAGTCGGTTATATGCAGTATGACCGGATCGTTAAATCAAGTGTTGATTTAATGATTTAATGTATAATTATATATTTGATATATTACTTTACATTAACTAGTATTTGTTCACTTAAGATTGATTTTCTCACTTGAAGTGCACAAGTTGTATATGTGATATATTTTTGTGCACTAGTTTGTATCATGTTTGATGATACATGCAAACTTGGGTGTGTGTATGACTTACACCAAGTTTAGGTTTATGGTTAGGGTTTTATTTTCTTTATTTATTTTGGTAAAACAAAATGGTGCTTTTCTTTCACTTTGGCTTGAAGCTTCAAAGCATCTTTGAAAAATCTAACCATTTTGTTTTATGCTTAAACCTAACCATTACCTAAACTATGGTTTGCTCTCTACATGAGTTTACTTCACCCATGGTTGGATTATGATAAGTCTTCACTTGATTTTTCATTTTTATTATTATTGATATTCTTTTCTTCTTCTTCTTCTTCTTGATGAAGAAAAGAAAAGCTTGCTAGAAAATTTCAAGTGAGAAATCCAAATCCAAAGTGAACACACTTCCTATTTCTTCATCCTCTACCACTTGCCATGTAGTAGAGTGTGTTATCTTCACAAGTTTCATGACCAAGTGAAGATGGAGCTTGAGTTAGAGTTGCCTCGACGTAGATCATCTTCGGCATCAAAGTCAACGACCTAGCCCGCTCATTTCTCCGACGAAACCATCGCTAGAGTCCGGGATCCCGGTGATCGCAACGAAGGGACGTCATCACGGAGCTAAAGAAGTGGAGGATCGGATCTACAAAGGTTGTATTTCCACTCACTTAGTAGTAAAGTAGTTTTCTTTCTTGTTTGTTTCGCCTATCCTCTAGTTAACGATCTATATTAGGGTTTCTCGGCACATAAAATTTGAATTTGGCATGGTAGATGCCTTGTGGAACCTCTTGAGTGTGCCTAGGATCCCTACAGTGGTATCAGAGCCTAGCTAGAGCTTTAGGCGATGCGTAGACGAAGTTAGAAACCCGATCGAACCCCGAAACCCTAACTTAGAGCCCTCTCTGTACTTTTTTCAAAACTGTGGATTTTTCTAGATTAAAAATATCCAAAAAATTCAGCAGGGAATTGTATGAGTTACTGTCATGACCCGAAAGTACGGAACGTGACCGACACTTAGATTACGAAGCGTCTAGAGGTTCCACGTAACCTAAGTAAGCCGAAGCCCAGAAATCTAAACCATAAAAGAAGAAGAAGAAGAAAAGAAAACAAGTTTAAAAGCATCAGCAAATTTTCTCAAAAATTTCGGCAGAGTCTCCTCTATAAAAACGGGCCCCCAAATGGGTACAACAAGTATAATATACATAAACAATAAAAAGCTTCCCCAAACGGGAGCTAGCATCAACGCCAACAGGCGGAAACAACCATAACAAGCACAATAATATACAACGCCAAAGGGCGAGGCTCAACACTCAAAGAAAACAAAACCACCAAATCAGAATAATACATGCGCGACTCTAAGGTCAAAATAAAAGACTGGTCCAATAAACTTATCAAGTAATACAAGTATGGTTGATGGAGCTTACTAGATATAACGAATGAATAAAATACAATGGTGGTTCAGATACAAGTGAACCAACCTACCGTACAAATCACCCTGAAATAAAAGATGTGCCAGCAAGCTGCCCGGGAAACCTGTACATCGAACCTGTAAAAATTTGGCACAACAGGGGTGAGTTGCCAACTCGTGAGTAGAAGACATCTACAAAAAGAAATCGAATGCACGACGCTATCCTAAGTCATAATAATACACTACTAAGTCTCAATCCTCTAGTAATAGCAGGGTAATACTACGTGTAAGTGCAGATACTCCGTGCTCGTGTCAGTGCCTCATATAGTACTATGTTATGAAATGAAATGCATGCACCATGAATGTAAAGTAACAAATCCTGAAATCCAGATATATATGTATAAGAACTCTTTAGCTGTTATCATAGTAAAGTGTTTATAAGCATCTGAAATCTCAGCAATGAAATCCATGGAAATCCGTGTCAAGCATCGACACAACACGTGTAATCTCAAGTCTCAATATGTCGGGCTCCGTCAGTCCGGATCGGCCCATATCATCAAATCTCACGACAACGGTCGGTATCCTCCGGATATCCGCCGCGCCAGACATCACCGGTAGGTAGTCTTCCCCTGCCAGGCTCATCGTCTACAACTCGATCTTCTTGCCCCGGGGTACCATACCGGGCCCACCATGTACCCGAGACGGTTCATCCACTCCTTGAATCGGGTCTCGAAATCCAACAGAAAACATGAAATACTCATGGTGGACGACACATACATCACGAGAAAACCGCATCTTATTTTAAAAAGAGAAGAGGAGAGAGAGAGAAGTTTTTATATATTCTTGCGGTTTTCCCCAAAAATCCAGAAATCTCATAGAAATCCAAATCTCAAAATCATGAGTAAGTATATGATAAGTGTCGGCATATGCCCATACTACTGTGCGATAACATGAAAATATGAATGCATGAATGTCTAAGTAATAAATATCATGTCTTATACTAACATCAGAGAGTAATCACAATATTATATCGGTTTAGTTGTTAACTGATTCTATCAATAAAAGATAATATGATCTAAAGTGTACGTGACATAGCAATTACCGATGATGATGTGTGTGAGCCGGCAAATAAGTGTGCGTGGAATATGTGCATCATCGGTAATGGTACGGGTGTCCTAACAGGTAAGGTTTATACTGATTATAGCAACATATGTAAGAACATGCACCATGATAATTACAGTATGAATGTAAATACAGATGTGCATTATCCACTCCTCTGCGAGATACGAGTACAACTATCACTATGTGAGTCGAACCTAAACCAGTGTCCATCTAACATCCTAAGGAACTAAACCTAATAGACTAGTCAGTAAGAAACTAGAGTCTACCTAAGGTCTGAATCAATATCTCTAATAGTCGGCGATCCCGCCTCAATAGCGTCACGTACGTAGTACGGCTTCCTCGAATCAAGAGTGCGGATCAATCATCAAATCTAAGCCTCGTACGGTAAAATCCATCGTACGGCATCCCAATATCGGGATACGGTCAAGTATCTCCTAGGTGTCTCCTCATTCGTATAATGTCATCATATTGTGATTAAATCATACCGATATCTTATCGTCATCAAGTCACACCTATACGATATCGACATCAGGTCACACCTATACGATGTCGTAATCAAGTCATACATATATCATATCGTGATCAGTCACAAGCTATAGCCCAGGTACTATTTTAGCGTCCCATGTACCTCAATATCACCACCACCCTTTATAATTTATATATTCATGTTCATTATCTCATTCTTTAATGATCCGCTAACACTTTAATACGACTGTATAGTCAAGAATCACGGCATCAAGCCCAGTTATACTGTTTCATCATACCTCAGATATCATATCACATCAATGAATCCCATATACGTGGTGTGTATATATATACACCTATACCTAGTTTTATATTTATACACACATATACGTATACGCCATGTCAAGTTTTAGTGTGTGCGTGTGTTTCTATCAGAAACCTACGAACCTCTCCCAAAGTATTCATCCTCAGGTGTGGTTTTCCTAAATCAGTCTAGTCCCGCCTAGGGTCATTACTAGGGTCCTACTCAGTAAGAATCCAGGGTCACATCTGATTTCCTAATGTCAATAAGTACTATTCCTATTCTACGTTGCGGGGGTGCTAAACGCCATCCACCCGACTTCCCCCGTAGATATACATCTACTCACCTGGTCCATGTCTGCCGAAGACGGTGTCGCCATCCCCCTCTTCATCGCCCGCAGTCCACGTGAGGGGTACCTAAATGCAAACATATAAATAGCATCATAAACTGAATCACATACAAAAGTCAAACGATACAAGGAACAAGCATAGGTTAAAACCTATGTCCCGTCCACGCAAAAGAACCAAATATCGCTCGATATCGGCGTACAAACTCCGATGGATCGAGATAAACATCAACAAATAACTCGTAGTTTTAAAACACATTACTTATATTATAAAACATGATTAAATCCATCGGAACCCTAAAATCCATCAAACCGTCCAATTTCGTAAAACCCGAAAATGCCAATTTACCGTTTTTCATCAAAACTTGACATTTAAATGAAACCAATGGTCATAAAACTCATTAAATAGCATAACTAGACTATACAAACTATTACTATATTTTTATTACACAAACTTGTATAAATTTGAAATTTCTAGTTTGCACCCTTTAACAATTTTCAACATTTTTCAAGCAAAATACCACAATTCCACCACAAAACATGATTTTGCATAAATTAATGACTTAAACCACAATTCATGATGATAATGATATAATGAAACCATAATTATATTTTTAATCTCATTTATATAGGAATTTCTAAAATCTAGTTTACAAAATTAGCAATTTTTCTCACAGTTTATCAATTAACCATAGAAACTAGCAATCAAACTAAGTTTTTCTTTCCATTAAAATGCTAATATTTCCACTAAAACTATAATCCAATGATAACAACCCAAATTAGAATTTTATATTAACCACAACCACATTTTGCAAAAACCTAGTTAACTAAATTCCTAATTTAAAACAATTTTTGAATAACAATTTGTTAAACAACAACCATGCAAGATTTCCTAATAATAAAAGTGTTAAACTAACTACTATAACCCTAATTAATTATTAAAAATCATAACTTGAATTTAGAACCCTAACTTGCATTTTTAAAAAAAGAACATAGAATTAATTCATTAAATCTAATTAAGCTTAATATGAACATCTAATAACAATAAGTCAAAAGAAAGAAAATTATACCTTCAAAATGTGAAATCCAAACAAGAAATGAGCCTCCAAAATGCATGCTTTCCATCTCCAAATTTCATATAAAAATGAGCAAGGAATAAAGAGTATGGAATAAATAGGATTTTGTGGAATTTTAATTGAATTTTTGATGTGTTTTTGATGAATTTTGAATAAAAATGATGTGGGAAATGGGGGGGGCAGCCATGGGGGGTTGTGGACGGCCCTAGAGAGGTGAGGGAGAGAAAGAAGAGAGTGGGAAAAGTGTGTAGAAGTTTCAAGAGAAAGAACAACACTTAAGTCTTTTCATGGTTTATTTAATTATTTATTTATTTATTTACTATAGCAACTCAAGAAAGCTCTAGAAAATAGGAAAAATTTGCAAATAATTTTTGCATGATACATACTAAATTCTAACATGCCATGGTTCATTTTTACAAATTAAAACCATTTAAATTTGTAATTTACACTAATTTAGTGTAAAAATAAAGCTTATGTAAATATTTAAAATAATTAATTTAGGAAAAATATTTTATTAAACTAAAAATTTATAAGTGGCTAAATAAACACCATTTACTAGTAATTTCATAATTAAAATGGATATTTTTAAAATTATAATGAAAAACAATCACGGTTTGATTTTACGAAAAATACATTTTACTTTACCGAAAATCATAAAATTCACTTAAACAATTTTATTCATTTAATTATTTATTTAATTATTTTTAAAACGTTACAGTTACTGTGCAGCACGTGACCCCAACTCGACCAATGCGCCGCGGAACCGCGGCCCCACCCTGGCTTGTGCGGCGGTTCCGCGGCCATATTAGTGAGTTAAGCCACGTGGTTTGCACAGTAATTTATTTCTGGAGCTGCTGAGTTTTCTGGGAATTTTTAAATTATACTCAAGAGTTGAGTTTTCTGGGTTGTATTGGGAGTTCGTAGATTCGATCGGATTGTCTAATTTTGTCTATGTGTTTTTCCGGATAATTTAGAATATGTTAAAAAGTTCGACCGGATATAAATACCCAATTTTTCCCCTGCCGGAAAATTTCCAAGTGTTGGATTTTTCCGTGGTTTAAGAACGTTCTAAGTAGTGCAAGTAACGCGATGGTCCCTCTATAAGACAACAAACCATAACTCGATTATGTGACCGTCTTGAACTGCCCTTTGAACCTTAGGGTTTGGGGCAGTACGGCGTGCCACATGTGAGGCGTTGGCTTGACCCTTCTACGGCTGGACCGTTGGTACTGTGGCATGAAGTTAATGTTTTTAAACTTATTTCATGTGTTGAGCTGTTTCGGGAAAACTTGGGTGTTTGATTGTTCGATCGGAAAGTTTAACATTTTCTATTTATTCGAAATGTGATACAATATTTGGAATCCACAAGGAGTTATGAGATAACTGATTTGAATGTTATAAACATAGCACTTCAGTCTCACTTGATCGGTTGCCACGGAATTTTGATGTGATCAAAAGTCCGTCGCAATCACGTAGCGTACGCGATACTCGCCGGGTAAACTTAATAGACAGCTACACCCCATAGCCCCGACCAAGTGACTGTAGGAGAACCCCGTCGCCGAAAGCATCCGTTCGGGTGCTCGCGGCAGCGGTGTTCCACCTTAGTGCACTTCGTCGACGGTATCGGGGGTGCGTCCGTCTACTAAAGTTTGTGACGAGCATTCGTTCTGAATATCGGGAATCTTGTTGAATTACCCGACTTCATATTGAAAAGTGTTTTCGATAATGAGACTAAAATGCGGGGTTTATAATTGTTAGGCATGTGATGTCTAAGGAATTCAGATGGTTAGGCATGCGATGTCTAAGGAGGTTGCGGATTCCAACTGTTGTAGTTTTACACTTTCTTTTCTGTGACCGTAAGTGTAATATGTGGTATCGCCGGTTTCGTTGCTATATGTCAACGACAATTGGGATACGCATGTTTACTTACGTTGATGATATGTGATGTTATGTGTTGCTGAATATGTTATATTGGATCGTCGTGTTTGAATAGCCGGGAGGGTTTTTATATAAGATGAGCATTTTCATTTTCATTCATGTAAAAACTTGTATGTAATATTCTTTTATTGGGGCACTTCCAGGTTGCGGAAGATGTCACCGTTAATGTATATTATTTACTTTTCCGCATTAGGATAGACCCAAGGAGGGGAGCACAAGTAACCGGGTTCTAGGGACCAGAGGGAGACCATCTCGAGGAGTTGAGTCCGGGTCTTCTAACCCTAGAATTAGTAGGGTTGCTTGCCGCTCTCGTAGGGGTCTAGGGGTATGGGATTGGCTATTCATCACGACCGTGGAATCCGTGTTTTATACAGGCTCAAAATAAAACACGGACGTCCTAATATATCCAATATTTCATATGATATTTTCTGCTGCGTTATCTGTGATGTGATCATGTGATATGTTCAGATAGATATTATATATAGTATATATGATATATTATATAGACGTTGCTTATGTTTTACACCCGCGCTAGCCCTGCCTCGCTCTGCCGTTAGTTACCTAACCTAACGGTGCAGACAGGACATCGAGGCGAATGCGGATGGCATAAGCGTACGTTATATTTATCTGTGATGTTTAGGTGGACTTAAATGATGGCACTTCATTAATATGATTAATGAAAGAAAAGAAACCTAAAATGTTGTGGAATCGAATTTTCAAAAACAGGTGGCTACAGTTCTTGCTTTGCATCGCGATGTTCCTTGTAGAACATCCTGCACCTTATTCGATAAGGAAAGGGCCGAGATCCCTTCACCGGGAGTGACCTCTTTAGCAATAATTGGCAGATGCTACTGTAGGGTTGCTAGGCACGCCCACAAGGGTCTACAAGGCATCAACCATGCCCGATTTAAAATTTAGCCGTGCCGAACAACCCGAATACGGAACTTTAAACTAGAGATTAGGCGAAAACTATCATGCTAAACACTTTAACACTATGTGAGAGGGATTACAACCTTTGTAGATCCGGTCCTTCACTTCATATGCTCCGTGTTGTGGTCCCTTCGCTGCGATCATCGGGATCCGGACTCTCGAGAGGTTCCACGAAGAGAAAGAAGCAACCTTTGCTTCCGATCTTCGATACTAAGATGATCTACCTTGAAGTTTCTTTAACACAAGCTAACACTCATGAAATGATGTGAACACCCTCATCTAAATGGCAAGGGAAGATGAGGATGATGAAGTAGGATTTTTGCTCTCTTTATTTATCTTTTTCTCATATTTATTCATCACTTTGGAAAAATCAAGCAAGCTTTTTCATGAAGAGTGAAGGAAGAAGAAGATGAATAATCATGATTATTCTTTTGTGATGAATAGGAAAAGAATAATATGATGAATTATGCAACCATGGTCAAGTAAACCTTTGTAGAGAAATAACTAGGGTTAGGGTTTGGGTTGGGTTAAAGCATGAGTTACTTACAAATATCTTTCACAAAACAAAAAGAAAACCTTCTAGAAACATCTAGAAAGCTTAACCCTAATCCAAACCCTAATCATGTTTAAACTCCACTAAACAAGTTGCATTAGTTATCATATCATGTTACAATATTATATATTACATATATAATATTTATCGTAACAAAATAAAATAATACAATTAACATATATCGCATATATATCAATGTATTACCCGAGTGAGAAAAACAATCTTTTAGTGAGCTAATATTAGTTAATGTAATTTAATATATCATATATATTATTATACATTAAATTATCGAATCAACACTTGATCCGACAATCCGGCTATATCGCATATAACCGACTAATATTTATCCGTACCGATTCATCGAATCAACACTTGATCCGATGACCCGGCTGATATCAAATATCGCGAGAATATAATACGGTATCACATATCGCATTATCCTCGGTCCCGCACATATCACATATGTGCTCCTACTCCGTTTTGCCTGAGCCAAGAAACCTCTGTGTAGGACAACCCCAAATCTTAACAAGCTTAAGATATGGGCTCTTCCCTTTCCATATCACATATGAAGTGGTAGGCAACTGATTTGATTTGAACCCTATTCAATAGGTATGCAGCTTCTCAAGTGCATAACTCCCAAAAGGAAATAGGAAACTCAGTAGTACTCATCATAGAGCACACCATATCACATAGGGTACTATTTCTCCGCCCCGATACACCGACGTGCTGTGGTGTATTCGAAGGAGTAATGCTGAGAGAGAATCTCATTCTCCTTTAGAATAGTCCAGGAATTCTGTGCTCAAGTATTCTCCTCCTTGATCACATCAAAGGACATAATACTTTTACCCGTATTTTGGTTCTCTACTTCTAATTTATATTCTGTGAATATCTCAAAAGGTTCGGACCTGTGTTTCAACAGAAACATATGTCTGAATCTTAAGAGATTATCAGAGAATGTAATGAAGTAGAAAGAACCGATCTTGGCATGTGTAGACAGGGGACCTTACATTCATCAACATGTATCAATCCCAAGAGTTCACTAACTCTTTCTCTGTTTCCAATAAACAGAGCTGTGGTCATCTTATCTTTGTGACATAACCGGCAAGTTTCACAAGATGTAAATTCAAACTAATTTAAATATGCATCTAAATGTAACTTCAGCCAGTCGGGTTGTAAGTCTACGCTAGCGCCCCGGCCGTCTACAGACGCCAAATGCGGAACAAAAACTTTTAAACTGGCGCTATCGTATACTTTAACCCGGATCTGCCATTATTGCTAAACTAACAAACTGTAAAGAGTGTAGAAAGATTGTACCGAACGATCCGAGTCCTTCGTTCTTCAACCATCATCCCACGCTCCGTTGCGGCTGCTCCGATCTCGTCGATCTCCGATCTCCTCGTCGAGGTGGCACCACATGATCGGTTCTTTAAACGGGCTCCCGCCTCTGACTCGAGGCAACTCGATCGTCAAGTTTGCTAAAAGAGACGACCAAGATTGATGTAGAGAATGAGTAGATGACTTTGTCTCACTTCGTCCAAATCCGTGGACGATCGGTTAATGAAGTTGCCGTGGAAATCGGGTGATGGAATGGACTGTAAAATTCCATGCACCCTAAATACTATCATATCTTTTCTAACCGAAATGAAAACTCAAGTGAAGTGAGAGAGAGAGGGGCCGGCCTCTTATAGTGAAGAGGGAGGTGACCGTAGGAGAGGGGGGGTGACCACAAGCAAAAGATATTATGAACAAATATCTTAACCAATCCAAAACACATTAAAGCAAATGGTGATTCATATAAACACCTCATCTAGCCATTAATGAAACCATTAATGCACTAATGAGTCATATGCCTCATCATCACTTCTAGAAGCTTCTAGAATGATGACTCACCTTATCTGAAGAAAAGATAAATCCGTCTTTAACAGAATGTTAAAAGACGGCTGATAGAAAACTGGAAACTGGCAACTTCCAAAAGTGATCCTGAAACGACTTTCAGGATAACCCCGAAACTGTATAAATATACCCGCATTTGTATTACGACCGAATACAAATGCAACTGAGACAAAGATATTATACCTACTCAATATAATACTCAGATCCGGCTTAAACCAAAGCCGACCAGTATCATCTGCCCGAAAACTGACACGTGCGTAAACGCACGTGCATTTTCCGAACCCTGCCATAAAACCATACGGCCTCTACAACGTTTCGCCCGAACTTGGGAAACTGTCTGTGGGGGACTCTAATGACTCGTCAGCACCCTGGCAGTGGGTTTAACCACAAACCGTCAGCGGCACTAGCTATGCGTAACGGCTGCCCATGGACTGACCTCAAGGGTGGCCGATGAGCGAACTCAAGGGAGACCGATGAGCGAACTCCTCCGAAAACCCTACTGAGCCTAACAGTGACAATGTATATACAGTCCGGTCCGTTCGTCAATGAGTATCGCATATCCGCCTAGGGGGCTAGTAACGTCAGACCCCCAATAGCAGTATAAGTCGTGTCGGAGTGAAGCCCAATAACACCCTGAGATACTACTGGAGCAACTACCAGTAAATCTCCTGCCATGGCCATGGACTTTGTGTAATGGCTCTCCTAGACACTGCACGACCTCGCCCCCAATACCGGGAGAGACGAATCCCCTGCCGATCTGCTCACGTGCCTCCATATGGCTCGGGACTGTACCCAAAAACTACCTGTTTGCACGACTCCTTTGAGCCGTGGTAGGGTAGAAATCAAAGCACAGTGGGAACTCACACGAGACAAATGACGACCTCAGGTCGATGAACTAACCTGTACACATGTCACCAGGGAACTGCTATCTGACGATAGGTATAGTACTAACTAGCAGATTCCCGGCGAGTCCTGTCTGGTGTACTCATAACCCAATGAGCACCTGTATACATCTTAGGTGATCCAACTGACACCAGTGGCTTGTGAGACCGGCCACCGCCCCTCGTCGGGGTCTCGACTGTATACACTAGTCTACTCCGGAGTATCGATGCCCTGTCTCGAAACTCCCACGACTAGGGACCACAATTAAGGATATGCATATAAACTACCCAACTCTCACGTATATGATCGCCATCATACTGTTGGTAGTAAAGCAAGATCCTAAGGGCTCTATCAAAGTGTAACATGCAATCAGTCACCTGAACATGTACACGACTGATAAAGGCAAACCAGATAGCATACTATCATCTCGAGTAAGACTGCGCTACCGGGATAGGTCCTCCGCAATCATTGCAATCACGTACCTGCGATCCAATAATTGACTATGAGGGCACTATCTCCAACAATCTCCCACTTGCACTCAAGGCTAATATTGCGATGTCGACTACTCACAGCCCGTGTGAAACCGAACATCCAACTCCTCTACTAATCAGTTTCACAAAGCCCGTTTATAAAACTATTGTGTTCGAGAAATAGCCTCAGTGAGTGGATCCGCCTAGAAGTATCTTTCTATATCTCTCTTAATCTCAAGTTCGCGGAGAAAGCCATCTCCCGAATCGAGTAGTACCTGTCTTAGAATATGTCTGGATATCTGATGGGACCTTAGTTCATAAATGAACTCCATATCCAAACTTCTTAGACTGTATGGATCACTGAACCTAATCAGTATCCGGCATCATGCCACCCACAGTATCCTCTGGAACCACCTGTCCATAATACTGTCCCTCGTCAGAGGGAAAACTAAAACTCTGACAATCACTCTGTCATCCATGTCACCTTTGAAGCCTGGAATGATAACCGTCTCCCGAAAGAGGCTGCTGTTATCAAATCCGTAGAACATGTACCAATGTTCTAAAACTGCTTCCTTATGTTTCTCCAGGATTGGATTAATACAAACTTATTGCATCTAGTGCAAAAACAACATTTGGTGTGGTACTTGACATCTCATGATTGACTCAATTGCCTAAGCAAGTGATCTGCCAATCATGCACATCCCTCTCCGTTTTAGTCTGTACGACACCTTTAGAGAGGGTGACTCCATCACCTGCAGGTACACTACCATGCTAGGAGTCAACTATTCCAAAAACCATTAGAATATCTGTCAAAGTACCCACATTGGGAAACTACCCAAATCCAGATCTAAAACCATAGATCTAGAAACCAAAATGTCAAATATTATATCCATATCCTGTCTGGAGAAAACAACTGTGTGACGACCACAGTCCAACCGATCGTAGTATAGGAATTTTACTTCCTACTCTGTGTATGTCATCCAGATACCATGACATCACACCCTACTACCTTCTTAATTGATCCATCCCCTATTCTGATTGAAGTCAAAACCCATGACTGTCACATCAAAATTAGATGATCTATCTCCGCTATAACTGCTCAAGTCTATAAATAGATATAAGCATCTTGCCCACTATGCTTCCGCTGCTCCCACTGACTACGACAACCCTCCTACCGGGTCTCATATCCTGGAACAACAGTAGTGTCAAGTCTTGGTAGATAAGAACCTCCCTGTCACCGTCCTTGAGGCTACCGGAGTACCTCTCGGGTGTCTGAGGTTACCTACCATACCTGCGGAGTGGCCATTGGAATGTCAAACCTGATTGAATGTATAGGTCCTATTAAATTTTCCGTAATCGTTCGCGGTTCTGGAATCACTTCCAGTTCTACCATACTCCCACTACTGTTTTCTGAAAAAGATCCATTTTTACTAAAACTGTGGCGAGTCAAGAACAATATCACTATTGATCTTCCAAATGGTAGAATATCAACCCTCGTCATAGCCAGGGTCAACCCACAAACAGCCATTACAGAAACGTGCCCTGAGTTATCCAGTGTCTGGTTTTAATCATAAGCTGGACAACTCCCCATACCTTAACTTCTTTTAAGGTACGATCCATTCTATATCCAATATAGAAACTTTGGCACTTATTTAATTGGAACCAAGATTCAATCCATGCAGCTGTCTCCAGTGCATATCAACTTAATGGAAAGAGGCTAAACAGCATTACTCAACTTAGGAATCCATCCAATTATGAGTAACCTGAAAGAGAAACACGTTTCTCAAAACCATCTGAATACCAATCACAAGAATCTACATCTCCGATCTCTTTGAAGAATCCCGATACTTGTGATACCTGGTTCTCTACTTTATTCTTATACCCACAACTTCTCAAAACTTAGACCTTGTATTTCTACGAAACACTTGTCTAAATACTAGAGAAGTTATAAGTAAACAGAACATAGTACGAGGACTTACCCCTTTGTCCTGATGGACACTTGGACAACATACAATACTCTGTATAAGTCCGCTGAGTTGAACAACTCAAAACCTGTGCGTTGTAGGTGGAAAACTGTACCCTGGTGATTTCCTCAAATATCACCAATTACAACGAATTCCGATATAATGAGGATGATCACCTAATTCCCAATATCTTACTCCCACTCATCATCTGTAAAACCATACAGATATGAGAATGAAACCTGGTAAATACATACCCTTGGAGTAAGTGTCTAATCGGGAAAACAGTTTTTCCTTTAACAATGCACTGAAACATGAAAATGTTTCGTAGGGGTATCCTGGTATTCATAGCAATGCCTCTTCCATAATCCAATTCATGACTTTAACCGTATATTTTATTGCCATCTCTCCAAATCCCTTTATTTGTCTTTAGTCGTTACCTTCTGTACACCATCGTTAGGCTAACTGGTTTTCTTCCGTCCCTACAGTTCGGCACCAGCCTATGGTTTGGAAGAAGACTATCCAGTAAGCATAATAGGTGTACCCTCCTAAACCAAGGAGTACTCGCATCTCGAGAGAAGGTGACGATAAAAGACAACTGAAGAATACCTTATTCTTTTAAAGGTGAAATAGGAGTGGCGATGAAGTACGCGGTTTTGGTCGTGAATGATATCAGTCGCAATTTACTTTGCCCTCTTTCTAATCCCTTTATTTTGTCTTTACATATTACCTTCTGCACACCCTACTTAGGCTAATTGGTTTTCTTCATTCCCTACCTTTCGGCACCAGCCTATGGTTTGGAATAAGACTATCCAATAAGCGTAATAGGTGTACTCTCCTAAACCAAGGAGCTCTCGCAACCTGAGAGAAGGTGATAATAAAAGACAACTGAATAAACCAATTCTATTTCTCCTGAACCTGGATCCATCCTCGAAGAAGTCCCTTCGAGTTCGTATATAACCATACGATGGCTCTATCCAATGGAAGTGGATATCCGTAGTAATACGGGTGTTCTGAGAAATTCAAAGGGTAAAAGAAGGAGTGGCAATGACTTATGCAACTCAGACAATCCAAAAGCCAGTATTTTAAGAAGGTTCGGTCAACTTGGTCACTGAGTCATAGTCTAGGGTCGGTCAAAGGTCGCTGCCAAAGAGAGAGAGAGAAAAGAAATACTCTGCGTGCACTCTAACCTAGATCAGAATGGTCATCATTTTATCTAATCCGGAAACCTCCCACTGTCCTGTCAAATTCTCCTCCAAACCTAAAGAAGAATCAATCGGGATCACCCGAAGAGTAAACCAACTCATCAGTGGGAATCAGGATCCAACTCTCATCGCATGATAACGTGATGGAATGCATCCACGTTACTCATACTCCAGAAGGTATGCGCATACTCGGCAAGTTTCAGTTTCTTTAGAAACTCCTGATATTATTTTTGCCCCATGCTCTTATAACCTTGGCGTTGGTCAAAATGTCATAAGTCACATGCCAAGTTCTACCCGTCACTATCTTGCCAATTTGAACCCACCCGCACATGCCCCTGACGTTGGCCAATCGGCAGAATGACTGTCCCAAACTAACTCATCTATCTATGCAACAATTGAATACCCAGCAGCTACCAAACACTATGCCTTGGCGTTGGTCAAAATGCGTAGCTTGAATACTACTGAATACCCAAAAGAAGTGACGGAGGGCTACGGCTGGTTTTTGGCGAAAAACCTTTAGCGTAGTGAACTTGATATCGCTGAAGGAACCTGATAGCTTTTTAAAATATAGTGGCGAAAACCTTTTGCTAAAGAGGTCACTCCCGGTAAAGGGATCTCGGCTCTTTCCTCGTGGAATGAGGTGCAGGATATTCCACTAAATACCGCTATGCAAAGCAACATGTAATCGACTATAGTGAAGTTATTATCCTGACGCAAACTTCTGTCCAAGGGGTCGGTCCCGGTGAAGGGATATCGGCCCTTGCCTCGTCGAATGAGGTGCAGGATATTCCACTGAATACCGCTATGCATAACAAAAGGAAACGTCTTTGCAATAACACCTTTTAAATTGTTCCAACAACTACAAATAGGTTTGTTTTAACTTTGCGTTGATCAGAATCAACGCAGTCCCATCATTTAATCACACCAGAAAAGAACGAAAATAAAATGTACGTATATGCCATCCGCATTCGTCACTGGGTCCCGTCATCACCCGTTAGGTTACTTAACTAACGACAGAGCGGGGACTGGACTAGCGCGGGTGTAAAACATATACAACATCTAATAGTATATAAACCAATATACATAATCGCTCCAGGCGTGATAATATGCAACATTACAGAAAAGTAATAAGCATCACAGAACAATACAGATATTTGGGATCCCCGAGTTTCACAGAGCCGCTGCTGAAACTCGACGTTCCCCTGTCGTGTGGATAGCCTGTGCAATGAAACCTAGACCCCTACGGGTGCGGCAAGTTACCCGCCAAAACCTGAAGCGAGGTAGTCTCCACAACATAGTGAATGGAACATCCGGCACTTCACGGAATCCGGTAAATTGAGCACCCCTCCTTGGGTCAACCTGTACCCCCTACGAGTGCGGCGAATAGTCTGCCAATTCTGAAGTGGGGCCCCTCTGCCTCTCAAAGACATGAGATGCGGACCCGTTGCTTTCCCGAACCCGGCTATCCGTGCACTCCGTCGCGGGGCAAAACCTAGTACAGTAATGAAAAATAGTACAATAGGTACATCGACCGCAACCTGGTCGTGCCCCAAAAGAATATTATACAACAGGCAGTGACGGCTGTCCACATGTTGGACGCTCGCCCCGCAATATCAAATGTATAAATAAACTCAAACTGTACTACCATTGCACACTGCTATCCACCATGACAAATCCGCAACATCACAGCACAACACAGAACATCAACGCGAATGTCACGTTCGCAAACCCGTCTAAAAGAACTATAGCAATCAGACGCGGTTTACCGATCAAATGACATTCCCGGTCGGAGATATAATGTAAGCACTGTAAACTAACGTGTTTAAATTTCGATCGACCAAAGACCAAATTTCAAAAAGTGGGCCCCACTGCTTACTGGTGAACAGTAACAAAATCTGGGCCAAAACTTTATATTCCAAAAACCCCAAAATCAATCAAAGAACCCACTGTCCAAATTTGGGAGCACGTGCTCCCCACGTGGCCACGGTTGCGCGGCCAAACCATGGGTTTGGCCGCCCTTCCGCGGCAGCCTGGAGGGATCACGACTCCAAATTTGGTCGCGGTTCTTAGAATTCCCTGCACGGATTTTTAAGACATCCAGAAATAAATTTTGAGACCGTTTAAAATTAACAGAAACTGTCGGGATAAGAAATTGCGATTTTTGCGATTTTTGATTTCCGGTCGGATCGATGTTTTAAACACGTTAGCACAAGTTAGTATAGCAAAATGGTTAGGCTCTGATACCACTGTAAGTCTACGCTAGCGCCCCGGCCGTCTACAGACGCCAAATGCGGAACAAAAACTTTTAAACTGGCGCTATCGTATACTTTAACCCGGATCTGCCATTATTGCTAAACTAACAAACTGTAAAGAGTGTAGAAAGATTGTACCGAACGATCCGAGTCCTTCGTTCTTCAACCATCATCCCACGCTCCGTTGCGGCTGCTCCGATCTCGTCGATCTCCGATCTCCTCGTCGAGGTGGCACCACATGATCGGTTCTTTAAACGGGCTCCCGCCTCTGACTCGAGGCAACTCGATCGTCAAGTTTGCTAAAAGAGACGACCAAGATTGATGTAGAGAATGAGTAGATGACTTTGTCTCACTTCGTCCAAATCCGTGGACGATCGGTTAATGAAGTTGCCGTGGAAATCGGGTGATGGAATGGACTGTAAAATTCCATGCACCCTAAATACTATCATATCTTTTCTAACCGAAATGAAAACTCAAGTGAAGTGAGAGAGAGAGAGGGGCCGGCCTCTTATAGTGAAGAGGGAGGTGACCGTAGGAGAGGGGGGGTGACCACAAGCAAAAGATATTATGAACAAATATCTTAACCAATCCAAAACACATTAAAGCAAATGGTGATTCATATAAACACCTCATCTAGCCATTAATGAAACCATTAATGCACTAATGAGTCATATGCCTCATCATCACTTCTAGAAGCTTCTAGAATGATGACTCACCTTATCTGAAGAAAAGATAAATCCGTCTTTAACAGAATGTTAAAAGACGGCTGATAGAAAACTGGAAACTGGCAACTTCCAAAAGTGATCCTGAAACGACTTTCAGGATAACCCAGAAACTGTATAAATATACCCGCATTTGTATTACGACCGAATACAAATGCAACTGAGACAAAGATATTATACCTACTCAATATAATACTCAGATCCGGCTTAAACCAAAGCCGACCAGTATCATCTGCCCGAAAACTGACACGTGCGTAAACGCACGTGCATTTTCCGAACCCTGCCATAAAACCATACGGCCTCTACAACGTTTCGCCCGAACTTGGGAAACTGTCTGTGGAGGACTCTAATGACTCGTCAGCACCCTGGCAGTGGGTTTAACCACAAACCGTCAGCGGCACTAGCTATGCGTAACGGCTGCCCATGGACTGACCTCAAGGGTGGCCGAGGAGCGAACTCAAGGGAGACCGATGAGCGAACTCCTCCGAAAACCCTACTGAGCCTAACAGTGACAATGTATATACAGTCCGGTCCGTTCGTCAATGAGTATCGCATATCCGCCTAGGGGGCTAGTAACGTCAGACCCCCAATAGCAGTATAAGTCGTGTCGGAGTGAAGCCCAATAACACCCTGAGATACTACTGGAGCAACTACCAGTAAATCTCCTGCCATGGCCATGGACTTTGTGTAATGGCTCTCCTAGACACTGCACGACCTCGCCCCCAATACCGGGAGAGACGAATCCCCTGCCGATCCGCTCACGTGCCTCCATATGGCTCGGGACTGTACCCAAAAACTACCTGTTTGCACGACTCCTTTGAGCCGTGGTAGGGTAGAAATCAAAGCACAGTGGGAACTCACACAAGACAAATGACGACCTCAGGTCGATGAACTAACCTGTACACATGTCACCAGGGAACTGCTATCTGACGATAGGTATAGTACTAACTAGCAGATTCCCGGCGAGTCCTGTCCGGTGTACTCATAACCCAATGAGCACCTGTATACATCTTAGGTGATCCAACTGACACCAGTGGCTTGTGAGACCGGCCACCGCCCCTCGTCGGGGTCTCGACTGTATACACTAGTCTACTCCGGAGTATCGATGCCCTGTCTCGAAACTCCCACGACTAGGGACCACAATTAAGGATATGCATATAAACTACCCAACTCTCACGTATATGATCGCCATCATACTGTTGGTAGTAAAGCAAGATCCTAAGGGCTCTATCAAAGTGTAACATGCAATCAGTCACCTGAACATGTACACGACTGATAAAGGCAAACCAGATAGTATACTATCATCTCGAGTAAGACTGCGCTACCGGGATAGGTCCTCCGCAATCATTGCAATCACGTACCTGCGATCCAATAATTGACTATGAGGGCACTATCTCCAACACGGGTCGCATTGATATGACCCAGTCTACAATGCCTCAAGAAGGATTCGTTCATTTCTGAACTATTCCACTTGTGTGTGTTCTGTATATAAAGAACTGTAGTTTGATTTAGAACGTCAATGCTTTTAGATAACGTGCCTGAACCGATCAACTCTTGATATAGGAAATGTTCAAAACATTATCCAATAATACAAAATTATATCCTTCTTTACTAATAAAGAAAAAGATATGATGTTGTATATCAGGTTCGGTATCTAATAACATTCGTTCAGAATCAATGTATTTTGGTAATACAGGGTGATAGTGACCAACAGACTTGGCTGCAACACTTGCACCGTTTTCTGTCTCATGAAACTAATCACCCGTTCTCAGTTCTCTACCTATCTGTAGCCCATGTAACATATTACATATACGGGATCCTGATCCGGTATCACATACCCAGGATGTAAAGGATACTGAGAAACAGTTCTGTGTAATGAACACACCCGAAGATGATGCATCATCATGCACTTTCTTCGTTTGGGCGGCACGGGAAATCTGGTATTCCCCAATTTCCTGCTCTGTCTTATAACAATTATAAGTTGGAGCGGGACCAACGTTCCCCAGCTCAGTATAACAAGTGGGTTCGGTCAATATATCTGTTTTATTATCTTGATTAAGGCGTGATATGGTTGCTATCTGGAGAGAGAGAGAGAAGAAAACACTCAGCGTATGCTCTTGCAAGATTAGATTGGTTATAATATATCTAATCAGGATGTCTCCCACTGTTTTAATCAAATCTTCCTTCAAACCCTAAAAGGAAAGACTAGCCGGGATTAATTACACGATACAAGTTCGCCAATCATTCAGCCAGGCCAGTGTCAGTACTTTGAGGGAGGTCCCCCGTGCTTTCGCACGAACCTAATTAAAGTAAACCTCATTTTCCCAGAGGCGTAACCCCGTTAACACCTTTCTAGACACCTACTTGATCGGCTAATTGTAATGTGTAAAACTCTCCCAGGAGTAACTCTTACTCGCAGCGGGTATCGGGATCCAACTATCTCATAGAAGGTATGCAATCTCATTGCAAATTTCAACACTTGAAATCCCCAATAATATTTTACCCCTAGCGTCCTATGACCTTGACGAAAGCCAACAAACCATAGGCTACTAGTCAAGTCCAACCCGTCATTTCGTGATTGAAATAAACCCACCCGCACGACCCTTGACGAAAGCCAACAAAGCCGCACGACTACCCTAATCCAATCACATCATATGCAGCAGATAAGCAGCAGATAGCTACCGCACACTACACCTTGACGAAAGCCAACAAATGTAGCACGAATACTATATACAACTTATCTGAAATGACGGAGGGTTACGGCAGGTTTTTCTGAAAACCTATTGCGTAATGAACTTGATATCGTTGTAGAATCGAGTGATTTTAAATGGAGTATTTTTTAGGCTTTTCTAGTTTTGCTAAAGGGGTCACTCCCGGTGAAGGGATCGTCGGCCATTTCCTCATCGAATAAGGTGCAGGATATTTCACAAATATCACTATGCAAAGCAAGAACTATAGAAGCAATCAAAAGACAAACCGAGTTTGTAGCATCTGCCAGTTATTGCTAAAGGAGTCACTCCCGGTGAAGGGATCTCGGTCCTTTCCTTATCGAATAAGGTGCTGGATGTTCTACAAGGAACACCGCTATGCAAAGCAAGAACTAGAGCTACCAGTTTTTATAAACAAGTTTCTACAACATCTTAGGTTTCTTTTATTTCATTAATCTCATTAATGAAGTCCCATTTTATTATGCTTCACAAGCATCACAGTTGAAACGAAATCTGCAATATAACATATATCTCATATATATATAATATAAACATTCGTCTCAGGCAGTAATATGATCTCATCACAGAACATTGCAGCAGAAGAAACATATATGAAATATTGGATATACTAGGACGTCCGTGTTTTCAATACGAGCCTGTATAAAACACGGATTCCACGGTCGCGATGAATAGCCAAACCCACATCCCTAGACCCCTACGAGAGCGGCAAGCAACACTGCCAATTCTAGGGTTAGGAGACCCGGTCTCGACTCCTCGAGATGGTCTCCCACTGGACCCTAGAACCCGGTTACTTGTGCTCCCCGCCTTGGGTCTACCTAATGCGGAAAAGTAAATAATATACAACGGTGACATCTTCGGCTACCTGGAAGTGCCCCAATAAAAGAATATTACATACAAATGATTTTTACATGAATGAAAAAGAAAAAACTCTCATCTCACATAAAACCCCCGGCTATTCAAACGCGACGATCCAATACAACATATCACAGCAACACATAATATCTCATATCATCAACGTAAGCAAGTATGCGTATCCCGATTGTCGTTGATGTATAGCAACGAAGCCGGCGATACACCACATACTACGCTTACGGTCACAGAAAAGAAAGTGTAAAACTACAACAGTTGGAATCCGCAACTTCTTTAGACATCGTATGCCTAACCAAATGAATTCCTTAGACATCGCATGCCTAACTATTATAAACCCCGCATTTTAGTCTCATTATCGAAAACTCTTTTCAATATCAAGTCGGCAATTCAACAAGATTCCCGACGTCCTGATCGAATGCTCGTCGCAAACTTTAGTAGACGGCCGCACCCCCAGATGCCGTCGACGAAGTGTACTAAGGCGGAACACCACTGCCGCGAGCACCCGAACGGATGCTTTCGGCGATGGGGTTCTCCTACAGTCACTTGGTCGGGGCTATGGGGCGTGGCTATCTATTAAGTTTACCCGGCGAGTATTCGCGTACGCTACGTGATTGCGACGGACTTTTGATCACATCAAAATTCCGCGGCAACCGATCATCTGAGACTAAACTGCTATGTTTATAATATTCAAATTAGTTATCTCATAACTACCTGTGGATTCCAAATATTGTATCACATTCCAGATAAATAGACAAAGTTAAACTTTCCGATCGAATCATCAAACACCCAAGATTTCCCCAATATATCTCAACACTTGAAATCAGATTAAAAACATTCATCACATGCCACGGTACCAATGGTCCAGCCGTAGAAGGGTCAAGCCAACGCCTCACATGTGGCACGCCGTACTGCCCCAAACCCTAAGGTTCAAAAGGCAGTTCAAGACGGTCACATAATCGAGTTAAGATTTGTTGTCTTCTAGAGGGTCCACCGAGTTACTTGCACGACTTAGAACATTCTTAAACACGAGAAAAAATCCAACTTTTGAAAAATTTTCCGACAGGGGAAAAAGTGAGTTATTGATATCCGTTCGAACTTTTTAACAGTTTCTAAAAATTATCCGGAAAACCACATAGACAAAATTAGACATCCCGGTCGAAACCCGAAACCCCGATAAAACCCGCTCTCTGGACTTTTTCTAAAAACTGGGATTTTTCCACATTAAAAATGCTTAAAAAATTCAGCAGGGAATTCTAAGAATTACGGTGCAAAATTTTTTCCATGAACAGTAAAAAGTGCGGCGGAACCGCGGCAGAAGCATGCCTTCTGCGGCGGTTCCGCGGCATATTGATGACGTCATCATTCCCTGTTTGCACAGTAACTCCTATTTTATTATGCTGGATTTTCTGGGAATTTTTAATATTTATTCAAGAGTTGAATTTTCTGGGGTTGTTTTGGGGATTCGGGTTTCGATCGGACTTTAAACTTCGTCTAGACTTCGCCTAAAGCTCTAGCTTGGCTCTGATACCACTGTAGGGTTGCTAGGCACGCGCACAAGAGTCTACGAGGCATCAACCATGCCCGATTTAAAATTTAGCCGTGCCGAACAACCCGAATACGGAACTTTAAACTAGAGATTAGGCGAAAACTATCATGCTAAACACTTTAACACTAAGTGAGAGGGATTACAACCTTTGTAGATCCGGTCCTTCACTTCATATGCTTCGTGTTGTGGTCCCTTCGCTGCGATCATCGGGATCCGGACTCTCGAGAGGTTCCACGAAGAGAAAAACGCAACCTTTGCTTCCGATCTTCGATACTAAGATGATCTACCTTGAAGTTTCTTTAACACAAGCTAACACTCATGAAATGATGTGAACACCCTCATCTAAATGGCAAGGGAAGATGAGGATGATGAAGTAGGATTTTTGCTCTCTTTATTTATCTTTTTCTCATATTTATTCATCACTTTGGAAAAATCAAGCAAGCTTTTTCATGAAGAGTGAAGGAAGAAGAAGATAAATAATCATGATTATTCTTTTGTGATGAATAGGAAAAGAATAATATGATGAATTATGCAACCATGGTCAAGTAAACCTTTGTAGAGAAATAACTAGGGTTAGGGTTTGGGTTGGGTTAAAGCATGAGTCACTTACAAATATCTTTCACAAAACAAAAAGAAAACCTTCTAGAAACATCTAGAAAGCTTAACCCTAATCCAAACCCTAATCATGTTTAAACTCCACTAAACAAGTTGCATTAGTTATCATATCATGTTACAATATTATATATCACATATATAATATTTATCGTAACAAAATAAAATAATACAATTAACACATATCGCATATATATCAATGTATTACCCGAGTGAGAAAAAGAATCTTTTAGTGAGCTAATATTAGTTAATGTAATTTAATATATCATATATATTATTATACATTAAATTATCGAATCAACACTTGATCCGACAATCCGGCTATATCGCATATAACCGACTAATATTTATCCGTACCGATTCATCGAATCAACACTTGATCCGATGACCCGGCTGATATCAAATATCGCGAGAATATAATACGGTATCACATATCGCATTATCCTCGGTCCCGCACATATCACATATGTGCTCCTACTCCGTTTTGCCTGAGCCAAGAAACCTCTGTGTAGGACTCTAAAGAATCGTCAATACGCCGGCAGTAGGTGATGATCATATCAAACACCCACAAGCTGCAAGCGGTCAGCTAAACGTAACAGCTACCCAGGTATTGAGCGCTCAGAAGATCAACAAGCAAGCCTGTACATTCTCCTGTGAATCCAAACAGTAACACTCCCGTACAGTCCGGTCTCGTCGTCTGATATGTCGCATATCTCGCCTAGGGGTGGTAAACGTCAGACCCCAGTAGCTCGATAAGTCGTGTCGATATGAGGTCTATAACAGTTCGAGAAACTACTGATAACACTTACCAGTAAATCTCAGCAACCCTGGCCAGGGATTTCCGGTTATAGCTAATCGAACACAGCACAACATCAACTCCCTATACCGGGAGAGACGAATTCCCTCCTATCGCTCATTGCCTCCATATGATTCGGGACTATACCCAAAAGCCACCTTTTTGCACGCCCTCTTGGACGTGGTATGATGGAAATCAAAGCACAGTGGAAACCACACAAGACTCTATGACGATCTCGGGTCAACAGACTACTCTGTACCAGTGTCACCGGAGAACTGCCATCTGACGTATGGTATAATACCATCTAGGAGTTCTCGGCGAGTCCGTCCAGTGTACCCAGTCTCTACTGAGCACCCGTACACCATCCTTGATGTCAAACACCGATGGATATGGGATCATCCATCGCCCATCATATGGGTCAAGATGCGTATACGCTAGTCTACTCTGGTGCATCGATGCCCTGTCTCGATACACCCACGACTAGGAACAATTATAGGATGTACTCGTCGACTATCGTGGCCCCACTAGTATGATCTCATCATAGTCCCAGTAGTCGAGTACATATCCTAAGGGCTTTATCAACATGTAATATAGAGACAATCAGAGTACATGTTAAGATAAAGTACAACCAGATAGCATACTATCATGTCGAGCAAGAAAGTCCTCCATATATATGTCCTAGCATCCACTACAATATACATCGTATGTACAGTAATGGCCTCTAGGGCATACATATAACTAACAACAACCCTCGGTTTTTCTTTTGATTGCTTCTATAGTTTTTGCTTTGCACAGCGGTATATATGATATATCCTGCACCTTATTCGATGAGGAAATAGCCGACGATCCCTTCACCGGGAGTGACCCCTTTAGCAAAACTAGAAAAGCCTCAAAAACACTCCATTTTAAAATCATTTGATTCTACAACGATATCAAGTTCATTACGCTCATGGTTTTCTTAAAAACCTGCGTAGCCCTCCGTCATTTCAGATAAGTACTACTTAGTATTCGTGCTGCGGTAGTTTGGTATTCAAGGCGTAGTGTACGGTAGCTAACTAGTATTTATCTGCTAATGCATATGATGCAGATTGGAATAGGGTATTCGTACGGCGTTGTTTGGCATTCGTCAAGGGTCGTGCGGGTGGGTTTAATTCAATCAAGAAATGTGCGGGTTGAACTTGACTAGTGGACTATGGGTTGTTTGGCATTCTTCAAGGTCATAGAACGCTAGGGGCAAAATATTATCGGGAATTTCAAGTGTTGAAATTTGCAATGAGATTGCATACCTTCTATGAGATAGTTGGATCCCGATACCCGCTGCGAGTAATTGTTACTCCTGGGAGAGTTTTACACATTACAATTAGCCGATCTAGTAGGTGTCTAGAAAGGTGTCAACGGGGTTACGCCTCTGGAAAAACGAGGTTTACTGTAATTAGGTTCGTGCGAAAGCACGGGGAACCTCCCTCAAAGTACCGACACTGGCCTGGCTGAAAGATTGGCGAACTTGTAGCGTGTAATTAATCCCGGCTAGTCTTTCCTTTTAAGGTTTGAAGGAAGATTTGATAAAAACAGTGGGAGCCATCCGATTAGATAAAATAATAACCAATCTGATCTTGCAAGAGCATACGCTGAGTGTTTTCTTCTCTCTCTCTCCAGGTAGCGACCATATCACGCCTTAATCAAGATAATAATACGGATATATTGACCGAACCAGCTTGTTATACTGAGCTGGGGAACGTTGGTCCCGCTCCAACTTATAATTGTTATAAGACCGAGCAAGAATTAGGGGAATACCAGGATTCCCATACCGCCCAAACGAAGAAAGTGCATATGATGTATCTCCTTCGGGTGTGTTCATTATAAAGAACTGTTTCTCAATGTCCTTTACGTCCTGGGTATATGATGCCGGATCAGGATCCCGCAGATGTAATCTATTACATGGGCTACAGATAAGTAGAGAACTGAGAACGGGTGATAAGTTTCATGAGACAGAAAACAGTGCAAGTGTTGCAGCCAAGTCTGTTGGTCACTATCACCCTGTATTACCAGTACATTGATTCTGAACGAATGTTATTATATACCGAACCTGATATACAAAATCATATCAGTCTCTTTATTAGTAAAGAAATGATAAAATTTTGTATTATTGGATAATGTTTTGAACATTTCCTAAATCAAGAGTTGATCAGTTTAGGCACGTTATCTAAAAGCATTGACGTTCTAAATCAAACTATAGTTCTTAGTATACAGAACACACACAAGAGAAAGAGTTCAGATATGAACGGATCCTTCTTGAGGTATTGTAGACTAGGTCATATCAATGCGACCCGACTAGCTAAGTTGCACATAGATGCATATTTAAATCTGTTTGAATTTACATCTTGTGAAAACTTGTCGGTCATGTCACAAAGATAAGATGACCACAGCTCTGTTTATTGGAAGCAGAGAAAGAGTTAGTGTACTCTTGGGATGATACATGTTGATGTATGAAGGTCCCCTGTCTACACATGCCAAGACCGGTTCTTTGTACTTCATTACATTCTCTGATGATCTCTTTAGATTCAGACATATGTTCCTGTTGAAACACAAGTCCGAACCTTTTGAGATATTCACAGAATATAAGTTAGAAGTAGAGAACCAAAACGGGTATAAGTATTATGTCCTTTGATGTGATCAAGGAGGAGAATACTTGAGCACGGAATTCTTGGACTTTTCTAAAGGAGAATGAGATTCTCTCTCAGCATTACTCCTCCGTATACACCACAGCACGTCGGTGTATCGGGGCGGAGCAATCACACCCTATATGATAAGGTGTGCTCTATAATGAGTACTACTGAGTTACCTATTTCCTTTTGGGAGTTATGCACTTAAGAAACTGCATACCTATTGAATAGGATTCAAATCAAATCAGTTGCCTACCACTTCATATGTGATATGGAAAGGGAAGAGCCCATATCTTAAGTTTGTTAAGATTTGGGGTTGGCCGGCCCATGTCTAAAATGCAAAATCCAGACAAGCTCGAGGCAAGATCTGTTATGTAGAACTGGAAATATTCCAACTATACAAACTGCAGCTGATGATTTGATAGAACCAAAGGATTCAGTAGATTCTAACGAACCTCAGCCTCTCCGCCGATCTAGTAGGGTTCCTCACCCACCTGAGAGTTACTTCGGTTTCTCTATGACAGTGGGAGCGAGGATTGCATCATGAGATGATGACCCAACTAGTTTCGAGCATGCCATTAAGAGTAGGGTCTCTGTAAGAATGGCTGGATGCTTAGCGATCTGAGATGGAATCCATGTACACCAACAAAGTATGGACTTTGGTTGCTATATCTGAAGGGTTAAATCCCCATCAGGAGCAACTATATCTTGAGAAGATTACTAGGTATAGATGGAAAAGTTGAGACTTTCAAAGCTAGACTTGTTAAAGGTTTTCGTCATCGACCAGGCGTGGATAATGTTCAAGTAGCCATGCTTAAGTCCATCCAGATCCTACTTGCTACGGCTATATACCATGACTACGATATCTGGCGGTTGGGTGTCATGACTGCTTTTCTAAATATTGATTTAGAAGAGAGCGTCTATAAGTACACAGCCAAAGGGCTTCGTAGACAGTGGGAGCAGCGGAAACATGTACAAGATGCTTTATAGGATAAAGCAGGCATCGCGAAGTTGGAACGTCTGTTTTGATATGGTAGTCAAAGAGTTTGACTTCATCAAAATGGTAGATGAACCATGTATATACAAAAAGGTAGTAGGGAGTATGGTGATGATCCTCGTAGAGTATGTGGATGACATACTCTTGATAGGGAAGGAGTTTCCTATGCTACGCTCGGTCAATCTCCGCTTATCACAAGGATTCTCCATAAAGGATCAAAGTGATACCTCCTAAATCCTGAGTTTTGATCTATGAGATAAAAGTAATTGGATGTTAGGATTCTCACTAGTTGTGGTGAGATGGTATCAATCGATCCTGGGGAGAATCACTGGAAAGGTTCCAGAGTGATAAGGACGACTGAATGTCGGTCACAGGCATTGTCCTTACCCTCAGTGGAGGGACGGTATGTTGGAAGAGTTCCAAGCTAGATACCGTGACATACTAGACGATTAAAGGCAAGATACATCGTTACCAAATATGCTACCAAAGAGGAAGTCTGGGTGTATATTAGTTCATGAGATAAACTTCGTTCCTACCATTGTGAGACAATGGAGTTGTGGCTTATGCCTAGGAACACCTGTCCCATCAGTGATCCAGACATATTCTGAGGCAGCATCACCTGATCATGGAGATAGTTGATCTCCAGGGTGATCGAGGTTAGGAGAGTAGACTCAGAGGACAACACGGCGGATCCACTCACAAAGGCTTTTTCCCAGAGAGAGACTTATATGGGATCGTTGAGTATTAGATACTGCAACCACTGCTATAGATGGCCCTAGTGCAAGTGGGAGATTGTTAGTTATATGTATGCCCTAAAGTCCATTACTATGCATAGGATGTATATTGTAGTGGATGCTTGGACATATATAGGGAGGACTTTCTTGCTCGACATGATAGTATGCTATCTGGTTGCTCTTTACCTTAACGTGTACACTGATTGTCTCTCTGTTACATGTTGGTAAAGCGCTTAGGATGTGTACTTGACTACCTGGACTATGATGTGGATCATACTAGTGGGGACATGGTAGTCCATAAGTACATCCTTCAAGGTCCCTAGTCGTGGGCGTATCGAGACGGGGCATCGATATACCAGAGTAGACTAGCGTATACCTTCTCGACCCATAAAGATGGGCGATGGATGATCCCATATCCATTGGTGTTTGACATCAGAGATGATATATGGGTGCTCAGTGGAGACTGGGTACACTGGAAGGACTCGCCGAGAACTCCCAGATGGTATTATACCTTACGTCAGATGGCAGTTCTCTGGTGACACTAGTACAGGTTAGTCTGTAGACCCGAGATCGTCATAGAGTCTTGTGTGATTCCCACTGTGCTTTGATTTCCACCTTACCACGTCCAAGAGGGCATGCAAAACGGTGGTTTTTGGGTACAGTCCCGAATCACATGGAGGCAATGAGCGATAGGAGGGAATTCGTCTCTCCCGGTATAGGGAGTTGATGTTGCGCTGTGTTCGATTGGCTATAACCGAAAATCCCTGGCCAGGGTTGCTGAGATTTACTGGTAAGTGTTATCAGTAGTATCTCGAACTGTTATAGACCACATATCGACACGACTTATCGAGCTACTGGGGTCTCACGTTTACCATCCCTAGGCAAGATATGCGATATATCAGACGACCAGACCGAACTGTACGGTAAGTATTACTGGTTGGATTCACAGGAGTGTGAGCGGGCTTGCTCGTTGATCTTCTGATCGCTCAATACCCGGGTGGCCGTTACGTTTAGCAGACCTCTTACGGCTTGTGGGTGATTGATATGATAACCACCTACTTCCGGCGTATTGACGAGTCTTTAGAGTCCTACACAGAGGTTTCCTGGCTCAAGCGAAATGAAATAGGAGCGCATATGAGATATGTGCGGGACCGAGAATAATACCAGTATGTGATACTGTATTCGATTCTCGCAATTTGTATCATCGGTCGGTTATATGTGATATAGCCGGGTTACCGAATCAAGTGTTGATTCGATATATTGATACACTTGATATTAGTCAGTTATATGCAGTATGAACGGATCGTTAAATCAAGTGTTGATTTAATGATTTAATGTATAATTATATATTTGATATATTACTTTACATTAACTAGTATTTGTTCACTTAAGATTGATTTTGTCACTTGAAGTGCACAAGTTGTATATATGATATATTTTTGTGCACTAGTTTGTATCATGTTTGATGATACATGCAAACTTGGGTGTGTGTATGACTTACACCAAGTTTAGGTTTATGGTTAGGGTTTTATTTTCTTTATTTATTTTGGTAAAACAAAATGGTGCTTTTCTTTCACTTTGGATTAAAGCTTCATGAAGCTTCAAAGAATCTTTGAAAAGTCTAACCATTTTGTTTTATGCTTAAACCTAACCATTACCTAAACTATGGTTTGCTCTCTACATGAGTTTACTTCACCCATGGTTGGATTATGATAAGTCTTCACTTGATTTTTCATTTTTATTATTATTGATATTCTTTTCTTCTTCTTCTTCTTCTTGATGAAGAAAAGAAAAGCTTGCTAGAAAATTTCAAATGATGAAATCAAGTGAGAAATCCAAATCCAAAGTGAACCCGCTTCCTATTTCTTCATTCTCTACCACTTGCCATGTAGTAGAGTGTGTTATCTTCACAAGTTTCATGACCAAGTTAAGATGGTGCTTGAGTTAGAGTTGCCTCGACGTAGATCATCTTCGGCATCGAAGTCAACGACCTAGCCCGCTCATTTCTCCGACGAAACCATCGCTAGAGTCCGGGATCCCGGTGATCTCAGCGAAGGGACGTCATCACGGAGCTAAAGAAGAGGAGGACCGAATCTACAAAGGTTGTATTTCCACTCACTTAGTAGCAAAGTAGTTTGCTTGCTTGTTTGTTTCGCCTATCCTCTAGTTAACGATCTATATTAGGGTTTCTCGGCACATAAAATTTGAATTTGGCATGGTAGATGCCTTGTGGAACCTTTTGAGTGTGCCTAGGATCCCTACAGAAGCGTCCAGATCAAATCCTGGTCCTGTGGAACACGGTTAAAGTCAATTTTGATCCCGTGGGAAACACCCAGAGCAACTCCTGACTCCACGAAGTGGGGATAATGGCAACACCATCAATCACTTACGGGTCCTCTCGACCCTTAGGAATGAAAACTCTCTTGTAAGATCCTTACGGCTTATAAGAGAAAACACACTTAGGAATCCTCACGATTCCTAAGGAGAAAATACACCTACGATATCCTCTCGACTCGTAGGGAGAAAAGTCTTTATGAGACCCTCACGGCTCATGAAATTGAAAAGTCTTAGGCAGTAGATCTAAACCTGCTCTCTAAAGCCATCGCTACCTCTCGAAGAATTCAAAACGGAATGCTCTCTTTATCATTTGCAGGCTATGCTTACTAAAGTGACATGCTGATAACAAAGAAGAACAAAGCAAAGAGATGACACAAGACATTGCGAAAGAAATGTATCTTTTATTCATAAATTCAACTGGGTACAAAATACATCTTATGAAAGAATAAAAAAAATGGATACATTTTGTTCAAAATTACAAATAGTACAAAAACAATTATTGAAAGGGAAGCATTTTCAATAGACCGATCAGCCACTCGCGCACTTCCCTCAGCCCCTTTCTTGGGCAGCTGCCGCGGCCAACTCTGCTTCGACCTGGGCTCGTTGCTACAAGTAGGATGAAAGTTTCTCTTCGACGACCCGCTGAGCTTCCCCACGATTCTGTGCATCTCGCTCGATGAGGTCAAGCTTTTGCCTCAGCGTGAGACCGTCAGAAATACATCGTAGAAGGCTTTCGAAGATAACTTTCAACTGTGCAGCGTTTGCATCAACTTGAGCATGCAATCGAGAAAACTCGCTTGAAGTCTCCTAGTGCTCCTTACGCCTCAAAGCCGCTTTTTGTTCAAGATGACGGAAGTAAGGGGTGCTCTACTCAACCCATGCAGCCCGCTGGGAGTTCACAGCCAAGACCTCGAGGGCAGGACGTCTAAACTCAAGCTCATGCAGACAGGCCTAGATTTTTCTGCAATGATTAACCCAGGACTCCACGACGCCTTCGTTATGAAAGTGCACGAGAGTTGCCAGCATGGGATTAACCTCAGCAGCGAAATCTGCAGCAAGGGCAGGAGTCTCCGCATCAAGCTCCTCGAGATGATCGATCAACGTACGCAGGCTATTCACAGCACCTTTGCAAGAGGGGCGTCGAGAGAAGGGGCCTGCTGGCATTATGACTTGAGACTCAAACGGAGCTGAAGTCGGTGTCACGGCTACAAAGCAAATCACAATCAAATAACGGTTCAAGAAATAAAGGAGGTTCATGAACAACGGAGTTTACTATACCGGTTGTAGGGTCACTAGGCACTCTCACAAGGGTCTATAAGGCATCAGCCATGCCCGATTTAAAATTTAGACGTGCCGAACAACCCTAACCAAGATCTTAGACTAGAGATTAGGCGAAACATATAGCAAGTAAACAACTTTACTTCTAAGAGTTTGGAATTACAACCTTTGTAGTCCGGTCCTTCGCTTCATAAGCTCCGTGTTGAGGTCTCTTCGCTGCAATCATCATGTTCCCGGACTCTAGAGAGGCTCCACGAAGAGAAAGATGCATGCTTGCTTCCGATCTTCGATAACAAAGATGATCTACCTTGAAGTTTCTATAACACAAGCTCTCACTCACAAATGAAGTGAACAACCAAATCTAAATGACTAGGATAGATTAGGATGATGAAGTAGGATTTTAGCTCTCAATTGTTTTCTTAATCTCACTCATTTTCATCACTTCTCAAAAAGCTAGAAAGCTTTTCAAGCAAGAAGGAAGAAGAAGAAGCTAACTCTTTTATGATGATTAATGAAATCTCAAGTGTGTGGTTAGAAATGCAACCATGGGTTAAGTAAGAAGACTTAACCCATGTAAAGAAACAACCATGGTTAAAGGGTTGGGTTGGGTTAAGGAAATATCTTGCAAAATATCACAAAATATCCAAAGTCAAAGTCAAAGCTTCAAGAAGCTTCTTGAAAGCTTCAAGAAGCTTCTTGAAAGCTTCATGCAAGCTTAACCCTAATCCAAACCTTAACCACATTTAAACTCCACAATACAAGTTGTATTGATAACCATAACATGTTACAATATTATATATCACATATACAATATTTATTGTAACAAAATAAAATAATACAATTAACATATATCGCATATATATCAATGTATTACCCGAGTGAGAAAAAGAATCTTTAAGTGAGCTTATACTAGTTAATGTAATTTAATATATCAAATATATAATTATACATTAAATTATCGAATCAACACTTGATCCGATAATCCGGCTATTTCACAAATAACCGACTAATATAATCTGTATCAGTTCATCGAATCAACACTTGATCCGATGACCCGGCTATATCACATATACCCGGCCAATATCTCATATCACGAGAATCTAATACGGTATCACATACTCGTATTGTTCTCGGTTCCCCACATATCATATATGTGATCCTACTCCGTTTTGCCTGAGCCAGGAAACCTCTGTGTATGACTCTAAAGAATCGTCAATACGCCGGCAGTAGGTGACGATCATATCAAACACCCACAAGCTGCAAGCGGTCAGCTAAACGTAACAGCCACTCAGATATTGAGCGATCAGAAGATCAACAAGCAAGCCTGTACATTCTCCTGCGAATCCAATCAGTAACACTCCCGTACATTCCGGTCTCTTCGTCTGATATGTCGCATATCTCGCCTAGGGGTGGTATACGTCAGACCCCAGTAGCTTGATAAGTCGTGTCGATATGAGGTCCATAACAGTTCGAGAAACTACTGATAACACTTACCAGTAAATCTCAGCAACCCTGGCCAGGGATTTCCAGTTATAACGAATCGAACACAGCGCAACATCAACTCCTTATACCGGGAGAGACGAATCCCCTCCTATCGCTCATTGCCTCCATGTGATTCGAGACTGTACCCAAAAGCCACCTTTTTGCACGCCCTCTTGGACGTGGTATGATGGAAATCAAAGCACAGTAGGAATCACACAAGACTCTATAACGATCTCGGATCTACAGACTAACCTGTACCAGTGTCACCAGAGAACTGCCATATGACATGAGGTATAATACCATCTGGGAGTTCTCGGCGAGTCCGTCCAGTGTACCCAGTCTCCACTGAGCACCCGTATACCTTCTCTGATGTCAAACACCAATGGATATGGGATCATCCATCGCCCATCATATGGGTCAAGAAGCACATACGCTAGTCTACTCTGGTATATCGATGCCCTGTCTCGATACACCTACGACTATGAACATTTGAAGGATGTACTTGGCGACTACACTGTCCCCACTAGTATGATCTGCATCATAGTTCTGGTAGTCAAGTACTCATCCTAAGGGCTTTATCAACATGTATCATAAAGACAATCAGAGTACATGTTAAGATAAAGTGTAACCAGATAGCATACTATCATGTCGAGCAAGAAAGTCCTCCTTATATATGTCCAAGCATCCACTACAATATACATCGTATGTACAGTAATGGCCTCTAGGGCATACATATAACTAACAATCTCCCACTTGCACTAGGGCCATCTATTATGGTATCGTATACACAACAATTAGCTGTGGTTGAAGTATCTCATACTCAACCATCCCATAAAAGTCTCTACTGGGAAAAAGGCCTTTGTGAGTGGATCCACGCTGTTGTCCTCTGTGTCTACTCTCCTAACCTCGATCTCGCTGGAGATCAACCATCTCCATGATCAGGTGATACTGCCTAAGAATTATATCTGGATTTCTGATGGGACGGGGGTTCCTTGGCATAAGCCATAACTCCATTGTCACACAATGGTTGGAACGAAGTTCATCTCATGAACTTATATATATCCAGACTACCTCTTTGGTAGCATCCTTGGTAACGATGCATCTAGCCATTAATCGTCTAGTAAGTCACGGTATCTAGCTTGGAACTCTTCCAACATACCGTCCCTCTACTGAGGGTAAAGACAATGCCTGCGACTGACATTCAGTCGTCCTTATCACCCTGGAACCTTTTCAGTGATTCTCCTCAGGATCGATTGATACCATCTCACTACAACTAGTGAGAATCCTAACATCCATTTAGATCTATCTCATAGATATAAAACCTAGGATTTAGTAGGTATCACCTTGATCCTATATGGAGAATCCTTGTGATAAGCGGAGATTGACCGAGCGTAGCATAGGAAACTCCTTTCCTATCAAGAGTATGTCATCCACGTACTCTACGAGGATCACCACCATACTCTCTACTACCTTTTTGTATATACAAGATTCATCTACCATTTTAGTGAAGTCAAACTCTTTGACTACCACATCAAAACAGACGTTCCAACTCCGCAATGCCTGATTTATCACATAAAACATCTTGCACACGTTTCCGCCACTCCAGCTGTCTACGAAGCCCTATGGCTGTGTACTTATAAACACTCTCTTCCAAATCAACATTTAGAAAAGCAGTCATGACACCCAACCGCCAGATATCGTAGTCATGGTATGTAGCCATGGCAAGTAGGATCTAGATGGACTTAAGCATAGCTTTGAAAGTCTCAACTTTCCATGTACACCAAGTAATCTTCTCAAGATATACTTGCTCCTGATGGGGATTTAACCCTTCAGATATAGCAACCAAAGTCCATACTTTGTTGGTGTATAAGGATTCCATCTCAGATCGCTAAGCATCCAGCCATTCTTACAGAGTCCCACTCCTGATGGCCTGCTCGAAACAAGTTGGGTCATCATCTCATGATGCAATCCTCGCTCCCACTGTCATAAAGAAACCGAAGTATCTCTCAGGTGGGTGAGGAACCCTACTAGATCGGCGGAGAGGCTGAGGTTCATTGGAAACTATTGAATCCTTTGGTTCTACCAAATCATCAGCTGTGGTTTGTATAGCTGGAACTCTTTCCAATTCTACCTCATGACCACTAATTTCTTCACAAGAAATTCCCTTTCACAAAGGTGGCATGCTGAGAAACAAAACATCTTTTGTTTCTCGGTTTAGTAGAAGATATTCCCTTGCGAATGCTTGGGATATCCAACAAATTTCCACAAAACTGACTTTGCCTCGAGCTTGTCCGGATTTTGCTTTTAGACATAGGCCGGACAACCCCAAATCTTAACTTACTTAAGATATGGGCTCTTCCCATACCATATCACATATGGAGTGGTAGGCATCTGATTTGATTGGAACCCTATTCAATAGGTATGCAGCTTCTCAAGTGCATAACTCCCAGAAGGAAATAGGAAACTCAGTAGTACTCATCATAGAGCGCACCATATCAAATAGGGTGTGTTTGCTCCGCCCCGATACACCGACGTGCTGTGGTGTATACGGAGGAGTAATGCTGAGAGAGAATCTCATTCTCCTTTAGAATAGTCCAGGAATTCCGTGCTCAAGTATTCTCTTCCTTGATCTCATCAAAGGACATAATACTTATACCCATTTTTGGTTCTCTACTTCTAACTTATATTCTGTGATTATCTCAAAAGTTTCGGACTTGTATTTCAACAGGAACATATGTCTGAATCTTGAGAGATCATCAGTGAATGTAATGAAATACAAAGAACCGGTCTTGGCATGTGTAGACAGGGAACCTTCATACATCAGCATGTATCAATCCCAAGAGTTCACTAACTCTTTCTCTGTTTCCAATAAACGGAGCTGTGGTCATCTTATCTTTGTGACATGACTGGCAAGTTTTATAAGATGTAAATCTAAACTAATTTAAATATACATCTTAATGTAACTTCATCTAGTCGAGTCACATTGATATGACCCAGTCTATAATACCTCAAGAAGGATTCGTTCATTTCTGAACTCTTCCTCTTGTGTGTGTTCTGTACGTTAATAACTGTGGTTTGATTTAGAACGTCTATGCTTTTAGATAACGTGCCTGAACCGATCAACTCTTGATATAGGAAATGTTCAAAACATTATCCAACAATACAAAATTATATCCTTATTTACTAATAAAGAGACTGATATGATGTTGTATATCAGGTTCGGTATCTAATAACATTCGTTCAGAATCAATGTATTCTGGTAATACAGGGTGATAATTGCCAACTGCTTGGCTTGCAACTATTGCATCGTTTCCAACTCTTGAAACTTATCACCCGTTCTCAGTTCTCTACCTATCTATAGCCCATGTAACAAATTACATTTGCGGGATCCTGATCCGGTATCTCATACCCAGGACGTAAAGGATACAGAGAAACAGTTTTCGGTAATAAACACACCCGAAGAAGATGCATCATCATGCACTTTTTTCGTTTGGGTGGCACGGGAATTCTGGAAATCCCCTATTTCCTGCTCTGTCTTATAACAATTATAAGTTGGAGCGGGACCAACGTTCCCTAGCGCAGTATAACAAGCGGGTTCGGTCAATACATCCGTATTGTTATCTTGATTAAGGAGTGACATAGTCGAAACCAGGAGAGAGAGAGAAGAAAACACTCAGCGTATGCTTTTGCAAGATTAAATTAGTTATTAATATATCTAATCAGGATGTCTCCCACTGCTTTAGTCAAATCTTCCTTCAAACCCTAAAAGGAAAGACTAGCCGGGATTAATTACACCCTACAAGTTCGCCAATATTTCAGCCAGGCCAGTGCCGGTACTTTGAGGGAGGTTCCCCGCGCTTTTACACGGACCTAATTAAAATAAACCTCGTTTTCCCAGAGGCATAACCCCGTTGACACCTTTCTAGACACCTACTTGATCGGCTAATTGTAATGTGTAAAACTCTCCCAGGAGTAACTCTTACTCGCAGCGGGTATCGGGATCCAACTATCTCATAGTAGGTATGCAATCTCATTGCAAATTTCAAGACTTGAAATTCCCGATAATATTTTACCCCTAGCAGCTTATGACCTTGACGAAAGCCAACAAACCATAGGCTACTAGTCAAGTTAAACCCGTCATTTCCTGATTGAATTAAACCCACCCGCACGACCCTTGACGAAAGCCAACAAAGCCGCACGACTATCCTAACTCAATCGCATCATATGCTTATACAGATAAGCATAAATAGCTACCGCACACTACGCCTTGACGAAAGCCAACAAACGTAGTACGAATACTAAATACTACTTATCTGAAATGACGGAGGGCTACGACAGGTTTTTAAGAAAACCCATTGCTTAATGAACTTGATATCGTTGTAGAATCGAGTGATTTTAGATGGAATGTTTTTTAGGCCTTTTCTAGTTTTGCTAAAGAGGTCACTCCCGGTGAAGGGATCTCGGCTCTTTCCTCATCGAATAAGGTGCAGGATATTTCACAAATATCGCTATGCAAAGCAAAAATATAGAAGCAATCAAAAGACAAACCGAGTGTGTAGCATCTGCTGATTTCGCTAAAGAGGTCACTCCCAGTGAAGGGATCTCGGCTCTTTCCTTATCGAATAAGGTGCTGGATATTCTACAAGAAATACCGCTATGCAAAGCAAGAACTAGAGCTACCAGTTTTTAAACAAGTTTCTACAACATCTTTAGGTTTCTTTTAGTTTCATTAATCTCATTAATGAAGTCCCATTTTATTATGCTTCACAAGCATCACATTTGAAACGAAATCTGCAATATAACATATATCTCATATATATAATATAAACATTCGTCTCAGGCAGTAATATGATCTCATCACAGAACATTGCAGCAGAAGAACGTATATGAAATATTGGATATACTAGGAGGTCTGTGTGTTTAATACGAGCCTGTATAAAACACGGATTCCACGGTCGCGATGAATAGCCAAACCCACATCCCTAGACCCCTACGAGAGCGGCAAGTAAGCCTGCCAATTCTAGGGTTAGGAGACCCGGTCTTGACTCCTCGAGATGGTCTCCCACTGGACCCTGGAACCGGGTTACTTATGCTCCCCGTCTTGGGTCTACCTAATGCGGAAAAGTAAATAATATACAATGGTGACAGCATCCTCAGCCCAGAAGTGCCCCAATAAAAGAATATTACATACAAATAAATTTTACATGAATGAAAATAAAAAAAAAACTTTCATCTCACATAAAAACCCCGGCTATTCAGAACACGACGATCCAATATAACATATCACAGCAACACATAATATCACATATCGTCAACGTAAGTAAATATGCGTATCCCAATTGTCGTTAATGTATAGCAACGAAACCGGCGATACACCACATATTACACTTACGATCACAGAAAAGAAAGTGTAAAACATAACAGTTGGATTCCGCAACCTACTTAGCCTTCGCATGCCTAACCAAATGAATTCCTTAGACATCGCATGCCTACAATTATAAACCCCGTATTTTAGTCTCAATCTTGAAAACTCTTTTCAATATCAAGTCGAGCAATTCAACAAGATTCCCGACATCCTGATCGAATGCTCGTCGCAAACTTTAGTAGATGGCCGCACCCCCAGATGCCGTCGACGAAGTGCACTAAGGCGGAACACCGCTGCCGCGAGCACCCGAACGGATGCTTTTTGGCGACGGGGTTCTCCTACAGTTACTTGGTCGAGGCTATGGTGCGTAGCTATCTATTAAGATTACCCGGCGAGTATCCGCGTACGCTACGTGATTGCGACGGACTTTTGATCGCATCAAAATCCCGTGGCAACCGATCATCTGAGACTAAACTGCTAGATTTATTACTTTCAAATTAGTTATCTCATAACTACTTGTGGATTCCAAATATTGTATCGCATTCCAGATAAATAGACAATGTTAAACTTTCCGATCGAATAAACAAACATCCAAGATTTCCCAAATAGCTCAACACTTGAGCGGAGTTTAAAAAAATATCCATCACATGCCACAGTACCGATGGTCCAGCCGTAGAAGGGTCAAACCAACGCCTCACATGTGGCAACGCCGTACTGCCCCAAACCCTAAGGTTTAGAGGCAGTTCAGACGGTCACATGATCGAGTTAAGGTTTGTGTTCTTCTAGAGGGTCCACCGTGTTACTTGCACGATTTTCCGGAAGTTTCAAACTCGAGAAAAAATCTAACTTTTGAAAATTTTCTGACAGTGGAAAAAGTGAGTTATTGATATCCGTTCGAACTTTTTAACACGTTCTAAATTATCCGTAAAAAACTTAAACGAAGTTAAACTTTCCGATCGAATCAACGAATACAGAAGATCTCCAGAAAACTCAACACTTGAGTAGAATTAAAAATTCCCAGAACTATGAAAAAGGACCCAAGAATTAATACCTGAAGTATTAGGGACCAACTCCAAATTGTGGCCGCGGAACCGCCGCCAAAAGCTTGGTTTGGCCGCGGTTCCGCGCTCACGTGATCGAGTTGGTGGTCCGTACTTCATAGTAATTCTTAGATTTTCCTGCTTTATTTTCTGAGTATTTTTAATACAGAAAAAATCACATTTTTAGAAAATATCCAGAGAGGGGTCTAAACCGGGGTTTCGGGGTTCGATCAGACTGTAAACTTCGTCTAGACTTTGCCTAAAGCTCTAGCTTGGCTCTGATACCACTGTAGGGTTACTAGGCACTCTCACAAGGGTCTATAAGGCATCAACCATGTCCAATTTTAAATTTAGACGTCCCGAACAACCCTAACCAAGATCTTAGACTAGAGATTAGGCGAAACATATAGCAAGTAAACAACTTTACTTCTAAGAGTTGGGGATTACAACCTTTGTAGTCCGGTCCTTCGCTTCATAAGCTCCGTGTTGAGGTCCCTACGCTGCGATCATCATGTTCCCGGACTCTAGAGAGGCTCCACGAAGAGAAAGATGCATGCTTGCTTCCGATCTTCGATAACAAAGATGATCTACCTTGAAGTTTCTATAACACAAGCTCTCACTCACAAATGAAGTGAACACCCTAATCTAAATGACTAGGATAGATTAGGATGATGAAGTAGGATTTTAGCTCTCAATTGTTTTCTTAATCTCACTCATTTTCATCACTTCTCAAAAAGCTAGAAAGCTTTTCAAGCAAGAAGGAAGAAGAAGAAGAAGCTAACTCTTTTGTGATGAATAATGAAATCTCAAGTGTGTGGTTAGAAATGCAACCATGGGTTAAGTAAGAAGACTTAACCCATGTAGAGAAACAACTATGGTTAAAGGGTTGGGTTGGGTTAAGGAAATATCTTGCAAAATATCACAAAATATCCAAAGTCAAAGTCAAAGCTTCAAGAAGCTTCTTGAAAGCTTCATGCAAGCTTAACCCTAATCCAAACCTAAACCACATTTAAACTCCACAATACATGTTGTATTTATAACCATACTATGTTACAATATTATATATCACATATACAATGTTTATTGTAACAAAATAAAATAATACAATTAACATATATCGCATATATATCAATGTATTACCCGAGTAAGAAAAAGAATCTTTAAGTGAGCTTATACTAGTTAATGTAATTTAATATATCAAATATATAATTATACATTAAATTATCGAATCAACACTTGATCCGATAATCCGGCTATTTCATAAATAACCGACTAATATAATCTGTATCAGTTCATCGAATCAACACTTGATCCGATGACCCGGTGATATCACATATACCCTGCCAATATCTCATATCACGAGAATCTAATACGGTATCACATACTCGTATTGTTCTCGGTCCCCCATATATCATATATGTGATCCTACTCCGTTTTGCCTGAGCCAGGAAACCTCTGTGTAGGACTCTAAAGAATCGTCAATACGCCGGTTGTAGGTGATGATCATATCAAACACCCACAAGCTGCAAGCGGTCAGCTAAACGTAACAGCCACCCAGGTATTGAGCGATTAGAAGATCAACAAGCAAGCCTGTACATTCTCCTGCGAATCCAATCAGTAACACTCCCGTACATTCCGGTCTCTTCGTCTGATATGTCGCATATCTCGCCTAGGGGTGGTATACGTCAGACCCCAGTAGCTTGATAAGTCGTGTCGATATGAGGTCCATAACAGTTCAAGAAACTACTGATAACACTTACCAGTAAATCTCAGCAACCCTGGCCAGGGATTTCCAGTTATAGCCAATCGAACACAGCGCAACATCAACTCCCTATACCGGGAGAGGCGAATCCCCTCCTATTGCTCATTGCCTCCATGTGATTCGGGACTGTACCCAAAAGCCACCTTTTTGCATGCCCTCTTGGACATGGTATGATGGAAATCAAAGCACAGTGGGAATCACACAAGACTCTATGACGATCTCGGGTCTACAGACTAACCTGTACCAGTGTCACCAGAGAACTGCCATATGACGTGAGGTATAATACCATCTGGGAGTCTGTAGACTCTATGACGATCTCGAGTCTACAGACTAACCTGTACCAGTGTCACCAGAGAACTGCCATATGACGTGAGGTATAATACCATATGACGTGAGGTATAATACCATCTGGCGAGTCCGTCCAGTGTACCCAGTCTCCACTGAGCACCCGTATACCTTCTCTGATGTCAAACACCAATGGATATAGGATCATCCATCGCCCATCATATGGGTCAAGAAGCGCATACGCTAGTCTACTCTGGTATATCGATGCCCTGTCTCGATACACCTACGACTAGGAACATTTGAAGGATGTACTTGGCGACTACATTGTCCCCACTAGTATGATCCGCATCATAGTTCTGGTAGCCAAGTACTCATCCTAAGGGCTTTATCAACATGTATCATAGAGACAATCAGAGTACATGTTAAGATAAAGTGTAACCAGATAGCATACTATCATGTTGAGCAAGAAAGTCCTCCTTATATATGTCCAAGCATCCACTACAATATACATCGTATGTACAGTAATGGCCTCTAGGGCATACATATAACTAACACCGGCTGCAGCAGGTGGCAAGACCGGGAGTAAAGGTGGTGCAACTGTTCTTTCGTCTCCTCCTTCGATCTGTAAGGCTACAAATAAAACAAAGAAGAATTAGAAATGATTTGACTGCCCGTAAAAGAAAAGAAGAGACGTTAACTAAAGGTTGTACTCACCAGCTCCGCTAGAAGAGGCAATCTTTGACTGAAAGGAGAAGTGTGGGTGTAGCACCTGATACTGGTGATCAAAAAGGACTCCTGCAAGGATATAATAATGCAATGTCAATACATAAAGTATACTTCCTACAATAAAGCTGATGGGTCACAAATCCGCACCTTCCAGCATTTGAGAGGGTACGAGAGAAGGTAAAAGAGCGGTCACCGTCAAAGCAGCAACTAGAGACGCTTCCTCGGATGGAATAACCCCAACACTCATCACACCAGTATTAGAAATAAGAGAAACGCTGTCAAATGAAATTGAAAGGGATTGCAGAATAAAGGGGAGAGTAATGACCTAAAATCTACCTGGTGAGTCGCCGGTCGAGACCGCGATAAGGGCATCACTGGATGCAGCGAATGCTTCACCCTCCTCCATCGGAACGGTCTCGCCACCCATAGCCTCATCCCCCGATTCCACGAGAATCGTCATGACACTCGCAGCACCCGGCAACGACAAGGAGCCGCAGGGGGAAAGAGCGACGATTGGAGCAGTGCCCGACTCTTGAGAAAGAGTGGCTACCTCGGGCTCGGCGATTGTAGCCATCTCACCTATCGCTACCTCAGGCTCGGTGGTTGCCGCCACGTCACCCACCACTTCCTCGGCAAGAATCGGCCCTGCAAGATAGGATATATGAGAACCTAAAAATTAAAACTTTGACAAAAGAACCCAATGACACGTTACCTTGGGTCGGTTTTTCGATTGCCTCCCGAGCAGCATGTGCTGCCTGTCTGTGGGCGGTAGACAAGGCAGCTTGATTGATGTGAAAAAGTGTTGGTAGTTAACCGCAATCAATAACGGTGTCACGTGTAGCTAAACCGAGATGAGTACGGGTCGTCCTCAGGGAAACGTTGAATCTTTTACTCTTACTTTAGACGTGTTGAATAAGAGAGGAGGAATAAAGAATTTTGTGAATGGTTTCTAGATCTACGTTAAGCAAGAATGCAAAATATATAGATCTAGATTATTTTAGGGATGTAGTTAATATAATAAGGGGGCTTGTAGGGTTCGTTAGGATTTAGTAGTTATGGATGATTAATTAAAAGTTACCCTTTTTATCCTTTAATAGATTTAAAACTAGAACGACGGTGATGCATGTAGATTAGGGTTTCTAGAGGGAAAAGGAATCCCACTCTTAACCCTTATATCGACACGGAACTCCGTTCATATCTAGCCTTTACCAAAACAATCATTAATCTAATCTCTAATCACGGTCGGAACTAACAAAGAATTGTTAGAGCACCCGATTAGGATGTTAATGATTCTTTTGATAAAGTTCATAAACTTTATAGGACTTAAAAAGGGTTTAGGGATGTTCATCATTCATTAGCCTACCCTAATCCTACGAACCCTAACAAGCGGAGAATTACTCGCGCATGTTGGGAAAAGAAGATGAAAAGAAAAAGAGGGAAAACATAATGTAAAATGCAAAAGAATTAAATAAAACAACTACCTTTATTAATCAACTTGAACAATCTACACTTTGTTCCTTAGAAAATGATTACAAAAACTTGGTTTGCTTCTCGAACTCTTTCGAAAGAGGTAGATGAACAGTTGATGATCAGCCTGGATGCATGAGCCGTCTTGGACTTCGTGATCTCTTCGGCTTGATGCCTTCTAACTTTAGCCATTGGTCCTTTATATAACCCTCAAAGAAGAAAAACTAGTTACCATATATGGTGACTTCCTAATATGGTGACTTTCCATGCCTGGATTCTGAGTCCCTGTCAGTATTGATTTTTTGATTTTAGTAGATTTTTGATCCTGACATCTTGAACATCTTGATCTCTTGACCTGAGCTAAATCTTGCACAATATCTCTATGAATAATGTTAGTTTATTTATTAAATTAGAGAGAGTATCTTAATCACTATATATGGTAATAAATCTTTAAGAAACATGATTAAGAATATTTAATATGTTATGCACTTTATATGGTAATAAATCTTTAAGAAACATGATTAAGAATATTTGATATTCTATGTATCTTTTAATTACTAAAATATTATGCATATATTTTGAAATATTATTCTAACCATTTGTATGATAGGATATCTTTTAAGAATTGTGATTAGAATATTTGATATGATATGCATATTTTCAATTACCAAAATATTATATAAATACAAAATGCCTATATTTTCCTTCATAATGTTAATTATAATATAAAAACATATGGTAAATAGTATTTTGCAGATAAATCCAAATATGTTATATATTTATAATAAACACCTTTTATTATTTAAGAAAAGTAAGGAAAATGTTATATCAAAAGCGCAATATTTTCGACTGAACAAATACCCCCAAACTTAACTTTGATCGTCCCGAGCAAACTAGTTATTTCAAGAAAAGGAGAAAAAGAAAGGAGAAATCTAAGCACACTTTCGTAGGCAACACGATTGCACTAAGCATGTGCAACAAGCCGTTAAACCTCTAGGTGTCCCTAATAGGAGGAGTGTTATCTTCTGAGGGTTTTTAGCAGATTACACCCATAAAATCCTATAATAAAAGAGAGATGATGAAATTTACATATAAAAATAAGAACCATAAAAGAAAGACTTTGAAAATAAGTGTTTCCAACTATACTATCTTTTCAATTGTCATGAGCCATATCTTAATAGTCATGAAAAAATGTTAGAAATCACATCATCCCTCAATAAAACATCGCCTTTATTCTTCATTCTTACCTTTCATCCAAACATCAATCATATACCCCTACGTGTGTGAAATGGACATCCCTACACTCGGAGAATTCAATTCAAGCTATCATAATCTTGTCCATCTACCTCAGTACTTTTTAACTTGATGAATATTTAGATTTGCTCACACATTTTCATGCGACCGTTAATACTTCTTGAGGTACTAACCGACCGATTACTCATGTACATGCTGATTAGGTGATAATATTTTTCTCGTCTTGCACCACCTAAGGCTTAGCAGTGACTCCCAAACCAGTTGGTCTAAGGCACTAGGTGATGAAGCACCCTCGCTATATTTTTTTATTGCTGCCTTGGCTATAACAAAACCAGTGTTCATTTTTCTTTTCACCATTTTTTATATTTTCTTCATTTTGTTTCATTTCCTTCATACTTTGGCTTTTAGACAAGAGCATTTCAAGGTATTCTCTACTATCCCGAGTTTTAAGACGTGTGTAAGTGCAAATAGTAGGGTATCAACATTCAAATGTTTGGCTTCCAGAATAGAAACTATTTTTCAGACTTATTTTTATCCTCAGATTAGTGACTTCCTTCATCTTACTAACCCTTGGGACAACAGCTCATAACTACTTATTACTAGTTCGTTTAAGAAAACTTCTAATTTTCTTGGTTTTCTTAAACTATTCCTATCTTTTGGATATAATTGTTCACTTTCTACTCTTTTGTTATAAAAGAAATTTTTTTTTAAAAATTTTTGAAAATGATGTGCTTATGCAAAGTATGATGCAAAGTGATGCGTAAATAAGCACAAACCTCCCCCAAACCTGTTTACAGCAATGTCCTCACTGATGTCATTCGTTAAGCTCAAAAACCTGTAGACTTGGGAGGAAATTATTAATGGGGGCAAGAATATATGAAAGTGAAAATCCTCCCCCAAACTCATTTTTGGCTTACAATTTTGTAAAAATCATTTTCTTTCAAGAGCCAAAATATACCACCCCTCCCCAAACTTGAGTTAAACAATTTTAATCTTTTAAAATCACATGAGGAGGTCAAGGTTATTGGTCAATGCCAAGATTTGCAAAGACCGAAGGTCAACACCAACCATTCAAAAAATTTATCGATAAAGTACCAAGGTTGGTGGAAGAACATGTCACCTTTCGACAAGAAGAAGTGGGGAGGTGATAAGAAGTGTAATGGAAAAGGATTGCGTCTCAATTTAAAGAGACGACACAGTGATAGTAATGATGGATTACTCGCATTATCATGATTGTCCAAAAGAGAGGGTGGAGGTCCAATTTCTTCATCTTAAAGTTGATTTATCTCAACACCCGTATCTTTTAAAAATGCGAGTTCATCAGCGAAAATTTCCTCAAAGCTTTCATTGATACCCCGAAGAATAATGTCATCAGAAAAAATGGGGTGATCGTCAGACTCTATAAAAAGTTCCTCATCAGCGTTAGATGTTGACCCGGACAACTCGGTGGAAGAGTACATGGTTGGGTCAAACAACAACATATGAAAAGAGTCAGTATCATGAAGTTGATCAAATTCGCTGCTGTCGACATCCATTAATTTGACAGAACACACATGAGCATAGGGTTCGGAGGGTTCACTTTCCAACTTGTAAATGTTAAGCTCAAATGACTTCTTTCCAAAGGATAGGGCCATAGAGCCATTTCTACAATTGATTACTGCGTTGGAAGTGGCCAAAAAGGGTCGACCGAGTATCACCGGGATTTGATTGCGTGGGTTTGCCGCAGGTTGTGTATCTATAACGATAAAGTCCACAGGGAATATGAATTCCCCGAATTTGATTAACACATCCTCTAGCTCACCTCTAGGTTGGGTGATAGATCGATCGGCCATCTCAAGAGTGCAATGCGCAGGTTTTAACTTTCCGATCCTAATTGCTCATAAACAGAATACGGAAGCAAATTAACATTAGCACCTAGATCGAGTAGAGCACGATTGATATTTTTACCCCCAATGGAAATAGAAATTGTAGGACTTCCGGGGTCCTTTCGTTTCTTGGGTAGTTGTTGTGTAAAAGCAGTGCTCACATTACTCGCAAGGAAAACTTTTTTAGGTACTTGAACTTTTCTCTTCCTAGTGTACAAGTCCTTTAGGATTTTCGCATATGACAGAACTTGTTGAATAGCATCTAGGAGAGGAATGTTTATGTTAACTTGCTTAAAAATTTCCATAATCTTCTCCATTTGTGGACTTGGTCTGTTGCCCCTTAACCTGTTTGGTTAAGGTGCTTTATCAATAAGGGTTTGGTCCAACATTGGAGAGGATTATGGGGATGGAGAGGATCCCAGAATTGGAGTGGGGATCGTTTTAGTAGATTCGAGGAAATGGGAGAAGGGTTCGAGCCTTGGGGAAAACGAAGAATAGGCTCGGGAGAAGGTGGGAGACTAGACGGATTAGGGGAGGAAGAAGAATCTGGGGTATCATTGGTGTCACTAACATCATCACATTGCTCACCCACTCGGTTATTCAGCACCTTTCCCGATCTCAACGAAGTAACGGCACTCACATTATAACTTTGTGAGTGGCCAGGATTAGGTATGGGTTGAGATGGGAGTTTCCCTTTCTCTCTCGCACTCATTGCGGTGTTTAACTGTGCGAGTTGGTTTTCTATTGATTTAATACTCTCGCCGTGGGAGGCGGAGTCTTTCTGTATGGTATCAATAGAAGACTTCATCTCAGCCGACAATTGCATGGAATGTTTCATGAACATATCCAAAGTTTGTGCGAGTGAAGAGTTGTCGGTACCGGCCACTTATGGTGTAGAAGTGTTGGCCGGATTTTGAAAATTTTGTGACTGAAAGGGGAGCTGATTTTGTGGTTGTGGTTGCTGTGGAGGAGGTCTTTGATAATTGCTTTGTTGGTTTTGGTTCCAAGCAATGTTAGGATGATTCCTCCATCCTTGATTGTACGTGGAAGAATAAGGATCGTTTCTAGGTCGCTGCTGAAAAGCAGCATTAGTTTGAATCGATTCATTCATAGGACATTCTTCCGTTAAGTGTGAAGGATCTGAACAGCAACCACAGACGGTCTTGGGAAGCGTGACCTGATTTAGGGAGACTGATGAAAGTTTGTTCTCAATAGCATCGAGTTTCTTCTGCATCGCTGCCATTTCGGCTTTTACTGTGATGGAAACATCGAGCTGGTGAATACCTCCCCTAGATGAAGGTGGTCTTACGCTTTCCCACTGCAACGTGTGTTCAGCAAGGTCTTCCAGATATTTCCAAGCTTCACCGTCGTCTTTAGACATGAAATTGCATTGACATATTGTTTCAAGCATCTGCTTTGTCGCTGGATTAATGCCCTCATATATTATTCGACATAAATCCCATCTTTGTATTCCATGATGAGGACATTGGACAAGCAGATCCTTGAAACGTTCAAAGCACTTCCAAAATGGTTCATTGGGAAGCTGGGTGAACTGGTTGATCTCGCTCCTAACACAGGCGGTCTTATGGTTTGGGTAAAACTTCTGAAGAAATGCTATTACGAATTCATCCCAATTAGTGATAGAGTGTGCGGCAGTATTATAAAGCCATTTTTCTGCCAAGTCGCACAATGTTCATGGGAGAAGACGCAAGCACATAGCATTGACAGTCAACTGTGAAGTACCCATCATTGCGCATACGTTTTCGAATTTGGTGATGAAAACGTACGCGTCTTCCGACTCAAGCCCGTGAAATTTGGGCAGCAGATTGATGTAGTGGGGTTTAATTTCGAAATTATCCCCGTTAGCTGGTGGAAGAGATAGACAAGTGGGAAGAGGACCACGGATAGGATAGCATCTCTCTTGGAGAGAGATGCGCGGTGGATTCTGCGCACCTATGGGCGGTGGCAGCGTGGTGTTATACTCTGATGGAGTGCCATCCATCTCGGTCGTGGTGTATGGTGGGGGAAAAGAAGATGAAGAAGTACCGACTTCGGAGTCGATAGCAGGAACGCGGACAAGACGGGCACTAGGATCCCGTGTCCAGCCGAGCATGCAATAAGCGGGTTTAGTGCAAGTGGCAGCGTGTGTGTGATTTTAAAATTGGTTTGTTTTGAAAAAAGTGGGACTCAAAACAAATCACTCTAAAATGCACAAGCAACCCTAGAACTAAGGTCACCTAGGTCCAGTCTCTAGACCTCTCCTAGACTTCCAAAGGACAAGCCGCAAAATCAATCCTCTACCGCCTCTGTATTACCCTTGTAGCCAGGTAAGTGGGAAGGAACCACAGTAGTGGGCCTAATTAAAAACCACTAGCCTTTGACACACTTGACTAGACACTACAAAAGTAATGCGGATAAGCGATAGATTACCCACGACCTTCCTCTCTCCTTATTGAGCGCGACAGTCCTTAAAGTCTGGTCTAGATATTTTTTAAATTAATGTAGGGTTGATGCAGATGCTCGGTTTGTGATTTGTGGGGCTTAGGAAGGGTGATGAAATCCCCACCTAATCTTGATTTGGTCTTTGCCCCTTAAAGTCCGTATTAAAATATGCAAAACAAAACCAATCACAAAACTTTTGCAAGAAGATTTTTGAGCGGCGCTAATATGCAAAGAATCCTGCAGAAAATAGATTTTATTGGATTTGAGAGGAGAGAGAAGGAATTGAGAAAGATACCAGAGAAGTTTGTAACCCTAAATCCTTAGCTAAGCCGCGTTTCCTCCGCCTAAAGGGCCTTCGTGCCGCGGTTCCGCCGCGAAGTGGAGGGATCAGGTGATGAAAATTTTTCTTTAGCCTCCTGTACTCCTCTGGATCTCTAAGAATGTCTCTGTCTTCTGTTTTCCTCAAGTCTGTGACTCCAGATCTCCTTGCAAAATTCACGCACAAATCGTTAAATATGCAATTTACAGTTTTGTATTAATTATGATATGGATCAAGTAAGAATTCAACACAAATAGTACGAATAAAAAAATTACGCGCGTATCCCCTGCAACGGCGCCATTTGATTGATGTGAAAGAGTGTTTGTAGTTAACCGCAATCAATAACGGTGTCGCGTGTAGCTAGACCAAGATGAGTACGGGTCGTCCTCAGGGAAACGTTGAATCTTTTACTCTTACTTTAGACGTGTTGAAAAAGAGAGGAGGAATAAAGAATTTTGTGAATGGTTTCTAGATCTACGTTAAGCAAGAATGCAAAATATATAGATCTAGATTATTTTAGGGATGTAGTTAATATAATAAGGGGGCTTGTAGGGTTCGCTAGGATTTAGTAGTTATGGATGATTAATTAAAAGTTACCCTTTTTATCCTTTAATAGATTTAAAACTAGAACGACGGTGATGTGTGTAGATTAGGGTTTCTGGAGGGAAAAAGAATCACACTCTTAACCCTTATCTCGATACGGAACTCCGTTCATATCTAGCCTTTACCAAAACAATCATTAATCTAATCTCTAATCGCGGTCGGAACTAACAAAGAATTGTTAGCGCGCCCGATTAGGATGTTAATGGTTCTTTTGATAAAGTTCATAAACTTTATAGGACTTAAAAAGGGTTTAGGGATGTTCATCATCCATTAGCCTACCTTAATCCTACGAACCCTAACAAGCGGAGAATTACTCGCGCATGTTGGGAAAAGAAGATGAAAAGACAAAGAGGGAAAACATAATGTAAAATGCAAAATAATTAAATAAAACAACTACCTTTATTAATCAACTTGAACAAACTACATTTTATTCCTTAGAAAATGATTATGAAAACTTAGTTTGCTTCTCGAACTCTTCCGAAGGAGGTAGATGAACAGTTGATGATCAGCCTGGATGCATGAGCCGTCTTGGACTTCGTGATCTCTTCGGCTTGATGCCTTCTAACTTTAGCCCTTGGTCCTTTATATAACCCTCAAAGAAGAAAAACTAGTTACCATATATGGTGACTTCCTAATATGGTGACTTTCCATGCCTGGATTCTGAGTCCCTGTCAGTATTGATTTTATGATTTTCGCAGATTTTTTATCCTGACATCTTGAACGTCTTGATCTCTTAACCTGAGCTAAATCTTACACAATATCTCTATGAATAATGTTAGTTTATTTATTAAATTAGAGAGAGTATCTTAATCACTATATATGGTAATAAATCTTTAAGAAACTTGATTAAGAATATTTAATATGCTATGCACTTTATATGGTAATAAATCTTTAAGAAATATGATTAAGAATATTTGATATTCTATGTATCTTTTAATTACTAAAATATTATGCATATATTTTGAAATATTATTCTAACCATTTGTATGATATTATATCTTTTAAGAATTATAATTAGAATATTTGATATGATATGCATATTTTCAATTACCAAAATATTATATAAATACAAAATGCCTATATTTTCCTTCATAATATTAATTATAATATAAAAACATATGGTAAATAGTATTTGCAAATAAATCCAAATATGTTATATATTTATAATAAACACCTTTTATTATTTAAGAAAAGTAAGGAAAATGTTATATCAAAAGTACAATATTTTCTGAAGTATTCTTTGAAGGAGTAGGGGCGGGGGTAACAGCGCTTGGACCTACCCCCGCATCCAAGACGGCGGTTCGCTCCCTTGCCGCACGCATTCTACGCTTCCTTTCCTCCCAGGCCTTGAGGGCAGATCTTTTAAAGACCTCCGTCAACGGGACGCCATCGTCCGCGCCAATAGTTACCTCTGGAGCCGTTATGGCATCCGTCATCGGTTGCTTAAGTGAAGCTTCTTTCGGCAATACCGGCGGAACTGAGACTTCGATAGCTGACCCAGGAAGCGTCTCTGCACCGCCCTACGAAGTCGGTGCCATGCCTGGAATAACCTGAGTAGAGGTAATTCCTGTAATAAGATGAAAAGGAGGGGTCAGTTTACCCATAAGAAACGGGAGCGGAGACGCGATGAACCAAAATGTACCGATGCCTAAGGATACTCGAAGTCTTTCCTCTTCCTCAAAAGTCTTGAGAGAAGCTGCGAGAGCTTCTTCGGTGGAAATGCCTGTTAAAAAAAGGGAGGAAAGTGTCAGTCAAAACATGATGATAAAAATATGATGCAATGACGAAAGATACAGCTAATGGTTACCTGATTGTGCGAGGATAGCCAGTTCCGCTTCGTGGCTTGCCAATTGCTCAGAAGCTGCAATTGCAGCCGCCAGATCAGTATCATCTGGCGGCATGAATAGACCCTCGTTTGTCCCATACTCTCTCAGGCCCTCGCCATAAGGAGCATGAGGCTCCTGGACGAGTACAACGTCGGCAGAAAGGATCGACTTTTTCTTCCTCTTCTGCGAGCGAGCTCCGGTCGCAGCTAGCACAAGCTGACACTTGGTAGACACTTTAGGATGACGAGTTCCGATATCTGAACCCACGCCAGAATCGGGGGAAGCTACAGTCGCCGTTTCTACAGGAGCCCGGGGTATCGGTAGCTCGGGCCTGTCGTGCGGAACTTCGATCACGGCAGCTTCTCTTAAGGGAGGTAGGACAATGGTCCGTCACTTCAGAAAGACATTTCGATCACCAGCAGGGGGTGCACCTTTGCGATCGAGCAGCAGTCGCTTCTCCTCCCTGATTACGGTGCCCTTTGAATGCTGGTACCACGCCACGTACACACTAAGGACCTTCGAGACACAGCTCGGTTCGCTGATAAAGAAGTTGAACCCCGTGTTCATGCGCATGAAATGATGCAGCGCGTTTCGCATTCCCTCTTTAGTGACAGCAGGTTCTAACAAGAAAGCCTCAAGCGGGACTCCCTGATTATAGCTCAGCTACTGGGCGAAACGGTGCGGGTTGTATCTCATGAATAACGCCGCATCATTTTGCCTAAACACTAGAAAGCCCGGTCTGATGGAATATAAATGAAGGATTTCCCGATCTTTCAAAACGGAGGCTCCATCTTTAAAAATGTCCCGCAATGGCTGCACCGTTGTCGCGGACTCTTTGCCGATAGTCAGGATCTTGTCGGTGAAAGTCATGCCATCTCCAACCGTGCGGGGACGAAGGAGCAAACCTCTAGCTTCCCGCGGTGACGGATTTACAATAAATGCATCGACTAATCGCATAATCCTGGGGAAGCCGCACCTGTCATAGAAGGACGGCCTTTTATGGATACCGAAAACGCCAAGTGCTTTTAGCTCGAGCCATGACATGAAGTAATGCATCGAGAAGTTCACATGCTGCACTCCGGGTTCAGTAGTATCCGCCGATTGGCTGAGGCCGTAATACAGATGAGGTAACCCGGCAACCCCGACAGCCACTTTCACCCCAATAATCATTCGGTGAGCCGGATAGAAGACAGACAACCTCATACGGCGAGGGTGCATCGGGAGAGCAAACCAGCTCAGCCATAACCCAAAAAACCCCAAAAAGAACGTTTCCTCATCAATCCCAGGGACTGTGACCTCCGCGAAAGAAACAACTGGAGTGTTGTGAAGGAAGAAACTCTTTTGATCTGCCTCCGCCGTTGGGAAGTTGTTTAATCCTAAACTGAAAGGGTCGTCAAGTTTGGCGAATTTAGCAGCCTCCTTCGAGAGGACTTCCGGATGGAGAAAACGAGTAATGAAATGCTCGAAATTAATCCCGCGGCTCTCAGATTCGAGAAAAAGACCCTCATAAATATTCAACACTTTGATTAAACTAAAGAACTGGTGTTGAATGGCGTTCTCCGGGGTAAAGCCTGTCATCACTGGCTTGGCACCAAAAATGTATTCATCTGTAGGAAGCAGTTCCTCATAATGCTCCACCATAACTGGTAAGCCAGAAACTTCTGCAAATTCCTCTAAAGAAATTGATACTTCTCGGTCCAGCAAAAGGAAGGTGTGAGTAGGAATATTCCACTGCTCCAGAAAGGCCTTAACCCACCAGGCGGGAAGCGTAGAATACTGGAAGAGAGAAGCATAAATGGTGGGATACAACCCAAGCCTCAACAACTGTGACTTCTTCGCTGACAGAATGTAGCGGGCCCATTGCAGATAGCCAGCTGGATGACGAGGAATTAGGCCAATCATATATAGTTGTCCCCACGGTCGCGTCTCGTCTTGACAAATACGTCGCCCCAGGGTATCCAAAGCCATTAGAGGTTGAACGGGTATCGAAGCCATAGCAGGCTGAAGAAGACCTCCCGAAGTCCAGTTTACTTCTTCCACGGTATAGTTCACCTGGGGTGGGTCGGCAAAATGGATCGCCATGATGGGCTCTGAGGGTACCGCGCACGAAAAGCTCTGCCGACCCTTAATAATTTGATTGTACCATGTCCCCCAGAGGTGAAGATTCTTATGTTCCGGGTCATGATCTTTGATCAATGCTAAGACTTCCCGGTCCACAGGCGCTCCAGGGAACCCTCCCTCAGAACGAACAAACGGGAAAAAGGGATCGAAAGACATGTCGCCTGCGCGAAAAGGGACAAAAGTCAACTGTCAGTGCGATAATTTAATTTAAATTCTGACACTTGGTACTTTAGAATTTGTACCACACTGCAATGCAGTGGAGAGGGACCAAAAGGGGCCCACTAAATCTAGATGACAGTTCATCATTAATAAAACAGCCTCATCATTTGATGAGGCTGTCATTAAATGAGGAAATTCTCAAGAAATTCTCATTAAATGAGAAATCCCTCGGGCAGAGGAGTAAATCTCCCTTTGAGAGCAGTGCTCTGTGACAGAGTGACACTTGTCAAACTCTAATCATGAAAGAATAAAAATTCCTTAAGAGCCTTGCTCTGGAAAAAATGATGATGGAATAATCCTTCAGAAAAATTGAAATCAATTTTTTATGAATTAAAAATTTTGAGATCTTCAAGATCCATGAACGAACTCTTAAGAGTTCTTCATAAGAGATTAACAAATCTACTTGTTTTCAAAAGAGCAAAACTCTGTTGATGGGTTAAGAAACCCTGAAGGAGATCTCTTTAGATCTATGATTCCATGAGAGCAAAGCTCTGTTAATGAAACCCTAAAAGGGTTTTCTTTAGATCAAAGATCTATAAAGAGCAAGGCTCTGTTAATGGGTAAACCCTAGATTATTAAAAGATTTAATCTTTACCTAAATTTTGACAGAGTTTTTGTCCTTAAGAAAATTCTTAAGATGGAGAGCTATACTCTGTGAGAGAATAAAAATTCTCAGAAAACAAGGAAGAAAATGAACAGAAATCATCCTAAGGATCAAAGGTCCCATTTATAGGCACTGAGTGCCGTTTCAACTTCCGAGTTGATCCAAGGGCGCAGATGCTGCCACCGCTGCACTCACATGTGGGCCATGTGAGCGCAACAGTGGGGGGCATTTGTTTCCCCCAATCAGAGCAAAGCTCTGTTTAAAATTCAAATTTTTGAAATGAAGCAACGCTTCAGATGCAGCGCCAAGTGCACTGCGCCCTAAGCAACGCACCACATGCAAAGCACGTGGGCGCTAGCGCTAGGTGCGCTGCACTCTAAGAAGCACGCCACGTATGCGCTAGCGCTAGGTGCGCTGCGCTCCAAGCAACGCACTACGTGTCAAACACAGGTGCGCTAGCGCAATGTGCGCTTCTCTTCAAGCAGCGCACCACGTGCAGAGCACGGATGCGCTAGCGCTGGAAATAAAAACTCCCCACCGTTAGATCAAAGATCTAATATTAATGATAAATCATTAATTAATCAGAATTAAATTCTGTTAAGAAAAGATTCCTCAAAAATCTTTCCAAATAACAAGATTGTGCTTTGTAAATCAGAGCACCGTTGGATCAATGATCCAATGGTAAATAAAAATTACCAAAAGACAGAATAAATTATAACAACTCCATTTTTAATGTACAAAGAATTGATTTAAATTCAAAGTATACTTGGAGTATTTAATGTTGCTGATATCTCTTTAAGTATTTATTTCATACCATAATTACAAGAAGGAGCTTGTAGCTCATTGGTAATACCTTACACTGCAGAACCAAGCCACCAGAATTCAAATCCCCTGCCCCACATTATTTTTAATATTATTTTGTTTTAAAATTTCTAGAATACCAACAGTCAACACGTGTTTTCTCACAAAAACCCCACTACCCATGAAAAGTTAGAAGAACCAGTGACTACCTCCGGCGACCCCCCACTTCCCGACCACCGGACTCGACCGGACCACCGAGTCCCCTGAATAAAATGTGTGCCCCTTGGTCTCCCCACCTCCACTGCATACTTTAATTCTTCAGACCGCCTCCAGAGAGCCCATTAACACCTATTTACTACATTTTTTAATACATTTTCCTATTATTTTTACATTTTTATTTAAAAAACCCTACACCTACCCTAACCCTAGCCTAACCCTATAAATACACCCCTACCTCCTACCCTCTCATCCCAAAATTCTGAGCCCACTCTCTCAAAATCTCAAGAAAACCTTGTGTACTTTGAAAACGAGTAAAAGACGAAGCCCTGACGAAATCGACGGCGAACTTCCGGTGATCGTGCTAGGAACTCTCGGCGATGAATCGACGCACCGGCGAACCCACTTCTTCCTTATCACTCTCGTGTTTGTCCAAACCCGTAAGTCCCCATTCTATCCCTCTTTCTTATTCTAGAAAAATACGAAATTGCAAAACCCGACGGAATCAGAACAAATCCGATTTCCGATTCGGTTTTCTTTAAAATTTCACTTCTTACCGCTTCAATCGTGCCTAAACATCTTATTGTTGACTATTAAACACTTAACAAATAATTTGAACAAGTTTCATCACATGAAATGATAGTCTTTCCAATTTATCGTATTTTTCACCTAAATACCACAATATTTCGATTTCACATTTAACCCCCTTAACCTTGCTATACATGTAAAGTAGAGCACGAGGTAATGACCTGCCTTCACACACACGCATATACAATCTAAAACGATATCATCAAAAACTTAGAATACGATAAAACAATACTTTCATTTAAATACCATATTCTTAATAAAACCATTCCTAAAAGTTTTAGCTTTGATACACTTTTAAATAAATATCTCTTATTAGGAAAATACGATAAGTTGTGGACATCGGTCGTTTATCTAAACCTGATTTTGTGGTGTCTAGGCTAGGCAAGTGAGAAAGGTAATTTTAAAAGGCCCGTCTCACGGTGATTCATGAGCGGATCCCTCCTTTCCTCACTTGTACTTACCTGGCCACAATTGGCGGTGAAGAGGCGATTTGAGGCATTTAACGGCTTGTCGTTTAGACCATTTAGAAATAGGCTAGTTGACTGAAGAAAACCCTAGAATCTAAAATACGGAAAATTGACATTTTTACAAATAAATACCTTTTACTTAATAAAACCGTATTCTAAAGGATTAGTATTTATAAAATCTTTGCAAAGCGCCACTACAACCCATTTTGGGGAACCCATTCGGGATAGTACGGTTTATCGTGCACCCTCAGGCTTAATAGTGCGAGATTCAGACCTCCGCAAGGAGCATTCGGTCTCGAAAGATTTAAAATACGACATCTTAAGAAAATGAGATTTTTAGAATATAAAATATTTATAAAAATTATTTTTGTATAAATATATGTATATTTATCATTAAAATATCTTTTTTTTTATGATATGAATATTCAACCTTTTTCTAAAAATGTCACAAGAATGGTTTACACTAAAATACCATGAATTCAATATAATTACCATTTACACATAAATACCTTTATTTATGGAATTAGGATATTTTCACTAGAAATATCACAAAATAAAATTATACTCATTATAACTATAAAGACGAATAATAAATACTTGGGGTGTATCTTGAAAACTATACAAAAGTATTTTTACATAAAACCCCCTCATGTTTTATAAATTACCCTAAGGACCCTAGTAAATATAGGACTTCGATTTACATCTCTACTATCTGACTTGGGTTTGAGTCTGATCATAATCCGACTTGAATATGATTCAAATACTATATAAATCTACAATATTACAATTCAACATGAACACACGAATCCATGAATCCAGTTATCAATCTATTCAATTTGACTGAACCAAACCATGAATATACTTTCCATTTACATGAATCCAGTTTACATCCATTACATCCGTTACTGATATCATGGTTTCGGTCAGTCATCCAAATATACAACTTATACAATACAATATAACAATACAATCAAAACACCACGGGGTTTAAGGGGTAGATTGGTACGGAAGGTGTTAAAAGTGGTACGAGACAGTAAGATTAAGACACCTAACATGAATCATGTTGCTGTTGTACCATGGCATAACGGTTCCTTGTACTTTCAGTTTGCCCTGGTCTCTAACATATCGAGACCCCTCTCGTATACACTGGCATCCTTCTGTACCAAGCTACAAACAACATCGTTAACACAATATTCTACAATATTATACAACTTTAAAAGATACATTCTTATTCTGTCTTTTCTATTTCTCCCTTAACTTTGGGACTTACCGAGCGACCTGTTCGCTGACGACATTCTATTTCTTTCTTCTTTGAATGTCATCAGGTGATCTGGACACCGCAGAGATCGAGCCCACCAGTGAAGACTTGGATCAGTTCCTCGAAGACCCCGAGCTCTAAACATTGTACATTTCCATTCAGTACCTTTAATTTCCTGTTATGCCATTGTTTAGGCATTGTTTTTACTTCAGTTGTATTTCCTTTTCATGCATTGTACAAAAGAATGTTAATAAATAAAGTTGCTGTTATTTTTATATCTCCTGTCTCTTGTGATTACTTTTATATTGCTTAGATACGCTTAGCGTATGTACTTCTGAGTATATACGTAGCGGACCTCGTCGCGTCCCCTTCGCCGTATACCGGGAAGCGGGGCGTGACATAAATTCTGTATGAAAAGATTTTCCAATCTTGTTAAAAACAAGAAAATTGCCTTCTGTAAAACAGAAGCCCTAGGATCAAAAATCCAATGGTGGGGAAACATCCCCAAATCAATCAGAGAAAGATCTCTTTAACTGATTCAACAAATCAGCATATCCTATAAAAAGGCCCCTAGACTTCAAGTCTCAGATATACAGAAAGAGAGAGAAACCTCCCCAAAAAACTTTGAGAAAATTCAAAGAGCAAGCTCTTGCAAGAAGATCTTTCTTCAAGGTAAAAATGATGATGATGAACACAGAGATGAAATCATCTCATGATTAAGAAAGAAGAATTCATTTCTTTAAAAAGATCATAGATCTGCAAAGAAAAAAGGTCTTTCACAAAGAGATCAAGAGATCTCATCACAAAATAAAAGAAGAACTTACTTCTCACAGATCATAGATCTATAAGACTAAAGTCTTTCACAAAGAGATCATGAACGTCTCATTATAGAAAAGAGAGGAAAATAATTCAATTCTCTTAAGGATCATAGACCCATAAAGGCAAAGTCCTTTCATCAATATAAAAGATTGAAACGGTTGTTCTTAGATCTTGAGACAAAGTGTCTCTTTAGATCACAAAATTGATCATATGCGTTTTGCGCTCTGGAACTGCACTTTGCGCTCTTGAACTGCGCTTCTGCACTCTTAGACTGACGCTTAGTGCCGAGCGCGACACGTGTCGTTTTGCGCTCTTGAAATAGTGCACTGCGCTCATAGGCTGGCGCTCAGCGCCAGGCGCACCACGTGTCAATTACATGTGCGCCATTAAAATACTAGCACAATGCGCTCATAAACTGGCGTAATGCGCCCATCATCTGGCGCTTAGCGCCAAGCGCGACATGTATCCTTCACGTGTGCGCTACTTGGCAGAAGCACACTGCGCTTTTTGACTGGCGCAAAACGCAAAGCGCACCACGTGTCACTCACGTGTGCGCTCATAGAACATAAATCGTTCTTTAATAAGCCACAGAGCTATGATGAAAGCCCAGCATTCAATAAAAGACAAAATATTGTCAGAATTCAAGCATTGTTAAAAGGGTCAAGCCCAAACAAAGGCTCCAACAACCCAAAATAAATGTTAAAACATTTTAACTTGATTGGACTTAGCTCAAGATTGGCCATAAGTCCTTAAATTCAGATTAATTGAGCCCACAGGCTCATAAATCTTTTAAACAGATCTTAGTTCCAAATTGGACTACAGATCTACTAATCAAAATTGGTTCAAGGGTACATCTCTGAACCCCTCTGATATATGTAGTTGTAATCCTTCAACGTCATCAAAAAGGTGACGGGTCCCGACAAACATACATTTCACAGACTATGACGTCTTTAAACTGGACTGTGGGGTCCTTAAACTCACGGACTATGACGTCCTTAACCTTGACTGTGAAGTCTTTAAACTCACGGACTATGATGTCCTTAACCTGGACCGATAGTCCTTAAACTAACATTGGACCGTAATGTCCTTAAACTAATCGACTGCAATGTCCCTAAATTAAACAATAGAGCCCAAATTCTCTTTTGTTGGATCTAAATGATCCCGTTAAGTTGATCTTAGTCTAAAATGAGACTAGCATATCCTTAACAAACATTTAAGTTGATCTTAGTCTCAAATGAGGCTAACGTATCCTTAAACCCAACCCCCAAACCCAAATCTAAGAAGATACGGATTTGGACTAATCCACGCCCTACGGACGACAACATACATTAGTCTCCGTATACAATCCACGGGCAACCAAAAACAAAACAAACACCCACGACACGAAGTGACCATCTGGAGAAGGAGAAAGTGGTTACCGCGATGCGGTAGCATAATTAACTGCAGGGGCTTGCGCCTGCAGGGAAGAGCATCCTCATAATTAAAAACCCCTCAAATGAGGGGGAATCTGACGAAGTTTGCTATATCGGCCGCATTCGTTTAAACCTTCAATACATGGTATCATAAATCAACTTGGCATCTTCGGAGAGGCGGACGGATAGCACTAATTAGCATCTGCCCCGAAATTCAGGCTAGACGGACCTGCACGGTCGCGTCTCCGTGTTTCGGCGGGGAACAATGTCTTCCTATATAGCATATGATGCGATTAATTAGGACAGTCATATGACTTTGTTGACCATAGTTAAGGGTCATTTGGGTGGGTCTAATTAATCAAGAAATGACGGGTAGAACTTGACTAGTGCTTATGATTTGTTGACCATAGTTAAGGTCATAAGTCACTAGGGGTAAAAACTATTATCGGGAATTTCAAATGTTGAAATTTGCAATAAGATTGCATACCTTCTATGGGATAGTTCAATCCCGATACCCACTGCGAGTAAGAGTTACTACTGGGAGAGTTTTACATATGACAATTAGCCGATCATGTAGGTGTCTAGAAAGGTGTTAACGGGGTTACACCCCTGGAAAAACGAGGTTTATTTTAATTAAGTCCGTGTGAAAGCACGGGGAACCTCCCTCAAAGTACCAACACTGGCCTGGCTGAAAGATTGGCAAACTTGTAAGGTGTAATTAATCCCGGCTAGTCTTACCTTTTAGGGTTTGAAGGAAGATTTGATAAAACCAGTGGAAGCCATCCTGATTAGATAAGATAATAAACTAATCTAATCTTGCAAGAGCATACGCTAAAGTTTTTTCTTCTCTCTCTCTCCAGGTAGCGACCATGTCAGGCCTTAATCAAGATAATAAAATGGATGTATTGACTGAACCCGCTTGTTATACTGAGCAGGGGAATGTTGGTTCCACTCCAACTTATAATTGTTATAAGTCCGAGCAGGAAATAGGAAAATATCCGGATTTCCACGCCACCCAAATGAAGAATGAGCATGTTGATGCATCTTCTTCGGGTGTGTTAGTCATCCAGAACTGTTTCTCAGTATACTCTATGTCATGGGTATTAGATACTGGATCAGGATCCCACATATGTAATATGTTACATGGGCTAAGGAAAGGCAGAGAACTGGGAATTGGTGATCATTCCGTACTAATAGGGAATGGTGCAAATGTTGCAGCCAAAGCAGTTGGCGAATATCACCTTGTATTATCAAATGGTAATACATTGATTCTGAACGAATGCTATTACATACCGACCTTGATATGCAATCTTATATCAGTTTCTTTATTAAGTAAAGAAAGATATAATTTTGTAGTACATGATAATGTTATGAACATCTTCCTGAATCAAAAGTTGATTGGATCAGGCTCGTTAAATAATGGCATATATGTTCTAAATCAAACCACGGTTCTTAATGTACAAAACACACACAAGAGGAAGAGTTCAGAAATGAACTAATCCTTCCTGTGACATTGTAAACTAGGTCATATCAATGTGACACGACTAACTAAGTTACATAAGGATGGATATTTGAATCCGTTCGAATTATCATCTTATGAAACTTGCCAGTCATGTCTCAAAGGAAAAATGACCAAAACTCCGTTTACTGGACACGGAGAAAGAGTTACAGAACTCTTGGGACTGATGCATAGTGATGTGTATTGTCCCATGTCTACACATGCCAGGAATGGTTTCTCGTACTTCATTATATTCACTGACGATCTCTCAAAATACGGACATGTGTTTCTGATGAATAACAAGTCTGAAGCTTTTGAGAAATTCAAAGAATATAAGCATGAAGTCGAGAACCAGACGGGTAAAAGTATTAAAATCCTGCGATCCGATCGGGGAGGAGAATAATTAAGCATGGAATTCCGTGACTATCTAAAAGAGAATGGGATTCTCTCTCAGCTTACTCCTCCGTATACACCACAGCACAACGGTGTATCGGAGCGGAGGAATCGCACCCTATTGGATATGGTGTGCTCTATGATGATTACTGTTGAGTTACTTATTTCCTTTTGGGGTTATACGTTGGAGACGGCCGCATACCTATTGAATAGAGTTCCAACCAAATCGGTGCCTACCACTCCATATGAGATATGGAATGGGAAGAGACCATCTCTTAAACGAGTTAAGATATGGGGTTGTCCGGCCTATGTTAAAAAAACAAAATCCAGACAAGCTCAAGGCAAGATCAGCTCTATGTAAGTTTGTGGGATATCCAAAGGATTCCTATGGATATATCTTCTACCATGGTGGGGAACAAAAGGTGTTTGTTTCTCAATATGCCACCATTTTAGAAAAGGAATTTCTTATAAAAGAAATTAGTGGCGAAAAGGTAGAGCTGGAAGAAGTTCCAGGGGCACAAACTACAACTGATGATTTATTGGAACCAGAGGATTCAGTAGTCTCCAACAAACCCCAGCCTCTCCGCCGATCTAGTAGGGTTCCTCATCCACCTGAGAGATACTGCGGTTTTCTCGTTGATGGTGGGAGCGAGGATTGCATCATGAAAGATGAGGACTCGACTAGCTTCGAGCGGGCAATCAAGGGTGGGGACTCTGTGAAATGGCTGGATGCAATGCGATCTGAGATGGAATCCATGTACACCAACAAAGTATGGACTTTGGAAGATGCTCCTGAAGGGGTAAAACCTATCGGGAGCAAGTGTATTTTCAAGAAAAAACTTGGTGTAGATGGAAAAGTTGAGACTTTCAAAGCTAGACTTGTTGCAAAAGGTTTTCGTCAACGACCAGGTATGGATTATGATGAAACCTTTTCTCCAGTGGCTATGCTTAAGTCCATCCGGATCCTACTTTCCATCGTTGCATACCATGACTATGAAATCTGGCAAATGGATGTTAAGACCGCCTTTCTAAATTGTGGTTTAGAAGAGAGCGTGTACATGACTCAGCCAGAGGGCTTCGTGGACAGTGGGAGCAGCGGAAAGGTATGCAAGCTGCTTAAATCCATCTACGGGTTAAAGCAGGCATCGCGGAGTTGAAACATCTGTTTTGATGTGATAGTCAAAGAGTTTGACTTCATCAAAAACGTAGATGAACCTTATATATACAAGAAGGTGGTAGAGAGTAAGGTTGTCTTCCTCGTATTGTACGTGGATGACATACTCTTGATAGGAAATGATGTTCCTATGCTGCACTTGGTCAAGCTCTTCTTATCACAAACATTCTCAATGAAAGATCTAGGTGATGCCTCCTATATCTTGGGGATTAAGATCTATAGAGATAGATCTAAACAGATACTGGGATTGTCCCAATCCAGGTACATAGACACTATACTAAAGAAGTTTAGTATGGAAGATTCCAAGCGTAGGAATTTACCTATGATCACAGGACTCACTCTCTCCAAAGAGATGTCTCCCAAGACTGATTTAGAGAGAGCTCGCATGCAAGGGATACCCTATGCTTCGGCAGTAGGCTCTATCATGTACGCGATGTTATATACCAGACCCGATGTAGTATACTCACTAAGCGTAGTGAGTAGATATCAAGCAGATCCAGGAGAGAGTCGCTGGACAGCTGTGAAGAACATTCTCAAGTACTTGAGAAGGACTAAAGAGATGTTCTTGGTCTATGGTAACAGTGAACTCTAAGTGGAGTCCTTTACCGATTCGAGCTTCCAGAGTGATAAGGACGACTCTAAGTCGCTCTCGGGATTTATCTTTACCCTCAATGGAGGGGCGGTTTGTTGGAAGAGTTCCAAACAGGAAACCGTGGCAGACTCGACGATGGAGGCTGAATACATCGCTGCCAACGATACTGCCAAAGAGGTTGTCTGGATGAAGAAGTTCATAAATGAACTTGGTGTGGTTCCGTCCATCGAGCATCCAATACCTCTGTATTGTGATAACAATGGAGCTGTGGCTTTGGCCAAGGAACCCAGGTCCCATCAGCGATCCAGGCATATTCTGAGGCGATATCACCTGATCCGGGAGAGAGTTGATCGCCAGGAGATCGAGGTCAGGAGAGTTGACATGAAGGACAACACAGCGGATCCACTCACAAAGGCCATACCCCAGATAAAATTTGAGAGGCTTTTCGGAATGTTGGGTATGAGATACTACAACAACTGGCCTTAGTGAAAGTAGGAGATTGTTAGTTATATGTATGCCCTAGAGGCCATTATTGTACATATGATGTATATTATAGTGGATGCTTATATATAGAGAGAGAGGAATTTCTTGCTCGACATGATAGTATGCTATCTGGTTGCACTTTATCTTAACATGTAGACTTGTGTTGTGATACTGTCTTGCTCTCACATGTTGATAAAGCCCTTAGGATGAGTACTTGACTACTAGGACTATGATGGAGATCATACTAGTGGGGCCAGTGTAGTCCACAAGTACATCCTTTAATTGTTTCTAGTCGAGGGTGTATCGAGACAGGGCATCGATATTCCAGAGTAAACTAGCGTATACGCTTCTTGACCTATATGATGGGCGATGGATGATCCCACATCCATTGGTGTTTGACATCAAAGATGGTATACGGGTGCTCAATGGAGACTGGGTACACTGAACAGACTCGCTGAGAACTCCTAGTTAGTATTATGCCTATCGTCAGATAGCAGTTCTCTGGTGACACTGGTACAGGTTAGTCTGTAGACCCGAGATCGTTATAGAGTTTTATGTGATTCCTAATGTGCTTTGATTTCAACCTTACCACGTTCAAGAGAATGTGCAAAATGGTGGCTTTTGGGTACAGTCCCGAATCACATGGAGGCAATGAGCGATAGGAGGGGATTCGTCTCTCCCGATATTGGGGGTTGATGTTGCGCTGTGCTCGATTGGCTATAACAGGAAGTCCCTGGCCAGGGCTGATACGGAGATTTACTGGTAAGTGTTATCAGTAGTTTCTCGACCCGTTATGAGCCTCACATCGGCACGACTTATCGGTTACTGGGGTCTGACGTTTACCACCCCTAGACTAGATATGCGACATATCAGACGAAAAGACCGGACTGTATGGTAGTGTTACTGACAGGCTTTACAGGAGTTAGAGCGGGCTTGTTTGTTGATCTTCTGATCGCTCAATACCCGGGTAGCGTTACGTCGAGCTAGTACCGCTGACGGCTTGTGGGTGCCTGATATGATCATCACCTACTGTCGGCGTATTGACGAGGCTTTAGAGTTCTACACAGAGGTTTACTGGCATAGGCAAAACGAAGTAGGAGCACATATGTGATATGTGCGGGACCGAGATTAATAAGAGTATGTGATACCGTATTCTATTCGCGCGATTTATGATATCGGTCGGTTATATGAGATATAGCCGGGTTATCAAATCAAGTGTTGATTCGATAAGTTGATACAAATAATATTAGTCGGTCATATGAGATATAACCGGATTATTAAATCAAGTGTTGATTTAATGATTTAATGTATAATTATATATTTGATATATTAATTTACATTAACTAATATTAGCTCACTTAAGCATTTCTTTTCTCACTTATGCATTTAATATATATGTGATATATATTAATTGTATTTCTTATTGTGTCATGCTTGATGCCACATGCAACATGGGTGTATGAGACTTACACCATGCTAATGATAATGTAGGGTTTATTTATTTAAAGTAAATCCAAATTAGTTAGAAATTAGTCATATGGCATGAAGCTTGTGGAAGCTTGTAGATGCATTGACTTAGTCCACTAATTTTGTTTTATTTAAGATATTTATTAATCCAACCATTATCTAAACTCATGGTTAAGTCTCTACATGAGTTATATGAGATATTTCTCACCCATGGTTGCCATTCACTCTCTCATCCATTATTTGCTTCATCTTCTTCTTGCTCAAGAGAGAACTCTCTATATTTTTTAGAGGTAAAGAAAAATAGTGAGAAAAAGATTTCTAAAGTGAGCAAAAATCCTACTTCATCATCCTCTACTAGATTAGCCATTTAGTTTAGGGTGTTAGCTTCACTAATCCCTAATTAGCGAAGAGGTGGCTTGGGTTAGTGTCTCCTCGACGTAGATCATCTTTGGCCTCGAAGACTTCGTGCAAGCTTGTTTCTTTCATCTTGTGGAGCCATTCTTGAGTCCAGAAGATCACTACTTGGAGCAAAGGGACTATTGAAGTGAAGGACTGGTCTACAAAGGTTGTATTCCATATTCACTTAGTTGTAAAGTTGTTTACACATTGTATTATCTAAATCTCTAGTTAAGATTCTAGGGTTAGGGTTGTTTAGCAATGCAAAATTTTGAAAATGGTATGAACGATACCTTCCGAAACCTTGCTGTCGTGCTTAACATTCCTACAGAGAAGGTTTGCGCCGGCCAAGTAAAAGGTGATAGAGGATAAGGTGGATCGACTGCTAGCCGCCAACTTCATCAGATACCTGGACTACTCGGATTGGCTGGTGAACGTGGTCATGATCAAGAAAGCAAACGCGAAATGGCGCATGTGCGTCGATTTCACGGATTTGAACAAGGCCTGCCCCAAAGACAACTATCCACTTCCTCGGATATACCAGCTGGTAGACAGTTCGGCCGACTAGGAATTATTGAGCTTCATGGACGCTTTCTCCGGTTACAATCAGATCAGGATGAACCCGGCAGACGAAAAACTTACCGCCTTCACCACTGATCGGGGGATATACTGCTACAAAGTGATGCTCTTCGAACTCAAGAACGCCAGGGCCACATATTAGTGCCTAGTCAATAAACTGTTCAAACCTTAGATTGGCAGAAACATGGAAGTCTCTGTCGACGACATGCTCGTAAAATCCATCTCGTCAGCTGGGCACACTAAAGACCTTGGCGAGACATTAGACGTCCTGTTCAAGTACAAAATGAAGCTGAATACAGCTAAGTGCGCATTCGGAGTCACTAGTGGGAAGTTCCTTGGGTTCATAGTAACCCACCGAGGAATCGAAGCAAACCCTAAAAAAATCAGCGCCATCCTCAACATGGTAACGCCCAAGAGCATTGTCGACATCATGCGACTCACGGGAAGGGTCGCTGTCCTGAGTCGCTTTATGTACAGATCCGGGAAGAAGTGCCTCCCTTTTTTCAGGGCCCTAAGGAAAATACCTAAGCTCGAATGGTCTGAGAAGTGCCAGAACGCTTTTGAACAACTCAAGACGCATCTAGCGACCCCACCGCTACTCACCCGACCAGTCGAGGGTGATGAACTTTTGTTATATCTGGCCATCTCCGACCAAGTTATAGGCTCAGTGCTTGTCAGAGAATGCGAGGGCATACAGAGACCGGTCTATTATGTAAGCCATGTTTTCAAGGATGCAGAAACGAGATATCCGGCCATACAGAATGTTTACCGCCGAAAACGGAGAAGAAACCAGGATGGTCGTCTTGTCGGAATTTGGGGGTAGATGATATTTAGATTTATCCATCCACCTCTCCGAAGATGCCAAGTTGATTTATGGCACCGTATATCGGAGGTTTGGACGGATGCGGCCGTTGTAGCAGACTTCGTCAGATTCCCCCTCGTTTGCGAAGGGTTTTTGATTGTGGGAACGCTCTTCCCTGCAGGCCCAAGCCCCTGCAGTTAATTACGTTACCGCATTACGATAACCACTTTCTCCTGCTCCAGAAGTTCACTTCGTGTCGTATGTGTTTGTTTTATTTTTGGTTGCCTGTAGATTGTATATGGAGACTAATTTATGTTGTCGCCCGTAGGGCGTGGATTAGTCCAAATCCGTATATCTTAGATTTGGGTTTGGGTTGATTTAAGGATCATTAATCACGTTTGAGATTAAGATCAACTTAAATTTTTGTTAAGAATACTTTAGGCCAATTTGAGATTAAGATCTACTTAACAGGGTTTTAGGATTATTCAGATCCAACAAAAGAGCATTTGGGCTCTATAGTTTTAGTTTAAGGGTGTTACGGTCTCTTGTTAGTTTAAGGACGTTTTGGTCCGTAGATCACCATTTTTTAGGTGAGGGTTTAGTTTAAGGATGTTTCGGTCTGTAATAGTTTGAGAACGTTACGGTCTGTGGATCACCCTTTTTGAGGTGAGGTTTTAGTTTAAGGACGTTACGGTCCGCAGTAGTTTGAGGACGTTACGGTCCGTAGATCACCATTTTATGCACATGTATTTGTTACATGACGGGATGCATGGCGATGATGTAGGATACACCTATTTGGGTGTGGTTTGGTTTAAGGTGTACACGTCAACTTAGGAAGTGCAATAAAAAACAGTTGGTTGTCGGGACTCACCACCTCTCTGAAGACGCTGAGGAATTACAACGACATGCATCAGAGATATGGAGAGATGTACCCTTGAACTAATTCCCGTGTCTGAGGGAAGAGATCATGGTGGACCATCTAAGAATCATTAGCCATTTTTGGGGGGAACTAAGATTAACTTAGGAAATATGGGATGAACATCATTTTGGATGTCATGAGTCATGTTTGGGAAACAATGAATCCATAGGCTCAGTTGATCTGAATTATGGATCTAGCCAACTTGGGCTTGACCCACTTTTATTTGAAAGGAGTGTTGAGCACTGGTTTGGGCTCAGTCCCTCTTTTTCTTGCAAAAAGTGCTGAGCATTCATGTAAGTTCTGACGCTCACACTTTACTCTCTCTTTTCTTTTGTCTTTGTATGGAGTGCTTAGCACTCTTTATGGCGCCCACATGTTAAACACGTGAGGCGCTAGGCGTTGCCTGGTGAGTGTCAAACACTTTATGTTCTGTGGCGTCCACATGAGGGTCGCGTGAGGCGCTGGGCGCCAGCCGCTGAGTGCTAAGCACTCTTTATATTATGGCGCCCACATGAGGGGCGCTGGGCGCTGAGCACCAGCCACTGAGTGCTAAACACTCTTTATTTTATGGCGCCCACGTGAGGGGCGCTGGGCGCTAAGCGCCGCCCACTAAGTGCTAAGCACTCTTGAGTTCTCTCTCTTCTTCTTCTTTTTTTGAATGATCCATAGGATCTTTATCTAATTTTTATTTACCTAAAATTTCCAAGAAGAGAGTTCTTTTTCCTTGAGAATTTAATTCTATGTTCTTTCAAAACTTTCTCCTTTTTTTCTTTGTTTAAGCTTATGGGGGTTCTTCTTTTTTTAGACTTGAAGTCTTGGGTCCTTTATATAGTGGATGCAAGTCTGTTGATTAATTGAAGAAATCTCTCATTGAGAGATCCTAATTGATTTGGGGATTTTACCCACCGTTGGATTTTTGATCCAAGGATTCTGTTTTACAGAACATATTTTTCTTATTTTTAACAAGATTAGGGAAATATTTTCCCATACAGAATTTATTCTATAGCTTGGTGATTCTTTAATCACCATTGGATTTTTAATCCAACGGCACTCTGTTTTACAGAGAGTAATCTTTCTTATTTAGAAAGATTTGTGGAATATTTCCTCAACAGAATTTAATTCTGCACTCTGATGATTTATCATCTCCGTTGGATCTTTGATCCAACAACTCTGTTTAACAGAGAGTAGAATTTAATTCTACCAGGCGCCGGCGCTCACATGCTGTGCACGTGCGGCGCCAATAAGAGTTTTTTAACTCTGGCGCCGGCGCCCCTCATGGCAAACACGTGAGGCGTTGTCTCTTGAGTTTTGAACAGAGCTTTGCTCTTTTAAGAATTTTTAACTCTAGCGCTGGCACCCTCATGGCAAACACGTGAGGCGCTTCCTCTTGAGTTTTGAACAGAGCTTTGCTCTTTTAAGAGTTTTTTAACTCTGGAGCTGGCGCCCTCATGGCAAACACGTGAGGCGCCACCTCTTGAGTTTTGGATAGAGCTTTGCTCTTTTAAGAGTTTTTAACTCTGGCGCCAGCGCCATCATGGCAAGCACGTGAGGCACTGCCTCTTGAGTTTTGAACAGAGCTTTGCTCTTTTATTAGGGAAACAAATGCCCCCCCACTCCTGTGCTCACGTGGCTCACACGTGAGTGCAGTGGTGGCATCTTTTCCACCATTGGATCTCCTCGGAAGTGGAACCGTCTCCTTATGCCTATAAGTAGGGCCTTTGGCCCTTGAGATGGTTGTTGTTCATCTTCTCTAAACTTCTTCTTTCTGAGGATATAATTCTCTTTCCAGAGCTTAAATCTCTGCCCAAAGAAACTCTTTTAGAGTTAGAACTTTGCCAAAAAACTTGGTAAGGATTATGATCGAACCCATTAATAGAGCTTTGCTCTTCTTAGATCGTAGATCTTAAAAATACATTTTAGGGTTTCTTAACCCGTTAATCAGAGCTTTGCTCATTTTTCTTGAAGAACTCTTAGAGTTTCCAGGATTTTCTTGCAGATCCTAAAGATCTTGGGGTTTTACCCTATTAAAAAGCTTTGCTTTTGAGGGTTCTAGTAGATTACCCCATTGTTTTATAGAGCATGGCTCTAAGAAATTCTTGGGGAATTTTATTCCCTTCTTAATTTTCCGACGGATATGAAATCTGTTTGCAGTTCTCGAGGGAGTTTAACTCCTTAGTCTAATGATATTTCTCATTAAATGAGAATCCTTTTAGGATTATATTCTTAATGAGTGACTGCCTCATCAATGATGGGGTGTCACCTTAATTTTGTGAGCCCCTCTTTGTCCCACTGCAATGCGGTACAAAAAATTTGAAGTATCAAAGAACGTTAAAGTTCTGAATCATAACGCCAATGGCTGAACCTTCTCCTTTTGTGCAGGTGCAATGGCCTTCAACTATTCCTTCCCTTTCGTACGTTCATAAAGCGTCTTTGCCGACGCACCCATGGATCGAGAAGTCTTCGCACTTATTAAAGATCATGAGCCGGAGCAGAAGTCTCTTCACTTGTGGGGGTCGTGGTATAATCAGATCATTCAAGGTTGGCGCAGTTTTTCTTGTGCAGCGCCCTTGGAGCCAATTTCAGCGATTCATTATGCCGATTCACCTCAGGTGATTTATGCCATAGAAGAGGTCAATTGGACTTCGGAGGGTCGCCTTCAGCCCTCTATGGCATCAATACCCGTACAGCCGCCGATGGTTTTGGATATTTTGGGGCGACGCATATGCCAAGGCGAGTCGCGCCCTTGGAGGCAAGTCTATATGATAGGGTAGACTCCTTTCCAATCAGCCGGCTACCTGCAGTGGGCTCGGTATATCTTGTCGGCCAAGAAGTCGCTGCTGCTGAAGCTTGGGCTGTATCCTGCCATATATGCGTCCTTTTTCCAATATCCCGCGCCTTATGTATGGCGGGTTAAGGCTTTTCTGGAACAGTGGAACATCCCAACCCACACATTTCTTCTATCGGACCGGGAGGTCTCAATTTCCTTGGAGGAGTTTGCGGAAATCTCCGGCTTACCCGTCAGAGGAGAACATTACGAGGAGATACTTCCCCCTAACGAGTACATCTTTGCCACCTAATCAGTGGTGACGGGCCTTATTCCGGAGAATGCTGTTCAACACCGGTTCCCAAGCCTAATCAAGGTGTTGAACATTTATGAGAGTTTGTTCTTAGAGTCTGGAGGGCACGAAGTTGGATTTGTAGATTTCATCGCCCGCTTTCTTCGCCCAGACGTGTTGTCAAAACAAACCACGAAATTCGCTAAGCTTAATGACCTGTTCGGTTTTGGTTTGGATAGCTTGCCAATGTCAGAGGCGGATTTGAGGAATTTCTTCATTCCAGACGTTCCGGTCATCCCTTTTGCAGAGCTTGCTGCTCCAGACGTCGACGAAGAGACGTTCTTTCTGGGGTTCATCGACCTATAGTTGAATTGGTTTGTGCTTTCGACGCATCCTCGCTATATGAGGCCGTCCGTCTTTTATCCAGCCCACCGCATGATTGCAGGGATGCGTGTGGCCGTTGGGATCGCAGGGCTGGCTCATCTATATTACGGCCTGAGCTTAGCGGCAGACACTGCTCAGCCGAGGGTAAAGCCCGTACATCTTCCATTGCACTGCTTCACGTCGTGGATCGAGATGCACGTGCTAGGCGCTTTCGGTGTTCACAAATGACCCCGCTTCTATGACAGCTACAACTTTCCTCGGGTCATGTATATGGTTGACGCTTCTGTGTCAGACCCATCGCAGCGAGAGACTCGGCGACTGGTCCTACGCCTGTGCATGGTTGGGGACAGCATGACCTTTGTCAATAGAGTCTTGACTATCGGCAAGAAATCTACTAAGGTGGTGCAACCACTGCGTGACACTTTCAAAGACGGGGCTTCCATGTTAAATGCTCGGGAAATCTTGCACTTGTACTCTATTAAGCCGGGATTTTTAGTATTCAGGCAGAATGCCTCGGCACTGTTCATGAGGTACAACCCGCACCGCATCGCCCAACAGTCGGGTTATAATCAGGGTGTTCCTCTCGAGACATTCTTAGCCGAGCCGACTGCTACGGAGAAGGGTATTCGCAGCGCGCTGCACCACTTTATGTGATTAAATACGGGGTCCAATTTTCTCATTAGCAAGCCGAGTTATGTGCCGAAAGCTTCAAACGCTTACGTGGCATGGTACTAGCACGCGACGGGCGCTGTTATCAGGGAAGAAAGGCGGTTATTGCTCGATCATAAGGATGCAGTCCCCGCTGGTAATCTATCTGTCCCCTTAAAGCGACGGACTGCCGTTCGTCCCTCTTTACGAGAAGATATTACAGCTGTGGTCCTATGAGCTTTCCATGAGAAGCTTCAATCGGGTGTTCTCGCAATTGCAATAGCCGTGGCATCCCCAGAATTTAGCGTTGGTACGGAAATTGGGACCCACCGCCCGAAAATGCCTGCCAAGCGCAAGCTCTTGTCATCGGCCGCTGGTGTCCATTCGCAGAGAAAGTAGAAGTCTCTATTTTCTGCCGATGTCGTATTCGGCCAGGAGCCACATGCTCCCTACAGTGAAGGCTTATGTGAATATGGCACCAATGAGGGTTTGTTCGACAAGCCTGTGACCGATACTGATCTACAGGCTGCCTTCACGGCTTCCAAGCAACTGGCTCGCAAGGAAGCGGCGTTGATCTCTATCGCGAAGTCAGGTATACTTCAGTTATATTCCTCTGCGGATATCCCTTTTCTCTTTATTATGCTTCTGTTAACGCTTTCTTCTTCAACAGGTATTACTGCCAAAGAGGCTCTTGCGGCTTCCCTCAAGACGTTCGAGGAAGAAGAGAGGCTCCGCGCTTCTTTGGGTCTTGGTATAATTCGTTTCATTACACATTTACTCCTTTTTATTCATGATCTGACCCTTCTCTTCGCCCTATTGCAGGAACTACCACAACTCAGGTAATTCCAAGTGCAGTGCCAATCCCAAGCGGCGATGCAGCAAAGCTTCTAGAGTCAGCTACTACGGTCACGGCCATCCCCAAGTCACCACAGGAGGCATTGTTGAAGTAGCCGATGATGGACGTCACAGCGGCTCCGGAGGCAGAGCTCGGTTCGGATGACGACGTCCCCCTGTCGGAGGTCTTAAGGAGGTTAGTTCTCACTGCTCAGGCTGAAAGGAAGCGCGGGAAGCACGCGGTGAGGGAACGCGATGCTGTTTTGGCCGCAGGTGCAAGCTCAAGCAGTATTCTGTCTGCTAACATTCCTTCGGCGGATGTTCCTTCTGCCCTGTCTACCGCCCATAGACAGGTTGCACGTGCAGCTCGAGAAGAAACTGAAAAGCTACTCTAAGGTAACGTAACGCCTAGTCCTTTATTAGAACTTGGTCCTCGAATTCTGGCATACGTATTTCCTTTTAAGCAGGGCCGAGTCCCGACGATGGTACGGCAGGTGAAACGCCGATGATTACAGAGCCCGAAGTGGCCACTCTTTCTCGGGAATCTGGGACTGTCCAGACTGCTGCTCTTTCTCCTTGTGGCTCCTTGGTATCGGCGGGTGTCGCAAGCATTACGACGGCCCTCGTCGAGTCAGGGGACGAAGCTATGGGTGCAGGATATATTCCCCCGAGAGAGAGTGAGGAAGCCGTTACACTTGGTGATGCTTCCGGTGCGGTTTCGGTCCCTGATCTATCAGGTAGTCCTTGGGTTGTTTTTTTGAGTTTTTTTATCCTGTTAAGCCCTTCTAATGATATTTCGTTTGTTTTCAGCATAGGCGCGGTAAACCCTGAAGCTGTACCGGCTGAAGAAGTGTCACCGGCCGCTATTTTGACGGTCGCTGTCCCTTCGCTTTCTTCTGTGCCTCCTCAAATCTTGGAAGGTATGGTGTTCTCCTCTGAAAGACGCGGCGGAGACACGGCGGACGTCTTGCCTGAAATTCAGGGCAGATGCTAATTGGTGCTATCTGTCCACCTCTCCGAAGATGCCAAGTTGATTTATGACACCGTGTATCGAAGGTTTAAGTGGATGCGGCCGATGTAGCAGACTTCGTCAGATTCCCCCTCGTTTGAGGGGTTTTTGATTGTGGGGACACTCTTCCTTGCTGGCGTAAGCCCCTGCAGTTAATTACGCTACCACATCACGGTAACAACTTTCTCCTTCTACATATGGTCACTTCGTATCGTGGGGGTTTGTTTTGTGTTTGGTTGCCCGTGGATTGTATACGGAGACTAAGTTATGTTGTCGCCCGTAGGGCGTGGACTAGTCCAAATCCGTATCTTTCTTAAATTTGGGTTTTGGGGGGTTTGGGTTTAAGGATACGTTAGCCTCATTTAAGACTAAGATCAACTTAAACGTTTGTTATGGATACGTTAGTCTAATTTTAGACTAAGATCAACTTAACGGGATCGTTTAGATCCAACAAGAGAGCAACTGGGCTCTATTGTTTAGTTTAATAACATTGCGGTCGATAATTAGTTTAAGGACATTACAGTCCATTGTTAGTTTAAGGACATCTCGGTCCAATGTTAGTTTAAAGACATTGCGGTCGAGGTTAAGGACATCATAGTCCGTGGGTTTAGGGACTCCACAGTCTGATGTTAGTTTTAAGACATCACGGTCGAGGTTAAGGACATCATAGTCCATGAGTTTAAGGACCTCACAGTCCGATGTTAGTTTTAAGACATCACGGTCGAGGTTAAGGACATCATAGTCCATGAGTTTAAGGACCTCACAGTCCAATGTTAGTTTTAAGACATCACGGTCGAGGTTAAGGACATCTTAAGGACCTCACAGTCCGTAGTAATGTGTGGTTGTCGGGACCCGTCACTTCTCTGACGACGTTGAAGGATTACAACGACAGATATCAGAGGAGTAAAGAGATCTACCCTTGAACCAGGTTGGATTGGTTGAAAGAGCAGATGTGCTCAGTTCAATTTAAGTTGAGGACTTATGGCCAGAATTGGGCTAAGTCCAATAAAAAAAAATGTTTAACATTTTATTTTTGTTCTGGCTATTAAGCTTTTATTTGGGCTCAGCCCTTTTAATAATGCTAGGCATTGGGCTCTGACATTTTGTCTTGTATTAAATGCATAGCATTTATCAGAAACAAAGTGTGTTCTGACAGTACGCCACGTGGCGCGTCAGGCGCTTTGCGCCAGTCAAAGAGCGCATTGCGCTTTTGTCAGGTAGCACACACGAAGAGGACACGTGTCGTGCTTAGCGCTAAGCGCTAGTTTATTAGCGCATTGCGCTTTTAATTTATGAGCGCGTTGCGCTAGTCTGTTGGCGCGCCAGCGAGTGACACGTGGCGCTCTTGGCGCTGAGCGCCAGCCCATGAGCGCAGTGCGCTATTTCAGAAGCGCAAAGCGCATGTGGTGTCTATGGTTGACACATGGCATGTTTTGACACTGAGCGTCGATCCAAGGAGCACAAAGACGCAGTTTATGAGTGCAAGGCACTTTTCAATAACGCAAAGCGCATCTGATCAATTTTAAGATCAAAGAACAAATTTTATGTTCTTCTTAAAGGAGGCTTTGTCTCAAGATCCAAGAACAAGAGTTCTTGTTTTCATAAAAGGCTCTGCCTTTATAGATCAAAGATCTATGAATGAAGTAAAATACTTCTTTTGTTTATTTTTTTTTTCTTTATGATTAGATCTTTTGATCCTTTCTTTAAATCAAAGACCTTGGTTTTTTTATAGATCTAAGATCTTTTTTTAGAAGATGATTCTTCTTTTTACGAGATGGATTCATCTCTGTTGTTCAAGAACACAGTTATTTTTACCTCGAAGATGAAGAAAAATCTTCTTCTTTCTAAGAGCTTGTTCTTCTTTTTGCAGAGGGTTTCTCTCTCTCTTTTTTGTGTATTCTGTATATTTTAGACATGAAGTCTAGGGTCCTTTATATAGGGCCAAATGATTTGTTAAATCATTTTTAAGAGATATTTCTCGGATTGATTTGGGAATATTTCCCACCGTTGGATCTTTGATCCTAAGGCTTCTGTTTTACAAAAGATAATCTTCTTATTTTAATAAGATTGAAAAATCTTTCTAAAACAGAACTTTAGTTCTAATTAATTAATAATTTATTATTAGTAGATCTTTTGATCTGACGGTGGGGGAATTTTTAATTCCAGCGTTGGCTCACCTTGCGCTAGCGTACCTACGTTCGACACGTGGTGCGCAGCGCAGAGCGCTGCGCTAGCGCACCCGTGTTTGACACGTAACGCGCAGCGCACAGTGCAGCGCTACTGTGCTAGCGCACCCGTATTTGACACGTGACGCGCAGCGCAGAGCACTGGATCTGAAGCGTTGCTTCAACTTTTAAATTTTGAATTTTGAAGCAGAGCTTTGCTCTGATTGGGGAAAAGGAAGCGTCGCTTCATTTCAAATCTTGGAATTTGAACAAAGTTTTGCTCTAATTGGGGAAGCAGAAGCGTCGCTTCATTTTAAATCTTGAAATTTGAACCAAGCTTTGCTCTGATTGGGGAAGCAGAAGCATCGCTTCATTTTAAATCTTGAAATTTGAACAGAGCTTTGCTCTGATTAGAGAAACAAATGCCCCCCCCCCACCGTTGCGCTTATGTGGCCCACACGTGAGCGCAACGGTGGCAATGTCTGAGCCCTTGGATCAACTCAGAAGTTGAAGAGGTGGCTTAACGCCTATAAATAGGACCTTTGGTCCTCTAGATGATTATCATCTTCTTTGAGAACTTTTTTCAGAGCACGGCTCTTCTGTTTGAGAATTTCTCAAAAGCAAAAAGAAAACTCTTTCCAAACTTAGGTAAAATTTTAATAAATCTTAATGAGTTAGGGTTTTACCAATTAACAGAGCCCTGCTCTTAATAGATCTTTGATCTTCAGAAAACCCATTTAGGGTTTCACTAGCAGAGCTTTGCTTCATGGATCTTTGACCTAAAGAGAACCCTTTTAGGGTTCCATTAATAGAGCTTTGCTCTCCAAAAGGATTTTACTTATGATTTCTCAATTCATTAATGGAGTTTTGCTCCTTTCAAATCATATAGAAGAACTCTTAAGAGTTTTTCATGGATCTTGAAGATTAAAAAAAATTGAATTTTATCTTTGATGAATTATATCATCTTCTCAGAGCAAGACTCTCAAAGTTCTCGGGGAATTTCTTTAAATTCCTCTCATAATTGATTTTGACAGGTGTCACTCCTGTCTGCAGAGCATTGCTCTCGAGGAGTTTAATTCCCTGTGCCTGCCTGTTTTTAATAAGAATTCGCTTAATCGATCTGTCCGCTAATTTTTGTTGATTTTCTTTTTCAGGAATAATGGACGCTCACATGTATGCCCTCGACGAGATTATCTCTTATGGAGACATCCGCTCACTCGGCCGTTCTCAGAATCGAGAATTCACAAACGCCGAATGTGCTGAAATTATGAGTCGCTTTGACGCATACAATGGTCAACTGCTTCCTCGACGCTCCTCTCTCCTGAAGCTTATTGTGGGAGCGATCTGGGAAGCGCTTCCTCTTTTCTGTACTAGCATACCGCTTAGGGAATTGGATGCCGCCGAGGATAAGGTGCATTCGGTGTATCTGATGAGCCTAATCTCGAAGAGAAGGCGAGACAATCTTATCGATCTCCTGCATCAGGCTTTTCAACAGTCGGCCATACATGCTGCCTATCGGAGGGTGGAGGACATCCGTGAGGATCCCGACGCTTGTGATCGCGAAAGAAAGCATACTAGGATGGTTCGGAATGCCTGGAATATTCTGGACAAAGTCACTTTTGAGTTCCTCAATCCATGCCCTGGATCTGAGGTTTTGCCATTGTAATTGTTTTGATAATGTTTTTGTTTATTGTTTTTATGATTGTAAGAACTTTTTTTTTAAAGTATGAATGATAAATTTCTCATTTCAACGTGTTTTATTTTATGTACTAAATCTTTTGCACATGCATGGACCGGTATGCTTCGAACGCTTAATCAATTGCAAATCAAGTGTTCTCCTTCTCACTTTCTTCTCTTTTCTGTGTTGTTTGTCATGTGATTTTAGCAAGGGTGGCCTGTAGATAACATATAACTGTCAATCTTGTGCTCTTTGTAAGGTAGTGATGGCTTAGAAAACAGGATTAGGATCTATCACCTAAGACTTTTCAACTTTATGAGCCGTGAGGGTTTCATAAAGAATTTTCTCCCTACCGGTCAAGAGGATCCCGTAGGTGTAATTTCTCCTTAAGTATCGTTAGGATTCCTAAGTGTGTTTTCTCTTGAAAGTCGTAAGGATCTCACAAGAGAATTTACTCCCTTACGAGTCGTGAGGACCCGCAAGTGATGGATGAAGTTGTCCTTATCCGCATTTCACAGAGTCAGGGATTGCTCTGGATGCTTCCCACGGGTTCACTGCCGTGTTCTGCGAGGACCAGGATTCGCTCTTGACGTTTTCCAGGATACCGTAGTTTAAAGACATCGCGGTCGAGGTTAAGGACATCATAGTCGGTGGATTTAAGGACTCCACAGTCCGTTGTTAGTTTTAAGACATCACGGTCGAGGTTAAGGACATCATAGTCCATGAGTTTAAGAACCTCACAGTCCAATGTTAGTTGTAAGACATCACGGTCGAGGTTAAGAACATCATAGTCCATGGGTTTAAGGACCCCACAGTCTGATGTTAGTTTTAAGACATCACGGTCGAGGTTAAGGACATCATAGTCCATGGGTTTAAGGACCCCACAGTCCAATGTTAGTTTTAAGACATCACGGTCGAGGTTAAGGACATCATAGTCCATGGGTTTAAGGACCCCACGGTCTAATGTTTGCTCTGGATGCTTTCCACGGGTTCACTGCCGTATTTGGCGAGGACCAGGCTCCGCTCTGGATGCTTCACACGGGGTCATTGCAGTGCTCTGCGAGGACCAGGATCCGCTCTGGACGTTTTCCACGGGGTCAGAAGTGACATAATCCGCGTTCCACGTAGCCAGGAATTTTGCTCTAGATGCTTCCCACAGGTTCACTGCCGTGTTCGGCGAGGACTAGGCTCCGCTCTGGATGCTTCACACGGGGTCACTGTCGTACTCTGCGAGGACTAGGATCCGCTCTGGACGTTTTCCACGGGGTCATAAGTGACATAATCCGCGTTCCACGTAGCCAGGAATTTTGCTCTAGATGCTTCCCACGGGTTCACTGCCGTGTTCGCTGAGGACTAGGCTCCGCTCTGGACGTTTTCCACGGGGTCAGAAGTGACATAATCCACGTTCCACGTGGTCAGGAATTTTGCTCTGGATGCTTCCCACGGGTTCACTGCCGTGTTCGGCGAGGACCAGGCTCCGCTCTGGATACTTTACACGGGGTCATTGTCGTGCTCTGCGAGGACCAGGATCTGCTCTGGACGTTTTCTACGGGGTCAGAAGTGACATAATCCTCGTTCCACGTAGCCAGGAATTTTGATCTAGATGCTTCCCACGGGTTCACTGCCGTGTTCGGCGAGGACTAGGCTCCGCTCTAGATGCTTCACACGGGTTCACTGCCGTGCTCTGTGAGGACCAGGATCCGCTCTGGACGTTTTCCATGGGGTCAGAAGTGACATAATCCGTGTTCCACGTAGCCGGGAATTTTGCTCTAGATGCTTCCCACAGGTGCACTACCGTGTTCGGCGAGGACTAGGCTCTGCTCTGGATGCTTCATACGGGGTCATTGCCGTGCTCTGCGAGCGCCAGGATCCGCTCTGGACGTTTTCCACAGGGTCAGGAGTGACATAATCCGCGTTCCACGTAGCCAGGAATTTTTCTCTGGATGCTTCCTACGGGTTCACTGCCGTGTTCAGCGAGGACCAGGCTCCGCTCTGGATTCTTCACAAGGGGTTAGAGTTGACATTATCCGCGTTCCATGTGATCAGGAAGGGTTGACTTTATCCGCATTTCACGGAGTCGGAGTTTGACTCTCGGTCATCTGTACACCGTCGAGTCATGGAACTGGGAGTTGCCGTTGTTCCACTTTGCTTGATGTTGTGTCCGTTGTAATAAGACGAATGTTGAGATGATCTCTAGGTTGTCTATGAACCATTGAGATTTGGCTTCTTCTTGTGATGAAGTTTGGGGAGGAAGGGTGTGATTCCCTCTTTGTTTGCGCTCCTGGATTGTATACAGGGATTGACATGATATCACCTGTAGGGCATAAATTTCATTCATTTTTTTTCTTTCCGCGATGCTCTATCATTTTAGCTTTTATAGCGCGAAGGTCGCGATTGCCCAATCATTACGGCTATTTTTCGCGGTGCCCAATCATTTCGGCTATTTATTTTATTTTTACTCGCTATATTTTTTTTTTTTTTGCGAGTTGCCCAATCATTTCGGTTATTTTGCATGCATACATTTTTACTTGCTGATTTTTTTTGCAAGTTGCCCCATTATTTCGGCTATTTCGTATGCATGTGTGGCCCGCAAGCTTTTTGCCGCAACCTTGGGATTAGACACCGATTTTGGCATCAGCACCGCTACAACTGGGATATTGTCAGGAGCGAATCATGATTTGCCTCTATCGATATCGAACAAAGGTGGCTTAGCGAACAAAGTTAGGATCCTGTCGACTAAGGCTTTTGACTTCATGAGCCGTGAGGGTCTCATAAAGGTATTTCTCCCAGCTAGTCGTGAGGATCTCGTAGGCGCGCTTTCTCCTTAGGAATCGTGAGGACTCCAAAGTGTATGTTCTCTTATAAGTCGTAAGGAACTTACAGGAGTGTTTTCTCCTTATAAGTCGAGAGGACTCACAAGGGTTTTTCACCATGCGAACATATCCCTAGTCACGGGTGGAACTTTGTTAGGGAAATGTTTATTCGCGCCCGTAGATTGTATACAAGGGTCAGCACTGAGCCGCTTGTAGGGCAGTATTTGTAAGTGCACGGCGGCGCCCCGGTCGTTAATCCGAGGCCAAAATGCGGAAACGATACTTTTACGATACTTATAAACCCGCACCACCGCGCACTTTAATCCTGGATCGGGCCATTAACCTACTCCTAGCTAACTAGAGAAGGGGTAGAGAGATATACCGAGCGATCCGTGTCCTTCGATCTTCTCGTCGTCGTCCCGATCTCCCCACGGAATCTCCGGTCTTCATCTCCTCGTCGGAAGGGCATCACATCGCCCGGTTCTTTTACGGGCTCCCACCTCTGGACCGAGGAAACTCGGGCACGAAGTTGGCGAGTCGACATGCCCAAGGATGATGTAGGAAAAGTGTAGAATCCATTTGTCTCTATTGGGGTTGAAGTTGCCATTTAGAGTGGAGAAGGAAAACTGGAAATGAGCTTAGGAATTCTTGGTGGAAAAATGATATGAATTATTTTTCCACACACATAATTGCTCCACCAACTAGTGGTCGGCCATGACTTCAAGAAAGAGAAGAGGGAGTGAAAATAAAGGGGGAAGCAATCATACATGAAAGAGTGCACAACAAAGTCCACACTCATAAACAACCATCTCATCACAAAGTCAAGTAATGATGAACATAGAAGTCAAATGATGGTTGAATCATCATGAAGCAACAATATACAAAGACCACCCTCCACAATGCAAATTTGCACATTTGCAAATAAGCCCTCCTCCACCAATTTTCAGCCAAGGAAAGAAACAAAGGAAAATGGCCGAAACGGAATGCAAACTGACAACTTCAAAAAAATGATCATGTAATAAATTACAGGAAAACCCCACGACTGTATATACATACCCGCATTTGTATTCCGACCGAATACAAATGCAAAGAGACAAAATCTACACTGTACAATACTAGGATCCGGCTTAAACCAAAGCCCGCTAGTATTATCCGTCCGATCATGATCTGTGCAATACCGCACGTATATGATTGAACCCTGCCATATCTCCATATGGCCTCTACAGCGTTTCGCCCGAAACTTGAGAAAACGGTCTGTGGGGGACTCTAAAGACTCATCAATACTTTGGTTGTGGATTTAACCACTAGCACGTCAGAGGTATTAGCCATACGTAACGGGCTACCAGGTATTGACCAAAAGGGACGTCGATGAGCGAACTCATCCTGACACCCTACTGAGCCTGTCAGTGACAATATCCGTACAGTCCGGTCCGTTCGTCTATGAGCATCGCATGGCGGGCCTAGGGGGTTGGTAAAAGTCAGACCCCCAAAAGCGGTACAAGTCGTGTCGGAGTGTAGCCCAGAACACCCTGAGATACTACTGGAATACCTACCAGTAAATCTCCTGCCTTGGCCAAGGACTTCGTGTAATGGTTCTCCTAGACACAGCGCGACCTCACCCCCAATACCGGGAGAGACGAACCCCTGCAGATCCGCTCACTGCCTCCATGTGGCTCGGGACTATACCCAACTAAAACCTGTTTGCACGTCTCCTTTGAGCGTGGTAGGGTAGTAATCAAGGTACAGTGGGAACTCACACGAGACAAATGACGATCTCAGGTCGATGAACTAACCTGTACACATGTCACCAGGGAACTGCTATCTAACGTCTGGTATAAGACCAACTAGCACGTTCCCGGCGAGTCATGTCCGGTGTACTCATAACCCAATGAGCACCTGTATACATCTTAGGTGAACCAACCGACACCAGTGGCTTGTGAGACCGGCCACCGCCCCTCGTCGGGGTCTCGACTGTATACACTAGTCTACTCTGGAGTGTCGATGCCCTGTCTCGAAACTCCCACGACTAGGGACCTTTTAAGGATGTGCTTATAGACCCCAGCTCCCACGTATATGATCGCCATCATACTGCTGGTCGTCAAGCAAGAATCCTAAGGGCTCTATCAACGTGTAATAATGACCTGTAAGGTCACCTAAAGCAGTACACGATGATAAAGGTAAACCAGATAGCATACTATCATCTTGAGTAAGACTGTTCTAACGGTATAGGTCCTCCATCAATCATTGTAATCACGTACCTGTGATCCAATAATTGACTCTGAGGGCACTATCTCCAACAATCTCCCACTTGCACTCAAGTCTAATTATTGCGATGTCGCATACTCACAGCCCGTGTGATACCGAACACCCAACTCCTCTACTAATCAGTCTCACAAAACCCGTTTGCGAAACTAATGCGTCCGAGGAATAGCCTCAGTGAGTGGATCCGCTTTGATGTTTCCTTCTATGTCTCTCTTTATCTCAAGTTCGCGGAGAAAGCCATCTCCCAAAATGAGCAATACCTGTCTTAGAGTATGTTTGGATATCTGATGGGACCTAGTTCATAAATGAACTACAAATCCAAACTTCTCAGACTATATCGTCAACTGAACTAAATCAGTATCCTGCGCCATGCCTCCCTCAGTATCTGCCTGGACCACCTGTCCAACAAACTGCCCCTCGTCAGAGGGAAAACTATAACTCTGACAGTCACTTTGTCATCGAGGTCACCTTGGAAGCCTGGAATGATAACCGTCTCCACAAAGAGGCTGTTGTTATCATATCCCTAGAACATCCACTTATGCTCTAAAACTACTTCCTAATGTTTCTCCAGGATTGGATCAATATCAACTTATTGCACCTACTGCAAAAACAATATCTGGTGTGGTACTTGACATCTCATGATTGACTCAATTGCCTAAGCAAGTGATCTGCCAATCATGCACATCCCTCTCCCCTTTAGTCTGTAAGACTGCTTTAGAGAAGGTGACTCCATCACCTGCAGGTATACTACCGTGCCAGGAGTCGTCTATTCTAAATACCTTTAGAATGCTGTCTAAGTACCCTGATTGGGACACTTCCCAAATCTAGATCTAAAACCATAGATCTAGTAACCAGAATGTCTAATATAATATCCAAGTCCCTTTGTGGAGAAACCACTGTGTGACAACCAAAGTATAACCGATCGTGGTATAGGAACTTCACTTCCTACTCTGTGTATGTCATCCAGATACCAGGACATCACACGCTCCTACCTTCTTAACAGATCCATCCCCTATTCTGATGAAGTCAAACCTATGACTGTCACGTTAGAAATAGATGATCTATCTCCGCTATATCTGCTTTAGTCTATAAATAGACATAAGCCACTTGACCACTATGCTTCCGCTGCTCCTACTGACCACGACAACCCTCTGGCAGAGTTATATACACGTACGCTTCTAAAGCCAGTTCAGAACGACGCTATACTCATCCTCCTGCCGGGTCTCATAGTCTGGAACAACAGCAATGGCAAGTCTGGGTAAACAAGAACCTCCCTGCCACCGTCCTTGAGTCTACCGGAGTACCTCTCGGGTGCCTGAGGTTACCCACCATATCTGCGGAGTGGCCAATGGAATGTCAATCAGATCGAATGTTTAGGTTCTTATCAAATTTTCAGTAATCGTCTGCGGTTCTGGAATCACTTCCAGTTCTACCATACTCCCACTTCTGTTTTCTGAAAAAATTCATTTTACTTAAACTTGTGGCGAGTCAAGAACAATATCACTATTGATCTTCCAGATGGTAGAAATTCAACCCTCGTCATAACCTGGGTCAACCCACAAACAGCCATTACAGAAACGTGCCTTGAGTTATCCAGAGTCTGGTTTTAAGCATAAGCTGGACAACTCCCCGTACCTTAACAATGTCAAGATATGAACTGTTCTATATCCAATATAGAAACAGAAGCACTGATTTAATTAAACCAGATTCAAATCATGCTGCTGTCTCCAGTGTATGTCAACTAAATGGAAAGAGGTCGATCAGCATTACTCAACTTAGGAGTACTTCCAATTATGAGTAACCTGAAAGAGAAGCAAGTTCTCTTAATCATTACTATCAACTGAATACCATACACAAGTATCTACATCTTCGATCACCCTGAAGAATCCCGATACTTGCAACACCCGGTTCTCTACTTTATCCACATACCTATAACTTCTCAAAACTTGGACCCTGTGTTTCTACGAAACACCTGTCTAAAAACTAGAGAAGTCATAAGTAAACCGAATATAGTACGAGAACCAAGCCCTCTGTCCTCATGAACGCTGGACAACATACAATACTCTGTATAAGTCCCTTGAGTCTAATAACTCATTCCCTGTGTGTCGTAGGTTGAAAACTGTACCTATAGTTAAGAAGAATTACACTGTTGTTCAATACTCCTTACCTAACCATCCACTGATATAGGTAAATGTCATAGACATAATTTCAAAAAGTTATGTCTCACTCTATAAAAATAGACGTACAGATATATCAATTTGAAATTGGTGCATAGCAACGGATATTCAAAACCAAATATTTGCCGACCGGCAAACAGCCCAGGCGACTTCCTCAAATATTACCAATTACAACGAATTCCAATATAATGAGGATGATCACCTAATTCCCAATAACTTACTCCCACTCATCATCTGTAAAACAATACAGATGTGAGAATCATACCTGGTAAATACATACTCTGGAGCAAGGACTAATTAGGAAATCAGTTTTCTTTTAACAATACACAGTGAAACTGAAATATTGAAATGTTTCGATGGGGTATCCTGGTATTCCTAGTAATGCCTCTTCCATTATCAGATTCACAACTGTAACCGTATATTTCTATGCCATCTCTCCACATCCCTTCATATGTCTTTAGTCATTGCCTTCTGTACACCCCTTTAGGCCAAATGGTTTTCTTCCTTCCCTACCGCTCGGCACCAGCCTATGGTTTGGAAGAAGACTATCCAATAAGCATAATGGGTGTACTGTCCTAATTCTAGGAGCACTCGCAATGCGAGAGAAGGTGAAGATAAAAGACAACCGAATAAACCTTATTCCTATTTCTCCTGAACCAGAATCCATCCCCGAACTGGAACAAGTTCCTTTCGAGTTCGTATATAACCATACGATGGAATATCCAATAAACTGTGGATCTTCGTAGTGATACGGAGTGTTATGGAGAAATACAAAGGTGAAGTAGGAATGGTAATGAAATACTTGGTTTGGTCGTGAATAGCAGTCGCAGTTTACTTTGCCCTCCTTCTAATCCCTTTATTTGTCTTTACTTAATACCTTCTGTACACCACACTTAGGCTAATCGGCTTTCTTCATTCCCTACCGTTCGGCACCAGCCTAAGGTTTGGAAGAAGACTATCCAATTTGCGTAATAGGTGTACTATCTCCTAAACCAAGGACTCGCAACCTGAGAGAAGGTAAAAGGAAAAGACAACTGAATAGTCCTATTCGTTTTCTCCAGAACCGGAAACAATCCTCGAATAAGTTCCTTCGAGTTCGTATATAACCATACGATGGTTTTATCCAATGGAAGTGAACGTTCGTAGTAATACGGGGTGTCCTGGAGAAAAGGGTAAAAGCAGGAGTGGCAATGAGGTTTGCAACTCTGACAATCCAAAAGCCAGTGTTTTAAGAAGGGTCGGTTAATTTTAGTCACTGAGTCATAGTCAAGGGTCGGGTCGTAGTCGCTGCCGAAGAGAGAGAGAAAAGAAACACTCAGCGTGCACTCTATCCTAAATCAGAATGGTTACCAATTTATCTAATCAGGAAACCTCCCACTGTAACGTCAAATTCTCCTCCAAACCTGAAAGAAGAATTAGTCGGGATCACCCGAGGAGTAAACCAACTCATCAGTGGGAATCGGGATCCAACTATCATCGCATGATAACGTGACGGAATCCGCTCACGTTATCACACTCCAGAAGGTATGCGCATATCTGGCAAGTTCCAGTTTCTTTAGAAACTCCCGATGTGATTTTTACCCTATGCTCTTATGATCTTGACGAAGGTCAACAAATCATAATTCACATATCAAGTTCTACGCGTCATTGTCCAGGTTAATTTGAACCTACCCGTACAAGCCCTTGACAAAGGTCAACAAGGCTATACGACTGTCCCAAACCAACGCATCTATCTATGCAGCAGAAAGGTAACAAGCAGCTACCATACACTATGCCTTGACGAAGGTCAACAAACATAGCATGAATACTACATGCTACCCATCTGAAATGACGGAGGGCTACGAATGGTTTCTGGCGAAAAACCTTTAACGTAATGAACTTGATATCGTTGAAGGAACTGGATAGCTTTATAAAAATATAGTGGCGAAAACCTTTGCTAAAGAGGTCACTCCCGATGAAGGGATCTCGGCTCTTTCCTCGTAGAATGAGGTGCAGGATATTCCAACTGAATACCACGATGCAAAGCAAAAGTAAACGACTATAGTGAAGTTATTGCCCTGACGCAAACTTCTGTCCAAGGGGTCACTCCCGGTGAAGGGATCTCGGCCCTTGCCTCGTCGACTGAGGTGTTGGATATTCATAACCGAATACCACTATGCAAAACAAAAGAGAACATCCTTGCAATAACAGCTTTTTGAAAAATTGTTCCAACAACATCAGAATAGGTTTGTTTAACTTGCATTGATCCGAATCAATGCAGTCCCATCAATTGATCACACCAATAAAGAACGAAAATAATGATGTACGTATATGCTATCCGCATTCGCCACTGGGTCCCGTCATTACCCGTTAGGTTACTTAACTAACGACAGAGCGGGGACTGGACTAGCGCGGATGCAAAACATATACAACATCTAATAGTATATATATCAATATATAATATTCGCTCAAGGCGTGATAAAATGCAACATCACAGAAATGTAATAAGCATTACAGAACAATACAGATATCTGGGATCCCCGGGTTTCATAGAGCCGCTACTGAAACCCGATGTTCCCCTGGTCGTATGGATAGCCTGTACAATGAAATACTAGACCCCTACGAGCGCGGCAAGTTACCCGCAAAAACCTGAAGCGAGGCAGCCCCCTTCAGCAACGTGAATGGACCACCCAGCACTTCACGGAATCCGGTAACTTGGGCACCCCTCCTTGGGTCAACCTGTACCCACTACGAGTGCGGTGAATAGCCCGCCAATTCTAGAGTAAAGCCCCCTCCGTCTCAACGCCATGAGATGCGGGCTCGTTGCCCTCTGGAACCCGGCTATCCGTAGACCCCTCCGCGGGGTAATCCTAGTACAGAAAGTAAAATATACATACAACGGGTACATCGACCTCAGCCCGGTCGTGCCCCAAAAGAATAATATACAAACAGGCAGTGACGGCAGTCCACATGTCGGACGCTCTCCCCGCAATATCAAATGTACATAAAAATACCAAACTGTACTACCATTGCATCCAGGCTATCCACCACGACAATCAGCAACATCACAGCACAACACAGAACATCAACGTGAATGTCGCGTTCGCAAATCCGTCTAAAAGGGCTATAGCAGTTAGACAGAATTTACCGATCAAATGACATTCACGGTCGCAGATATAATGTAAATACTATGAACTAACATGTTTAAAATTTTCGATCGACTAAATTTTCTCAAGTGGACCCCAAGCACAACTGCGGTACTCAAAAATAATCTAGGCCCAAACAGAATATTCCAAAAATCCCATTTTCAACTCAGAAGCCCACTGTAAAAATTTGATGCAATGAATCAAAGTAGCGGTGGAACCGCGGTCAATGAGTGGGTTTGGCCGCGGTTCCGCGGTGGAAAAGTGACTTCACGCGACCAAATTTTCACAGAATGCTTAGAATTCCCTGCACGTATTTCTGCAATGTACTAAAAAAATTTCGAGCCAAAAAAAATTCGACAGAAAACTAATGCATGAGAAACGCGGTTTTTGGAAAATCCGATCGATCGAACTTGTAAACATGTTAGAGCAAGATAGACTAGGTTAATGGCATGGCTCTGATACCAGTGTAAGTGCACGGCGGCGCCCCGGCCGTCAATCCGAGGCCAAAATGTGGAAACGATACTTTTACGAAACTTGTAAACCGGCACCACCGCACACTTTAATCCCGGATCGGGCCATTAACCTACTCCTAGCTAACTAGAGAAGGGGTAGAGAGATATACCGAGCGATCCGTGTCCTTCGGTCTTCTCGTCGTCGTCCCGATCTTCCCGCGGAATCTCCGGTCTTCATCTCCTCGTCGGAAGGGCACCACATCGTCGAGTTCTTTTACGGGCTCCCACCTCTGGATCGAGGCAACTCGGGCACGAAATTAGCGAGTCGACGTGCCCAAGGATGATGTAGGCAAAGTGTAGAATCCATTTGTCTCTATTAGGGTTGAAGTTGCCATTTAGAGTGGAGAAGGAAAAATGGAAATGAGCTTAGGAATTCTTGGTGGAAAATGATATGAATTATTTTTCCACACACACAATTGCTCCACCAACTAGTAGCCGACCATGACTTCAAGAATGAGAAGAGGGAGTGAAAACAATGGGGGAAGCAATCATACATGAAAGAGAGAAGAGTGATGATTAAGAATCATCATCACAACAAAGTCAACACTCATAAACAACCATCTCATCACAAAGTCAAGTAATGATGAACATAGAAGTCAAATGATGGTAGAATCATCATGAAGCAACAATATACAAAGACCACCCTCCACAATGCTAATTTGCACATTTGCAAATAAGCCCTCCTCCACCATTTTTCAGCCAAGAAAAGAAACAAAGGAAAATGGCCGAAACGGAATGCAAACTGACAACTTCAAAAAAACGATCCCGTAATAAATTACAGGAAAACCCCACGACTGTATATACATACCCGCATTTGTTTTCTGACCGAATACAAATGCAAAGAGACAAAATCTACACTGTACAATACTAGGATCCGGCTTAAACCAAAGCCCGCTAGTATTATCCGTCCGATCATGATCCGTGCAATACCACACGTATATGATTGAACCCTGCCATATCTCCATACGGCCTCTACAGCGTTTCGCCCGAACTTGGGAAAACGGTCTGTGGAGGACTCTAAAGACTCGTCAATACTTTGGTTGTGGATTTAACCACTAGCACGTCAGAGGTATTAACCATACGTAACGGGCTACTAGGTATTGACCAAAAGGGACGTCGATGAGCGAACTCATCCTGACACCCTACTGAGCCTGTCAGTGACAATATCCGTACAGTCCGGTCCGTTCGTCTATGAGCATCGCATGGCGGGCCTAGGGAGTTGGTAAAAGTCAGACCCCCAAAAGCGGTACAAGTCGTGTCGGAGTGTAGCCCAGAACACCCTGAGATACTACTGGAATACCTACCAGTAAATCTCCTGCCTTGGCCAAGGACTTCGTGTAATGGCTCTCCTAGACACAACGCGACCTCACCCCCAATACCGGTAGAGACAAACCCCTGCAGATCCGCTCACTGCCTCCATGTGGCTCGGGACTGTACCCAACTAAAACCTGTTTGTACGTCTCCTTTGAGCGTGGTAGGGTAGTAATCAAAGTACAGTGGGAACTCACACGAGACAAATGACGATCTCAGGTCGATGAACTAACCTGTACACATGTCACCAGGGAACTGCTATCTGACGTCTGGTATAAGACCAACTAGCACGTTCCCGGCGAGTCATGTCCGGTGTACTCATAACCCAATGAGCACCTGTATACATCTTAGGTGAACCAACCGACACCAGTGGCTTGTGAGACCGGCCACCGCCCCTCGTCGGGGTCTCGACTGTATACACTAGTCTACTCTGGAGTGTCGATGCCCTGTTTCGAAACTCCCACGACTAGGGACCTTTTAAGGATGTACTTATAGACCCTAGCTCCTACGTATATGATCGCCATCATACTGCTGGTCGTCAAGCAAGAATCCTAAGGGCTCTATCAACGTGTAATAGTGACCTGTAAGGTCACCTAAAGCAGTACACGATGATAAAGGTAAACCATGTTGGAGATAGTGCCCTCATAGTCAATTATTGGATCGCAGGTACGTGATTGCAATGATTGCGGAGGACCTATCCCGGTAGCGCAGTCTTACTCGAGATGATAGTATGCTATCTGGTTTGCCTTTATCAGTCGTGTACATGTTCAGGTGACTGATTGCATGTTACACTTTGATAGAGCCCTTAGGATCTTGCTTTACTACCAACAGTATGATGGCGATCATATACGTGAGAGTTGGGTAGTTTATATGCATATCCTTAATTGTGGTCCCTAGTCGTGGGAGTTTCGAGACAGGGCATCGATACTCCGGAGTAGACTAGTGTGTACAGTCGAGACCCCGACGAGGGGCGGTGGCCGGTCTCACAAGCCACTGGTGTCCGTTGGATCACCTAAGATGTATACAGGTGCTCATTGGGTTATGAGTACACCGGACAGGACTCGCCGGGAATCTGCTAGTTAGTACTATACCTATCGTCAGATAGCAGTTCCCTGGTGACATGTGTACAGGTTAGTTCATCGACCTGAGGTCGTCATTTGTCTCGTATGAGTTCCCACTGTGCTTTGATTTCTACCCTACCACGGCTCAAAGGAGTCGTGCAAACAGGTAGCTTTTGGGTACAGTCCCGAGCCATATGGAGGCATGTGAGCGGATCGGCAGGGGATTCGTCTCTCCCGGTATTGGGGGCGAGGTCGTGCAGTGTCTAGGAGAGCCATTACACAAAGTCCATGGCCATGGCAGGAGATTTACTGGTAGGTACTCCAGTAGTATCTCAGGGTGTTATTGGGCTTCACTCCGACACGACTTATACTGCTATTGGGGGTCTGACGTTACTAGCCCCCTAGGCAGATATGCGATACTCATTGACGAACGGACCGGACTGTATATACATTGTCACTGTTAGGCTCAGTAGGGTTTTCGGAGGAGTTCGCTCATCGGTCTCCCTTGAGTTCGCTCCTCGGCCACCCTTGAGGTCAGTCCATGGGCAGCCGTTACGCATAGCTAGTGCCGCTGACGGTTTGTGGTTAAACCCACTGCCAAGGTACTGACGAGTCATTAGAGTCCCCCACAGACAGTTTCCCAAGTTCGGGCGAAACGTTGTAGAGGCCGTATGGTTTTATGGCAGGGTTCGGAAAATGCACGTGCGTTTACGCACGTGTTATTTTTCGGGCAGATAATACTGGTCGGCTTTGGTTTAAGCCGGATCCGAGTATTATATTGAGTAGGTATAATATCTTTGTCTCAATTGCATTTGTATTCGGTCGTAATACAAATGCGGGTATATTTATACAGTTTCGGGGTTATCCTGAAAGTAGTTTCAGGATCACTTTTGGAAGTTGCCAGTTTCCAGTTTTCTATCAGCCGTCTTTTAACATTCGGTTAAAGACGGATTTATCTTTTCTTCAGATATGATGAGTCAGTGTTCTAGAAGTTTCTAGATGAGGTGACTAGGCTAATTGGTGTTGTGTTCTAATTGGATGCATTTATTGTAATGGTGACTAGGTTTAATAGTCATCATTTATGCATTATTGTGTTTAGTGACTCATGCTTTGTTATTAAAGCTTCTTGTTTTGCTTAAGATATTTTGAGTGAGAAGCTTCATACCTTATGGTCACCACTTGCTCCTACGGTCACCTCCTTCTTCTATATTAGTGCACACCCCTCTCTCTCTCCTCACTCTCACTCTCACTTGAGTTTTCATTTTGCTAGAAAAGATTATGATAGGTTTTATCGGTGTATGGAATTTCACAGTCCATTTCATTCCATCACCCGATTCCACGGCAACTTCATTAACCGATCGTCCATGGATTTGGACGAAGTGAGACAAAGTCATCTACTCATTCTCTACATCAATCTTTGTCGTCTCTTTTAGCAAACTTGACGATCGAGTTGCCTCGAGTCAGAGGCGGGAGCCCGTTTAAAGAACCGATCATGTGGTGCCACCTCGACGAGGAGATCGGAGATCGACAAGATCGGAGCAGCCGCAACGGAGCGTGGGATGATGGTTGAAGAACGAAGGACTCGGATCGTTCGGTATAACCTTCCTACACTCTTTACAGTTTGTTAGTTTAGCAATAATGGCAGATTCGGGTTAAAGTATACGATAGCGCCAAGTTTAAAAGTTTTTGTTCCGCATTTGGCGTCTGTAGACTGCCGGGGCGCTAGCGTTGACTTACAGTGGTATCAGAGCCTCACCATTTTGCTATACTAACTTGTGCTAACGTGTTTAAAACATCGATCCGACCGAAAATCGAAAAACACAAAATCCTAGCTCGACAGTTCTGTTAATTTTAAATGGTCTCAATATCGATTTCTGGATGTCTTAAAAATCAGAGCAGGGTTTTCTAAGAACTACGACGAAATTTGGGGTCGTGATCCCTCCAAGCCGCCGCGGAAGGGCGGCCAAACCCATGGTTTGGCCGCGCAACCGCGGCCACGTGGGGAGCACGTGCTCCCAAATTTTGTCAGTTGGTTCTCTGTGGGATTTTGGGGTTTTTGGTATATATCGTTTTGGCCCAGATTTTGTTACTGTTCACCAGTAAGTCGTGGGGCCCACTTTTTGATATTTGGTCTTTGGTCGATCGAAATTTAAACACGTTAGTTTACAGTGCTTACATTATATCTCCGACCGGGAATGTCATTTGATCGGTAAACTGCGTCTGATTGCTATAGTTCTTTTAGACGGGTTTGCGAACGTGACTTTCGCTTTGATGTTCTGTGTTGTGCTGTGATGTTGCGGATTTGTCGTGGTAGATAGCAGTGTGCAATGGTAGTACAGTTTGTGTTTATTTGTACATTTGATATTGCGGGGCGAGCGTCCAACTTGTGGACTGCCGTCACTGCCTGTTGTATAATATTCTTTTTAGGGCACGGCCAGGTTGCGGTCGATGTACCTATTGTACTATTTTTCATTACTGTACTAGGTTTTACCCCGCGACGGAGTGCACGGATAGCCGGGTTCGGGAAAGCAACGGGTCCGCATCTCATGGCTTTGAGAGGCAGAGGGGCCCCACTTCAGAATTGGCAGACTATTCGCCGCACTCGTAGGGGGTACAGGTTGACCCAAGGAAGGGTGCTCAATTTACCGGATTCCGTGAAGTGCCGGGTGTTCCATTCACTATGCTGTGGGGACTGCCTCGCTTCAGGTTTTGGCGGGTAACTTGCCGCACCCGTAGGGGTCTAGGTTTCATTGCACAGGCTATCCACACGACAGGGGAACGTCGGGTTTCAGCAGCGGCTCTGTGAAACTCGGGGATCCCAGATATCTGTATTGTTCTGTGATGCTTATTACTTTTCTGTAATGTTGCATACTATCACGCCTGGAGCGATTATTGTATATTGGTTTATATACTATTAGATGTTGTATATGTTTTACACCCGCGCTAGTCCAGCCCCCGCTCTGTCGTTAGTTAAGTAACCTAACGGGTGATGACGGGACCCAGTGACGAATGCGGATGGCATATACGTACATTTTATTTTCGTTCTTTTCTGGTGTGATTGATTGATGGGACTGCGTTGATTCTGATCAACGCAAAGTAAAACAAACTTGTTTACAGTTGTTGGAACAAATTTAAAAAGTGTTGTTACAAAGACGTTTCCTTTTGTTATGCATAGCGGTATTCAGTGGAATATCATGCACCTCATTCGACGGGGCAAGGGCCGATATCCCTTCACCGGGAAAGACCCCTTGGACAGAAGTTTGCGTCAGGGTAATAACTTTACTATAGTCGATTACATGTTGCTTTGCATAGCGGTATTCAGTGGAATATCCTGCACCTCATTCCACGAGGAAAGAGCCGAGATCCCTTTACCGGGAGTGACCTCTTTAGCAAAAGGTTTTCGCCACTATATTTTAAAAAGCTATCAGGTTCCTTCAGCGATATCAAGTTCACTACGCTAAAGGTTTTTCGCCAAAAACCAGCCGTAGCCCTCCGTTATTTCATATGGATGGTCAGTAGTATTCAAGCTATGTTGGTCTAGCCCTTAGCTAGGACATAGTGATTGGTAGCTGCTGGGGTGTTCACATGTTGCATAGATAGATGAGTTGGTTTGGGACAGTCGTACAGCCTTGTTGGCCCTTAGTCAAGGGCGAGTACGGGTGGGTTCAAATTAACAAGATAATGATGGGAAGAACTTGACATGTGACTTATGGTGGGGTGGCCCTTAGTCACGATCATAAGAGCATGGGGCAAAAACTATATCGGGAGTTTCTAAAGAAACTGAAACTTGCCAAGTATGCGCATACCTTCTGGAGTATGAATAACGTGGATGCATTCCATCACGTTAACATGCGATGAGAGTTGGATCCTGATTCCCACTGATGAGTTGGTTTACTCTTCGGGTGATCCCGATTGATTCTTCTTTAGGTTTGGGGGAGAATTTGACAGGACAGTGGGAGGTTTCCGGATTAGATAAAGTGATGACCATTCTGATCTAGGATAGAGTGCACGCAGAGTGTTTCTTTTCTCTCTCTCTCTTTGGCAGCGACCTTTGACCGACCCTAGACTATGACTCAGTAACCAGGTTGACCGAACCTTCTTAAAATACTGGCTTTTGGATTGTCTGAGTTGCATAAGTCATTGCCACTCCTTCTTTTACCCTTTGAATTTCTCAGAACACCCGTATACTGCGGATATCCACTTCCATTGGATAGATCCATCGTATGGTTATATACGAACTCGAAGGGACTTCTTCGGGGATGGATCCAGGTTCAGGAGAAATAGAATTGGTTTATTCAGTTGTCTTTTATTATCACCTTCTCTCAGGTTGCGAGAGCTCCTTGGTTTAGGAGAGTACACCTATTACGCCTATTGGATAGTCTTATTCCAAACCATAGGCTGGTGCCGAAAGGTAGGGAATGAAGAAAACCAATTAGCCTAAGTAGGGTGTGCAGAAGGTAATATGTAAAGACAAAATAAAGGGATTAGAAAGAGGGCAAAGTAAATTGCGACTGATATCATTCACGACCAAAACCGCGTACTTCATCGCCACTCCTATTTCACCTTTAAAAGAATAAGGTATTATTCAGTTGTCTTTTATCGTCACCTTCTCTCAGTTGCGAGTACTCCTTGGTCTAGGAGGGTACACCTATTATGCTTACTGGATAGTCTTCTTCCAAACCATAGGCTGGTGCCGAACGGTAGGGAAGGAAGAAAACCAGTTAGCCTAACGATGGTGTACAGAAGGTAACGACTAAAGACAAATAAAGGGATTTGGAGAGACGGCAATAAAATATACGGTTGAAGTCATGAATTGGATTATAGAAGAGGCATTGCTGTGAATACCAGGATACCCCTACGAAACATTTTCATGTTTCAGTGCATTGTTAAAAGAAAAACTGTTTTCCCAATTAGACACTTACTCCAAGGGTATGTATTTACCAGGTTTCATTCTCATATCTGTATGGTTTTACAGATGATGAGTGGGAGTAAGATATTGGGAATTAGGTGATCATCCTCATTATATCGGAATTCGTTGTAATTGGTGATATTTGAGGAAATCACCAGGGTACAGTTTTCCACCTACAACGCACAGGTTATGAGTTGTTCAACTCAACGGACTTATACAGAGTATTGTATGTTGTCCAAGTGTCCTTCAGGACAAAGGGGTAGGTCCTCGTACTATGTTCTGTTTACTTATAACTTCTCTAGTATTTAGACGAGTGTTTCGTAGAAATACAAGGTCTAAGTTTTGAGAAGTTGTGGGTATAAGAATAAAGTAGAGAACCAGGTATCACAAGTATCGGGATTCTTCAAAGAGATCGAAGATGTAGATTCTTGTGATTGGTATTCAGATGATAGTGATGGTTTTGAGAAACGTGATTCTCTTTCAGGTTACTCATAATTGGATGGATTCCTAAGTTGAGTAATGCTGATTAGCCTCTTTCCATTAAGTTGATATGCACTGGAGACAGCTGCATGGATTGAATCTTGGTTCCAATTAAATAAGTGCCAAAGTTTCTATATTGGATATAGAATAGCTCGTACCTTAAAAGAAATTAAGGTACGGGGAGTTGTCCAGCTTATGATTAAAACCAGACACTGGATAACTCAGGGCACGTTTCTGTAATGGCTGTTTGTGGGTTGACCCTGGCTATGACGAGGGTTGATATTCTACCATTTGGAAGATCAATAGTGTTATTGTTCTTGACTCGCCACAGTTTTAGTAAAAATGGATCTTTTTCAGAAAACAGTAGTGGGAGTATGGTAGAACTGGAAGTGATTCCAGAACCGCAAACGATTACGGAAAATTTAATAGGACCTATATATTCAATCAGGTTTGACATTCCAATAGCCACTCCGCAGGTATGGTAGGTAACCTCAGACGCCCGAGAGGTACTTCGGTAGCCTCAAGGACGGTGACAGGGAGGTTCTTATCTACCCAAACTTGACACTACTGTTGTTCCAGGATATGAGACCCGGTAGGAGGGTTGTCGTAGTCAGTGGGAGCAGCGGAAGCATAGTGGGCAAGATGCTTATATCTATTTATAGACTTGAGCAGTTATAGCGGAGATAGATCATCTAATTTTGATGTGACAGTCATGGGTTTGACTTCAATCAGAATAAGGGATGGATCAGTTAAGAAGGTAGTAGGGTGTGATGTCATGGTATCTCGATGACATACACAGAGTGGGAAGTAAAATTCCTATACTACGATCGGTTGTACTGTGGTCGTCACACAGTTGTTTCTCCAGACAGGATATGGATATAATATTTGACATTCTGGTTTCTAGATCTATGGTTTTAGATTTGGATTTGGGTAGTTTCCCAATGTGGGTACTTTGACAGATATTCTAATGGTTTTTGGAATAGTTGACTCCTAGCATGGTGGTGTACCTGCAGGTGATGGAGTCACCCTCTCTAAAGGTGTCTTATAGACTAAAGGGGAGAGGGAAGTGCATGATTGGCAGATCACTTGCTTAGGCAATTGAGTCAATCATGAGATGTCAAGTACCACACCAGATGTTGTTTTTGCACTAGATGCAATAAGTTTGTATTAATCCAATCCTGGAGAAACATAAGGAAGCAGTTTTAGAACATTAGTACATGTTCTACGGATTTGATAACGGCAGCCTCTTTCGGGAGACGGTTATCATTCCAGGCTTCAAAGGTGACGTGGATGACAGAGTGACTGTCAGAGTTTTAGTTTTTCCCTCTGACGAAGAGGGACAGTATTATGGACAGGTGGTCCAAGAGGATACTGTGGGAAGCAAGGTGCCCGATACTGATTAGGTTCAGTGATCGATTCAGTCTAAGAAGTTTGGATATGAAGTTCATTTATGAACTAAGGTCCCATCAGATATCCAGACATGTTCTAAGACAGGTATTACTCAATTCGGGAGATGGTTTTCTCCGCGAACTTGAGATTAAGAGAGATATAGAAAGATACTTCTAGGCGGATCCACTCACTGAGGCTATTTCTCGAACACAATAGTTTTACAAACGGGCTTTGTGATACTGATTAGTAGAGGAGTTGGGTGTCGGTTTCACACGGGCTGTGAGAAGTCGACATCGCAATATTAGCCTTGAGTGCAAGTGGGAGATTGTTGGAGATAGTGCCCTCATAGTCAATTATTGGATCGCAGGTACGTGATTGCAATGATTGCGGAGGACCTATCCCGGTAGCGCAGTCTTACTCGAGATGATAGTATGCTATCTGGTTTGCCTTTATCAGTCGTGTACATGTTCAGGTGACTGATTGCATGTTACACTTTGATAGAGCCCTTAGGATCTTGCTTTACTACCAACAGTATGATGGCGATCATATACGTGAGAGTTGGGTAGTTTATATGCATATCCTTAATTGTGGTCCCTAGTCGTGGGAGTTTCGAGACAGGGCATCGATACTCCGGAGTAGACTAGTGTGTACAGTCGAGACCCCGACGAGGGGCGGTGGCCGGTCTCACAAGCCACTGGTGTCCGTTGGATCACCTAAGATGTATACAGGTGCTCATTGGGTTATGAGTACACCGGACAGGACTCGCCGGGAATCTGCTAGTTAGTACTATACCTATCGTCAGATAGCAGTTCCCTGGTGACATGTGTACAGGTTAGTTCATCGACCTGAGGTCGTCATTTGTCTCGTATGAGTTCCCACTGTGCTTTGATTTCTACCCTACCACGGCTCAAAGGAGTCGTGCAAACAGGTAGCTTTTGGGTACAGTCCCGAGCCATATGGAGGCACGTGAGCGGATCGGCAGGGGATTCGTCTCTCCCGGTATTGGGGGCGAGGTCGTGCAGTGTCTAGGAGAGCCATTACACAAAGTCCATGGCCATGGCAGGAGATTTACTGGTAGGTACTCCAGTAGTATCTCAGGGTGTTATTGGGCTTCACTCCGACACGACTTATACTGCTATTGGGGGTCTGACGTTACTAGCCCCCTAGGCAGATATGCGATACTCATTGACGAACGGACCGGACTGTATATACATTGTCACTGTTAGGCTCAGTAGGGTTTTCGGAGGAGTTCGCTCATCGGTCTCCCTTGAGTTCGCTCCTCGGCCACCCTTGAGGTCAGTCCATGGGCAGCCGTTACGCATAGCTAGTGCCGCTGACGGTTTGTGGTTAAACCCACTGCCAAGGTGCTGACGAGTCATTAGAGTCCCCCACAGACAGTTTCCCAAGTTCGGGTGAAACGTTGTAGAGGCCGTATGGTTTTATGGCAGGGTTCGGAAAATGCACGTGCGTTTACGCACGTGTTATTTTTCGGGCAGATAATACTGGTCGGCTTTGGTTTAAGCCGGATCCGAGTATTATATTGAGTAGGTATAATATCTTTGTCTCAGTTGCATTTGTATTCGGTCGTAATACAAATGCGGGTATATTTATACAGTTTCGGGGTTATCCTGAAAGTAGTTTCAGGATCACTTTTGGAAGTTGCCAGTTTCCAGTTTTCTATCAGCCGTCTTTTAATATTCGGTTAAAGACGGATTTATCTTTTCTTCAGATATGATGAGTCAGTGTTCTAGAAGTTTCTAGATGAGGTGACTAGGCTAATTGGTGTTGTGTTCTAATTGGATGCATTTATTGTAATGGTGACTAGGTTTAATAGTCATCATTTATGCATTATTGTGTTTAGTGACTCATGCTTTGTTATTAAAGCTTCTTGTTTTGCTTAAGATATTTTGAGTGAAAAGCTTCATACCTTATGGTCACCACTTGCTCCTATGGTCACCTCCCTCTTCTATATTAGTGCACACCCCTCTCTCTCTCCTCACTCTCACTCTCACTTGAGTTTTCATTTTGCTAGAAAAGATTATGATAGGTTTTATCGGTGTATGGAATTTCACAGTCCATTTCATTCCATCACCCGATTCCACGGCAACTTCATTAACCGATCGTCCACGGATTTGGACGAAGTGAGACAAAGTCATCTACTCATTCTCTACATCAATCTTTGTCGTCTCTTTTAGCAAACTTGACGATCGAGTTGCCTCGAGTCAGAGGCGGGAGCCCGTTTAAAGAACCGATCATGTGGTGCCACCTCGACGAGGAGATCGGAGATCGACAAGATCGGAGCAGCCGCAACGGAGCGTGGGATGATGGTTGAAGAACGAAGGACTCGGATCGTTCGGTATAACCTTCCTACACTCTTTACAGTTTGTTAGTTTAGCAATAATGGCAGATCCGGGTTAAAGTATACGATAGCGCCAAGTTTAAAAGTTTTTGTTCCGCATTTGGCGTCTGTAGACTGCCGGGGCGCTAGCGTTGACTTACAAACCAGATAGCATACTATCATCTTGAGTAAGACTGTTCTAACGGTATAGGTCCTCCATCAATCATTGCAATCATGTGCCTGTGATCCAATAATTGACTCTGAGGGCACTATCTCCAACAGTATTGAAGGTTGTGGGGGCTGCTTAAGAACAGGTTCAGATCTCTATAGCTTAAGACTTTTGAATCTAATGAGCCGTGAGGGTGTCATAAAAGGGTTCTCCTTACGAGTCGTGAGGATCTCGCAAGTGTAATTTCTCCTTAGGAATCGTGAGGATTCCTAAGTGTGTTGCTCCCTTGCGAGTCGTAACGATCTCACGTGGGTGGTTTCTCCTTACAAAGTCGAGAGGACCTTGCAAGTGTCTTTTAACGAGGTTGCGCCCTTTCGGGTTTTCACAAACACTCGCCGGTAGCCCTGCTGTTTTTACTCACAGAGCCCTTTCGGGTTTTCATCCGTGCCCTTTCTGCCTATGGACATACCGGTTTTTTTAACGAGGTTGCGCCCTTTCGGGTTTTCACATAACTCGCCAGTAGCCCTGCTGTTTTTACTCACGGAGCCCTTTCGGGTTTTCATCCGTGCCCTTTTTGCTTATGGACATACCATTTTTCTTTCTTTTTTTATTTTTTTTATTATTTTTTTGTTATGTATCAGCTTTGGGATGCTGCAATCCACCGTAGTTTATCGACATCTCGGTCAATAGGTAGTTTTAGGACATAGTGGTTCATCGTTAGTTTAAGGACATTTCGGTCCGTCGTTAGTGTAAGGACATTTCGGTCCACTGTTAGTTTAAGGATATTTCGGTCCGTCGTTAGTTTAAGGACGTTTCGGTCCGTCGTTAGTTTAAGAACGTTTCGGTCCGTTGTTAGTTTAAGGACATTTCGGTCCCATGTTAGTTTTAAGGACGTTTCGGTCTGATGTTAAGGAAGCTGGTTACTACTTACAGAGTTTAGGCTTAGGAAGATAGCAAGCGGACATAGTCGTCGTCATCTATCATTGACCTAGGCCGTGACTCGTTAGGCATAGTATTTCTTCAGGAAGCGACCATTTATTAGCCTGAAGGGCCTTTCGCCATGCATGTCCATGAGTAGATAGGCTCCACCTTGGTAGACTTTGTCTATGATGTACGGGCCTTCATAATTTGGCTCGAATTTCCCCCGCTTGGCGCGATTGGGGATCATAGGTCTTTTGACCACTAGCACGAGTTTGCCTTGGCGGAATGTCCTCGGCCTAGTCAATCTCTCATATGAGCGCGTCATCTTTGCTTTATAAGCCTCTAGATTTTGTTGCGCTATGAGCCGGGTTTCATCAAGGGCATCGAGCTCCTCAAGCCGAAGGTGAGCATTCTCTTCGTCCGTTAGCTCATAATGAACTGCCACTCGTAGAGAGGGTAACTCTATCTCGAGGGAGAGTACCGCTTCTGTACCGAATACCAATGCGTACGACGTTGTGTTCGTGGCCGTTTTGAATGTAGTTCGATACGCCCAGAGAGCTTCGTGCAGTCTCTCGTGTCGGTCTTTCTTATTTCATGACACCGTATTTTTCACGATCTTTGTCAAGGTCTTGTTGAAAACCCCAGCTAGACCGTTAGCTCGAGGATTATAGACTGAGGAGTATCTCCAGTCTATGTTATGCTGTTGTGCGAAGCGGCTGATCTTGTGGCTTCTGTAGGCTGGTCCATTATCGAAGATAATCCGTCGCGGAGTGCCAAACCGATAAATGACGTGCGTTTTGAAGAAATGGAGGATATTCTCCGTCTTCACTTCCCTCAGCGGTACTGCTTCTGCCTATTTGGAGAAGTAATCAGTTGTCGCCAGAATGAATCGATGTCCTCTGGACGATGCTAGTTCGATGGGGCCGATTATATCAGTCCCCCACATTTCGAACGGTCAGCTAGCCACTGTTGGATGTAGCGGATTCGGATGCTGATGGATGAAGTCCCGGTGAATCTGGCACGAGTTGCACTGCTTCGCGTATTCGAGGCTGTCCTGGACCATCGTGGGCCAATAGTAGCCCATCCGTTTGATCTTCAGCTTCATCTTCGGCCCAGCTTGGTGAGAACCACAGAGTCCGTCATGAGTTTTTTGGACGACTCTTTCTGCTTCTTCAGGTCCCAAGCATCTTAACCACAGAGAATCAAATGATCTTTTATACAGGGTATCATTGACGAAAGCGAAAGACAGAGCTCGCTTCATGAGCTGATGTTTTGAGGACGCATCTTCAGGTGTCCGACGGGATTTGAAGTAATCTATAAAGACTTCTCTCCAATCCTCAACCTTTTCTTGGTCTTTTACTTGTAGAGTCGCTGGCTTGGTCATTCCCTTTTCCTCGGACGTCTCTGGAAATATTTCTGCCGGTGCGATGACTCGACGGTTTTGAACAACGATCCTCACGTCATCGAGGTTTTCGTCAGCCAGTTCTTTAGCGAGCTTGGCTAATGCATCTGCCTTGCTATTTTCCGCACGTGGTATGCTTTCCAAGGTGTAGGAAGGTATTTGGGTTAGCAGTTGTTGTACCCTCTCGCCGTACTTCACCAGTTCTGGTTTGCACGTTTGATGGTCGCCGTTTACTTGACTAACGACCAGCTGGGAGTCTCCGTATATGAGAAGGTCTTCAGTCCCCATGTCAATGGCGATCTCGAGACCTGCTATCAAAGCTTCATATTCAGCTTCGTTGTTTGTCCTCGGCTCTGTTAAGAAGAAGGCAAAGCGCATTATCCCTCTTTGTGGAGTCACGAAGATGAGGCCTACCCCTGATTTGATTATAGGGGTGTTTTGTTTGCGCTTCTTCATGGAGGATGCTCCATCGAAGTAAAGTTCCCACCGGGTATCACCTCCGCCGATCGTGTCAAACGCATGTTCGTCTGGCAGTTCGCAATTCAAGGGAGAATCGGCAGGTATCGGATGCTCAGCGAGGAAGTCGGCGATGGCCTAGCCTTTCACTGCCTTAAGAGGCTGATAGGTTATCGAGAACTCCATCAAGAGCAAGGCCCATTTAGCGAGCTGCCCTATCAATATGGCCTTTGACATCAAATATTTGAGAAGATCTACCTTCGATATGAGACGGACTTCATGTGCCAGCGCATAGTGCCTGAGCTTCGTTATCGCAAAGATCAATGCCAGGCAGTGTTTTTCGATGGGAGAGTAATTGCTTTCTGCCCCCAGTAGAACTCGACTCAAATAGTAAAGAGCTCTTTCCTTCCCTTGATCGTTCTCTTGTGCCCATAATGCACCTAAGGAACCTTCAAGGGCGGTTGTATACAGGATGAGAGGCTTTCCCTTGACCGGAGCAGCTAGTACCGGCGGATTCTGTAGGTACTGCTTGATTTCGTCTAGTGCACTTTGACATTTGCGATCCCAGACGAAAGGGGTTCCCTTCTTCATCAGGTGACTATAAGGATGGCACTTGCCCGAAAGATTGGCTATAAATCGCCGGATATACGCGAGCTTCCCTTGGAGAGACCGCAATTGCTTGAGAGTCTTCGGCGGAGGCATTTCCATTATCGCTTTGATTTTTAACGGATCTATCTCAATGCCTCGGTGTCGGACGATGAATCCTAGGAATTTGCCTGAGGAAACACCGAACGCGCATTTGAGAGGGTTCATCTTTAAGTTGTATTGCCGGAGGCGTTGAAACACGATCTTCAGATGCTCTAAATGCTCCTCATATGATTTGCTTTTCACCACAAGGTCGTCGATATAGCATTCGACGATTTCATGTATGAGGACATCGAAGATTTTCGTCATGGCCCTCTGATGGGTGGCACCGGCGTTCTTTAGACCGAAATGCATTATCTTGTAGCAAAATATGCCCAAGGGAGTCCGGAAAGCGGTGTGCTTCTGGTCCTCGGGATGCATCTTTATCTGATTGTATCCAGACGAGCCGTCCATGAAGGAGAAGACTTCGTGGGTGGACGTATTGTCTATCATTAGCTCGGTGACCGGTACTGGAGAGTCGTCTTTCGGGCAAGCTTTATTGAGATCCCTAAAGTCCACACATATACGCATTGTCCCATTTTTCTTCATCACCGGGACGATGTTGGCGATCCAGTCAGGATACCGAACTTCTTGGATGAAGCCAGAGTCGATCGGCTTTTTGACCTCGGCGTTGATGCTCATCTCAAGCTCGAGCCGCATTCTTCACGGTGCTTGTTTGATTGGCTTAACGTCCGGGGATATTGCTAGTTTGTGGACAGCAATTTCTGGATCTAGTCCTGGCATCTCGGAATAGTTCCATGCGAAGCAATCCCTATGCTGCATAAGCACGTCTTTTAGTGTAGCCACCCTTTCTTCAGACAGCAACTCACTAACGAATGTCGGACGCGGGTCACTTGCCGTCCCCAAATCGATTTTCTTGAGGTTATCTGTAGTAGTATGTATTCCATCCTCCAGCTCTTTCGGTGCCGGTGGAAATTCTGAGATTACCTTGCCATCATTGTTTTCGAAGCACCAGGGGAGGTCATCCATATTCTTGGGCTCTTCTTCTGACAGCGTTATCATATGACAAGTACGAGCTCGCTTCCAAGACCGATGTTGATCTGGTTCTACTCTCGCTATATGCGCGGCTTTAGGTCCATGCTTCTGCGGCGGGGTTACACTCCAGCTGCTGGATAGAGTGAATTTGCCGAGCTGATATTGGTCTTCGACCCAATTCTTGAAAGTAAAGCAGTCTTCGAGAGGATATCCTATCGCTCGATGATAAGAGCAGTAGTCTGGGTGAGAGACCTCATTGGCTTGCTCGGGGTATTTAGACTCCGGAAGTGTAATCATTTGATGTCTTATGGCGAGATCAAGTATTTTCCGTGTTTTGTTCTGAGGAAAAGAGTATGCTCGACTCATCTTCTTTATAAGGGACGAATCTGGATTGCTTGGCTCCTGATCGCATGGCTTCTTAGTCCCACTTTGTCGCTCTCGAACACTTTTCCCGCTCTTTGATTTATTTTTGTCTCTGCGTCGGGCTTTTTGTATGACGGGTTGACGGGGAGGAGCATTTTCATGTTTCGCAGCCTGTTGAAGAAGGCGTTGCGTCCTGGTTTTCTCGTAGATGGCCATTTCGCGATTGTGGTCGTCTCGAACCTTTTGACCAGCTTCCCTTATAAGCTTGTCCATTTGTTTTTTGAACGACGGACTGGGCATTTTCACGTCGGGGGCTCTTTCTGGTTCAAGGTTAGCATTCTCCCACTGAGCATCCCCTTCTTCATCAAAGTCATGTACGACGTAGCATTCGCGGAGTAGCTCCCGTTTATTGGATTGAACATACCCAAGCCCGATCGTTTCCATTTTCCCGTTGGGCAATTTCCGCTGAGTTCCAGGGACGTTCCAGATCCTGTCATAGAACTTAGCTTTTCGAGCGGTCTGTTTGAAAGGTACGCCTTGGCGCCTTAACAGCCTTTTTAGTCCGCTCGTGTAATATCTGGGCAAACGGTGTTAGTGTATATGCCCTAGGGGCCATTATTGTATCATACTAGTTTGTATATTACTTAATGGAAGCTTGGGATATTCACATGTATATAACAGTCTTGCTAAACATGGTAATATGCTACTTGGTTTTTCTATCTTAATATGTGAGTATACGTATTGATAGAGCTCTTAGGATCTTGCTTGACTACCAGCGTTGTGATGGCAGTCACACTAGTGGGGGTTGGGTAGTCTACAAGCACATCCTTATTCAGGTCCCTAGTCATTGGATTATCGAGACAGGGCATCGATACTCCGGAGTAGACTAGTGTGTACACTTCTCATCCCAGTTGGGAAGATGGTCTGTCCCACAACCGTCAGTACGTCGTACTGGAGATAGTATGCAGGTGCTCGCTAGGTTACGGGTACACGGGACAGGACTCACAGGGAACTGTTGGTTGGTTTTATACCAGTCGTCAGTGAACAGTTCCCAGGTGACATGAGTACAGCATAGTCCGCAGACTTGACACTGCTACTTCTCCTCGAGTGTGTCCCACTGTTCTTAGATTACTACCCTACCACGGCTCAAAAGAGTCGTGCAAACAGGTAGCAGTTGGGTGCAGTCCCGAGCACTTGGAGGCAGTGGCGGTTAGACAGGATTCGTCTCTCCCGGTATTGGGGGTTGATATCGCGCTGTGTCAGAGAGCCATTACGCAAAGTCCCTGGCCAGGGCAAGCGAGATTTGCTGGTAGGTTCCAGTAGTTTCTTAGGGTGTAATGGGCTTCGCTCCGACACGAATTATACCGCTATTAGGGGACTGACGCTTGCCGCCCCCTAGGCCCGATATGCGATAGTCTTAGACGAACGGACCGGACTGTATGGAGATTGTCACATCAGACTCAGTAGGAGTTCGGATGGGTTTCCTCATCGGCCTTCTTATCGACATCTACCTGGGGACCGTTACGTACAGCTAGTGCCGCTTGCGGTCTGTGGTTAAACCCAATGCCAGCGTAGTAGTCGAGTCTCTAGAGTCCCACACAGAGAGTTTCCCTACTCCAGGCGAAACGATATAGAGGTCGTATGGTTTTACAATAAGGGTTCGGATGCATACGTGTGTTTACGCACGTACGACTTTCGGACAGTTTTTACTAGTCGGCTTTGGTTTAAGCCAGTTACTAGTATCCGGTTATTGGATTTATACAGTCTAAAGTTTTTCCGTGTTTTCACGGATAGGAGGGGCGTTCTCGTAATTGCGCGAGAAGCTTCTAGAAGATGGTGACTAAGGAGGTTTAGGTGGCATATACATTGAATGAGATTAGTGAGTCATATGGATGATTCATCCATGTCATTAATGCTTCATAATTGCTTAATGACTCATGGAGATGAATCACCACAAGATATTTATCAAGCATGGATGTAAATCATTTTCTTTTCTTTTCTTGATAAATAAAAATGATTGATATATATTAAGATAACTCATTTTCTCTTCTCATTATTATGTTCATCTTCTCTCTCCTCAAGCTCTCTCTCTCTTCAAACCCTAATCCTCCCCTCTCATGTGTTGAGGACAAGGATTAGTTAGACTACTTAATCCATAACCTTACTCTATTTCATCTAGGTACTTTGATTAGCACTTAAAGATACCTAGTTGCCTCAAGTTTAGAGGCAAAGCTTGGAGTTTAGCTCTCGTGGTGGATCGTCTACTACTTGGAGAAGGCCGAGGAAGAGGTGGAGTTCGTAAAGATGAAGGACACGGTTCTTTAGGTATAATCCCTTTACATAGCAGTTGTTAACTTCTATGTTTGTTGTTAGTTATCGTTTAGCTTCGATTCATGCGGTTAGTCGATGTTTAGCAAAGAACAAGATCGTTTTTCATATTTCCGCCTCCCCGCAAGTTGTGGGGTGTTGTACATCGACTTACAGTGGTATCAGAGCCTCGCTAAACAATAAATAACTCACTTGCAAAATTGTATGGATTTCGAACGAAAAAAACAAAACCGGAAAACCCCGATATCATGGTATTCTGTCGATTTTTAAATATGGTCCAAAAATTTTTCAGGGACCTTCAGAAAGCTCAAAATGATAGTATTAGAACACCCAAGAAAACTGGGCTCACGAATCGACTAAAGCGCCGCGGAACCGCGGCGGATCCCACCGATCCGCCGCGATTCCGCCGCCGAGTTGCCGATTCATCAGCCCAATTTTCCTGTGTTGGTTCTCTGTGATATTTGGTATTTTCTGGAATTTTTTAATTTTTGCTCAGGTTTCAGATTTACAGAGAAGTATTGGAGCAAAATTAAATGTGTTTAATCGATCGAAATTATACGGTATTTGCTTGTTGGATTATATCTGTGTTTGTATAATGTGCTCGTAAACCTCCCCTAACTGCTAGTATGTCGGTTGGCAGGGGGTTGCATATTTCTGTAATGGATTTTATCTGTTTGTGTATATGAACTGTGTTGGACTGTTGTGATGTATAGCCGGGGTTATGTGATGGGTTATTATTTAATTCATTTGATGTAAATGTAATTTGTTGTAATATTATTTTGCGGGGCACATCCAGGTTGCGGTTGTAGCCACCGTTGTATTATTTCATTTTACTGTTTATGCTCCTAGGACAGACCCAAGGTGGGGTGCACAAACTGCCGGGCGAGTAGTTTGCCATACCCGTTGGGTTCTTGGGTGGGGTAATGGCTATTCATCACAACTGTGTAATCCGTCTTTTGTTGCAGGCTCAAAACAAACACGGATTGCTTGCAAATTCAATAAAGTTCATCTGTGATCCGGAATGAATATTATTGCGTCCGACGAATGTAAAATATCTATATATATGATAGCTATTTAGACGTCACTTATGTTTTACACCCGCGCTAGCCCAGCCCCCGCTTTGTCGTTAGTTAAGTAACCTAACGGGTGATGACGGGACCCAGTGGCGAATGCGGATGGCATAAGAGGACGTTGTATTTTCGTTGTTTTCTGCAATGATAGGTTAATGATGGGACGCATTATTTATAATGCAAAGAAAATAAACCAAAAGTTTAATCGTTGGAACAATTTAAAAGAAACCACTCGGTTAATTTTAAAAACAGATATTTTTAATGCGGAGCTTTAACCACTCCTTTTAAAAGCTATCAGGTTCCTTCAGTTATATCAAGTTCACTACGTTCACGGTTTCGCCAAAACCATTCGTAGCCCTCCGTCATTTCATCTGGGTATTCAGTAGTATTCAAGCTAGTATTTTGACCTAACGCCAAGGCATAGTGTTTGGTAGCTACTGGGTATTCATTTGTTGCATAGATAGATGAGTTAGTTTGGGACAGTCGTATTATCATTTTGGCCGAACGTCAAGGATATATACGGATGGGTTCAAATTGACAAGATAATGATGGGTAGAACTTGACATGTGACTTATGACATTTTGACCTAACGCCAAGGTCATAAGAGCATGGGGCAAAAATAAATATCGGGAATTTCTAAAGAAACTGAAATTTGCAAAGAGATGCATACCATTTGGAGTTTGATGAATGTTGGTAGGATTCCTTCAACATTATCATACGATGATATTTGGATCCCAATCCTACTGTGAGTATATGCTACTTATCAGGAGATTCGTCACTTAACGATCAATGTTATAAACCAAGTAGGTGTCAAGAAAGGTGTCAGCGGGGTTACGCCCCCAGAGAAAAGAGGTTATTTGATTAAGGAACTTCGCGAAAGCGTTGGAAAACCTCCCTCGAAGTATCGACACTAGCCTGGCTGAACGGTTAAGCAAGTATTGTACGGTGAGAATAGTCCTGGCTAATTCTTCTTTTATGGTTTGAGGAAGGATTCGAGAAACAGTGGGAGCCATCCAGTTTAGATAAACTAAAAACCACTCTAAACTTGCAAGAGCATCGTGCTAAAGAGTTTTCTTCTCTCTCTCCTAATTGCAGCGACCCTGAAAATGACTGGACTTAAGTTACTTTTAGAGAAAAATATACTGACAGGGCCAAACTATAAAGATTGGCTGCGGAATGTCAAAATGGCTTTGACCTATGACAAATTGGGGTACGTCCTCACCGCTACGGCACCTGCTGTCCCTGGTCCCAAATCCAGTAATGCGGATAAGGAAATCCGCAAAACCTGGGATTTCGATTGCGCGAAAGCCAAGTACATCGTGCTTGCCTCGATGAACAATGAACATCAGAGGAGGCACGAGGATATGGAACTAGATTGCATATTTCTCCATACAAAGGAACTTTATGGAGAGCAATCTCGTATAGCAAGATACGAGACCTCTAAGAACTTGTTTCGAGCGAGGTTGGCTGTCGGGTCATCGGTAGGAGAACATGTCCTAAAGATGATCGGCTATATAGAAGAGCTCGCAGACCTTGGGACGACTTTGGATAATGAGCTCTATACAGACCTTATTCTCCAGTCCCTTCCTTCCACCTACGCCCAGTTTATCCTGAACTTCAACATTCAAAGAAAAGAAGTTGAACTTCCGGAACTCCTGAACATGTTAAGGAGTGCAGAGGACACCTTGCAGAAAGCAAGGGAAACACCCGCTATGTTTGTTAGCGGTGCATCTTCTTCCGGGTCCAAGGCTAGGGCCAAAGGAAGGAAGAAGAAGGCCGCCACCAAACCTAGAGGAGGTGTTAGTAAGGTGGGAGGGAAGGGAAAGAAAAAGTTTGCGGTATCGGTAGTGGGCCAGGATGAGTGCTTCCATTGTCACAGGAAAGAGCACTGGAAGAAAGATTGCAAGGCGTGGAACGCCAAGAACCAGGAACCGAAGCAAGCTGTGGCTTCGACTTCAGGTGTGTTTGTGATTGAGAATTATCTGTCAATTAACTCTACTTTCTGGGTATTGGATACCGGATCAGGATCTCATATTTGCAATTCATTGCAGGCACTGAGAAACCGTAGAGTGCTGAAGGAAGGTGATATGACCCTAAAGGTTGCTAACGGAGCTAGCGTGGGAGCTGCGTCCGTCGGGGATTATCACCTGGGATTGACAAGTGGACACATTTTGGTTTTACATAACTGTTTTTTTGTACCAAGCTTAACGTGTAATATCATATCAGTTTCCTTGTTATCAAATAAAGGTTATGATTTCACGTTTGTAAGAGATGTTGTTAACATCCACCTTAATCATGGTTTGATTGGGTCCGGTACACTAAATAACGGTATATATGTTTTAAACCAACTCCAAATTTTCAATGTCCAGAACACACTAAAAAGAAAGTCTCCAAATTTAAATAAACCTTTTTTATGGCATTGTAGACTGGGTCACATCAATGAGAGAAGGTTGACTAAGTTGCATAGAGAAGGATATTTGGACTCATTCGAATATCAAACTTATGACACTTGTCAATCTTGTCTCAAAGGAAAGATGACAAAGACTCCATTTACTGGACATGGAGTAAGAGCGAGCGAGCTCTTAGGACTCATACACAGCGATGTATGTGGTCCAATGTCTACGCATGCAAGAGGTGGTTTTTCCTATTTCATTACTTTCACGGATGATTACTCAAGATACGGATTCATTTATCTGATGAAACATAAATCCGAGGCTTTTGAGAAATTCCAAGAGTATAAGAATGAAGTGGAAAACCAAACCGGCAAAAGTATCAAGACACTAAGATCTGATCGAGGTGGTGAATACTTGAGTGCCGAGTTCCTAGGTTACCTAAAAGAGAAAGGAATTCTCTCTTAGCTTACTCCTCCATACCTCCACAGCATAACGGTGTATCGGAGAGACGGAATCGAACCCTATTGGATATGGTATGATCCATGATGAGTAATGCTGAGTTACCGCGATCTTTTTGGGGTTATGCGCTAGAATCAGCGGCATATCTTCTAAACATGGTACCTACCAAGACTGTGCCTACCACTCCATATCAGATGTGGAGTGGGAAGAAACCCCATCTACAGTATATAAAGATTTGGGGATGTCCAGCTTTTGTTAAAAAGCAGCATGTGGACAAGCTCGAGGCACGATCAGTAAAGTGTAAGTTTGTGGGATATCCAAAGAACTCCAGGGGATATCTATTCTATTATGCAGAGGAACAAAAGGTATTTGTTTCTCGTAATGCCCATTTTCTAGAACATCAGTTTTTAGAAAAGGAATCAAGTGGGAGCGAAATAGAACTGGAAGAAATTCCAGAACCACAAACTGCTACTGAAAGTTTGGTAGAACCGGTGGTTCAAGAAGAACAGGACATTCCCGCACCCCTCCGCAGAAGTAGTAGGCCATCTCATCCGCCTGAGAGATACTACGGTTTTCTCATAGATGGGGATAGAGAGGATTGCATCATAGATGATGATGAACCTACTGACTTCCAGCAGGCCATCCAGAGCGGCGACTCGGTACGATGGCTAGATGCAATGCGAACCGAAATGGAGTCCATGTACACCAACAAAGTATGGACTTTGGACTTTGCTCCAGATGGGGTAAAACCCATAGGATGCAAATGGATCTTCAAGAAAAAGATTGGTGTAGATGGACAGGTGGAAACCTATAAGGCTAGACTTGTTGCAAAGGGTTTTCGTCAAAGACCTGGTTTGGACTATGACGAAACTTTTTCTCCAGTGGCTATGCTCAAATCCATTCGGGTCCTTCTTGCTATTGCTGCCTTCCATGATTATGAAATCTGGCAGATGGACGTAAAGACGACTTTTCTGAATGGAAATTTAGAAGAGCGCGTCTATATGGATCAGCCAGAGGGTTTCAATCAGAGTGGGAGCAGCGGGAAAGTATGCAAGCTGCTTAAGTCCATTTATGGACTAAAGCAGGCATCGCGGAGTTGGAACATCTGTTTTGATGAGACAGTCAAAGAATATGACTTTATCAAAAATCCAGATGAACCGTGCATATATAGTAAAGTTGTAGCCAGAAGTGTCGTATTCCTCGTCTTGTACGTGGATGACATTCTATTGATAGGAAATGACATTCCTATGCTACAATCTGTCAAAGGATTCTTGTCACACAGGTTCTCCACGAAAGAAATGGGTGATGCCTCTTATATTCTGGGGATCCGGATCTATAGTGATAGATCCAAGAGGATGCTGGGACTTTCGCAGTCCAAGTATATCAACACTGTACTGAAAAGATTCAGTATGGAATATTCTAAGCGCGGTAATCTACCGGCTTGTCACGAAATCACCCTCTCCAAAGAGATGTCTCCCAAGACTGATTTGGAAAGGGAACGTATGTCTATTATACCCTACGCTTCTGCGGTAGGCTCTATAATGTATGCGATGTTGTGCACCAGACCAGATGTAGCTTACGCACTGAGCGTGGTAAGCCGGTATTAGTCAGACCCAGGGGAGAAGCACTGGATAGCAGTAAAGAACATTCTCAAGTACCTGAGAATGACTAAGGAGATGTTCTTGGTTTACGGCGGAAAAGACCTCGGGTTGGAGGCCTTTGCTGATTCCGGCTTCCAGAGTGATAAGGACGATTCCAAGTCTATGTCGGGTTATGTCTTTACCCTCAATGGAGGGGCGGTGTGCTGGAAGAGCTCCAAGCAGGACACCGTTGCTGACTCGACGATGGAAGCGGAGTATATAGCTGCTTGCGATGCCGCAAAAGAAGCAGTCTGGATGAAGAAGTTCCTAACAGAACTTCAGGTGGTTCCTATAGTTGATCCAATACCTCTGTATTGCGACAACAACGGAGCTATAGCTTTAGCGAAGGAACCAAGGTCCCATCAGAAGTCCAGACACATCTTAAGGCGGTATCACCTGATCAGGGAGATCATTGATCGTCGGGAGATCGAGGTTCGGAGAGTTGCTTCTGAAGAGAACATTGTTGATCCATTCACAAAGGCCCTACCTCAGATTCAGTTCGAGAGGCTACTCGAGATCATCGGTCTTTGATATGCCAGTACATGGCCCTAGTGCAAGTGGGAGATTGTTAGTGTATATGCCCTAGGGGCCATTATTGTATCATACTAGTTTGTATATTACTTAATGGAAGCTTGGGATATTCACATGTATATAACAGTCTTGCTAAACATGGTAGTATGCTACTTGGTTTTTCTATCTTAATATGTGAGTATACGTATTGATAGAGCTCTTAGGATCTTGCTTGACTACCATCGTTGTGATGGCAGTCACACTAGTGGGGGCTGGGTAGTCTACAAGCACATCCTTATTCAGGTCCCTAGTCGTTGGATTATCGAGACAGGGCATCGATACTCCGGAGTAGACTAGTGTGTACGCTTCTCATCCCAGTTGGGGAGATGGTCTGTCCCACAGCCGTCAGTACATCGTACTGGAGATAGTATGCAGGTGCTCGTTAGGTTACGGGTACACGGGACAGGACTCACAGGGAACTGTTGGTTGGTTTTATACCAGTCGTCAGTGAACAGTTCCCAGGTGACATGAGTACAGCATAGTCCGCAGACTTGACACTGCTACTTTGCCTCGAGTGTGTCCCACTGTTCTTAGATTACTACCCTACCACGGCTTAAAGGAGTCGTGCAAACAGGTAGCAGTTGGGTGCAGTCCCGAGCACTTGGAGGCAGTGGCGGTTAGACAGGATTCGTCTCTCCCGGTATTGGGGGTTGATATCGCGCTGTGTCAGAGAGCCATTACGCAAAGTCCCTGGCCAGGGCAAGCGAGATTTGCTGGTAGGTTCCAGTAGTTTCTTAGGGTGTAATGGGCTTCGCTCCGACACGACTTATACCGCTATTAGGGGACTGACGCTTGCCGCCCCCTAGGCCCGATATGCGATAGTCTTAGACGAACGGACCGGACTGTATGGAGATTGTCACATCAAACTCAGTAGGAGTTCGGATGGGTTTCCTCATCGGCCTTCTTATCGACATCTACCTGGGGACCGTTACGTACAGCTAGTGCCGCTTGTGGTCTGTGGTTAAGCCCACTGCAAGCGTAGTAGTCGAGTCTCTAGAGTCCCACGCAGAGAGTTTCCCTACTCCAGGTGAAACGATATAGAGGTCGTATGGTTTTACGACAAGGGTTCGGACGCATACGTGTGTTTACGCACATACGACTTTCGGACAGTTTTTACTAGTCGGCTTTGGTTTAAGCCAGTTACTAGTATCCGGTTATTGGATTTATACAGTCTAAAGTTTTTCCGTGTTTTCACGGATAGGAGGGGCGTTCTCATAATTGCGCGAGAAGCTTTTAGAAGATGGTGACTAAGGAGGTTTAGGTGGAATATATATTGAATGAGATCAGTGAGTTATATGGATGATTCATCCATGTCATTAATGCTTCATAATTGCTTAATGACTCATGGAGATGAATCACCACAAGATATTTATCAAGCATGGTTGTAAATCATTTTCTTTTCTTTTCTTGATAAATAAAAATGCTTGATATATATTATGATAACTCATTTTCTCTTCTCATTATTATGTTCATCTTCTCTCTCCTCAAGCTCTCTCTCTCTTCAAACCCTAATCTTCCCCTCTCATGTGTTGAGTACAAGGATTAGTTAGACTACTTAATCCATAACCATACTCTATTTCATCTAGGTACTTTGATTAGCACTTAAAGATACCTAGTTGCCTCAAGTTTAGAGGCAAATCTTGGAGTTTAGCTCTCGTGGTGGATCGTCTACTACTTGGAGAAGGCCGAGGAAGAGGTGGAGTTCGTAAAGACGAAGGACACGGTTCTTTAGGTATAATCCCTTTACATAGCAGTTGTTAACTTCTATGTTTGTTGTTAGTTATCGTTTAACTTCGATTCATGCGGTTAGTCGATGTTTAGCAAAGAACAAGATCGTTTTTCATATTTCCGCCTCCCCGCAAGTCGTGGGGTGTTGTACATCGACTTACAAACGGATGGGCTGGAGCTAGTCAAGTGTAGAATCCGCGCCGTGCCAGATTTCTTTCTCCCCTTTGGTTTCCCCGGATCGGTAGAATATGATCGCCTTTTCACCTTCTCGTCTGGGAGGGACATAGAATGTCTGCAGCTCTTCCACACTATAGGTATCAAGCGCGTCTAGTTCTTTATGATGTTTGGGCGGAACCATGGCAACTTGCAAACTTTGCTTTTCATCAGCGAATGTTTGTATTGAATGCTGAGCAGAGAATATAGCATGGACCTCATCTTCCGAGTCGCTGCCAAAGATCAACATAGGAGCGGACGGTCCCGGCTTATTGTACTGGGGTGGACCTGAATAAACTATCTCTTCCTCTTCCTCACTATCACTCCCGAAGACCGGAATGGTGGTGATAGCTTTATTCTTCGGTTTGTGACATCTTTCCGTGTCCTCAAAATCTGGTAGGAAGTATTTCGCATTTTCGTACTTCCGGACTTCGTTCACGGAGAATGGGTTCAACTCCCCCGTCACAGTGTACTCGAGACCATCTTTAAAATACTTCATACACTGGTGTTGTGTAGAAGGGATGATGTTGTACTCATGTAACCAAGGCCGGCCGAGCAAAGTGTTATAGTATGTCTTGGTGTCAATGACGTGAAATTTAATATCCGTGACAAGTAGCCCGAATCGTAACGTCGGTATCATAGACCCGAGAGTCCGTGATGACTGGGAGTCAAAACCGAAGATGGTAATTTTATCGTGAGCGAGGTGTTGAACGCTCATGCAGATTTCCTTCAACACTCGCACGTTGAGGAGATTGACGGAAAACCCATTGTCGACCAGGATTTTGCCTATCTTTATATCGTGGCAGTATCCTGAGACATATTGGGGACGGTTGTGCTCATATTCCCAAGTAGGAGATCTTCGTCGCCGAAGGTGATATCGGTTGTGTGCACTTCTTCTAGCTCGTCCTTCATCCTTTCTTCGGCGAGGAAAGCTTGGAATTTCTCTGGCTCTTGTAGCGCCTTGATCAATGAATCTCTTGCTTCTTTTGATAGTAAAAGGGCGTCAAGAATGCTGAGCTGTGAGGGTAATTTCCTCAAGTGTGCCAGAATGTTGTAGTCCGCCTTACTTTTCTTTGGCGGGTCCTTGGCGGTCAGCTCTCTCATGACTTGGTCATCTAGGGTGATATCTTCAGAGACCTTTTCTTTTCCCTTATCTTTTCTATTTATGGGTCTGAGATTCTTCTCGGGAAGTGTACGATTACGGAGCTGGATATTCTCGCAAGCCTTCGGTTCTTCCCCTTTTCCCAAAGTGGACTCTTTAAAGAGAGGGCCAAGAGTCATTTCCTCGTCCGAGTCGCTCCCGAATGTGAGAACTTGTGATCCTCCAGCGTTGACCGCGCGACAGTTGCTGGTGGTTCTTTTATGCTCCTCGGTCGTATTTCTTTGCTCCCGACGAGTTTTGCGTTTCATCCGCTTGAAATGCTGCCGGTGAGCGACATATCCCTGCCACCATCTTTTAAAAGCGTCGCATTCTTCGGTGGGGTGCGAAATCTTTCGATGATATGAGCAGTAGCTAGGATGCATTTCTGTTTCACCGACAGTGTTTCCTTCGGAGGGTGGTAGCTTCATTCCCATCGATATGGCTTTAGCAAACCTTTTCCTCGTCTTGAACTTGTTTTTATTCGCGACGGATGTCTCTTGATTCGACGGAAGTGTCTTGACTCTTTCGTCCAGTCGCCGACGTTTGGCTTTCTCAAAAATGGTCATCTCATGCTCTCAATCAGCTTTGCTTTTCGAAAGAGCTTCGTTTAGGAATGCGTCGATCATTTCGTCTAACAGCCCTGGAAGCTCCGGTTTAGGCTCTGCCCCCAGTCTTTCAGTGCAAGGAGCTTCTTCATTGTCTGTGGACGAGTGAGGGATCATATGGCAACTTGTTACGTAATCCTCAGATCCATCCGACGAGTCTTCTCTATCATCTTCGTCTTTAAGGACGTGGCCGAGAAATTCCTGGAGCGTGATTGGAGTCTGCACCTTCTGGTTATACTCTTCCTGCGCGTCGATCTGTTTCTGTAGGTCCGTGCGCTTGTCGCCAGGATTCACGGGCTTTTTGGATTTCTTCTTCTTTTTCGAAGATTTCGATGGCTGGGTGTGAGCACTTTGGCTATCACCACCAATCCTTAGAGTTGGACACGGTTTCAGCATTCCTTCAATGATCTGGGGTTCCAGCGGATTCTTCCACCTGATCGCCGGGCATGTCTGGAGATCATTCAGCATCCTTTTGGTTTTGGCCGAAAGAACGACCTCCCATGGGGCTTCTTCAACAAAAGAGCACATTGCCCCCGGTGTGTCCGTCTTCTTAAGAGTGTGCGGTTGTGGTAGGTTTACTTTCCACTTCTCAGACAGCGTAAACTTGCCTTGTAGGTATTGATCCTCGATCCATCCCTTAAAGATGAAGCAATCTTCGATTGGATGGCTTACAGTTTGGTGGTAAGGGCAATAATTGGGATTATTCACTTCGCCGAGTTGCGATGGTCGCCTTGGATTCGGCAGATTGATAAGCCGGCTGCGCATCGCCAGCTCAAAGAGTCTCTTTGTTTTGTCCCGTGGGAACGAGTAAGGACGCTTCATTTTCTCATTATAATAGCGTCCTCTCTCTTCCAGTTGATCCGTCAGTTTTGGGGCACCGGGTTGCTGTTGGGTATTCGCAACGAAGGTCGCCTTCCATTTACCTTTTTCGTTCCACGGTTCCGGCTTCGGAGGAGACGGTCTATGCCCCATCTGGTCCATCTGGGCTAGCTTGTCGATTAGAGCCTGGAACGTGGCCGGTTTGAATAACATCATGAACTGTGAAATAGTTGCATGAGGGTCTAGAGTGCCTACGAACATGCCCACGGCTAGTGCTTCCTCAATGCGTTGTTCGCATTTCGACCACAGATTCCGCCATCGGATCGCGTACTGAACCCACGTCTCGCCCGGCTTTACCCTGGCATTGATCAATGCCGTTATCGGGGTGCATTCACTAGCACTTGCGAATCGCTGGATGAACAACAACTCCATTTCCGCGAAAGTTTTGACGGAGTCATTTGGAAGTTCGGAATACCACTCGAACGCCGTCTCCGATAAGCTGCCGACGAATTGGTGAAGCAAGAGCTTATCATCGCCACCAGTATTGCCACAGAGAGCCCTGAACTGGGCGACGTGCTGGTGGGTGTATGGTTGCTAGGCACTGCCACAAGGGTCTACGAGGCATCAACCATGCCCGATTAAAATTTTAGCCGTGCCGAACAACCCAAAGCCGGATCTTTAAACTAGAGTTTATCCGAAAACAAGCATGTTAAACACTTTAACACTAAGTGAGAGGGATTACAACCTTTGTAGATCCGGTCCTTCACTTCAATAGCTCCGTCTAGATGTCCCCTTCGCTGCGATCGTGAACTCCGGACTCTAGAGAAGCTCCACAAGAAGAACGAACGTGCTTGTTTCGATGACTTCGAGGCCGAAGATGATCTACGTCGGGGAGACACTAACTCAAGCTATTCCTTCACTAGATTATGAACTTTGTGAAGAGAACACACTCTACTACATGGCAAGTGGTAGAGGATGAAGAAGTAGGAGGTGGCCTCACTTTAGAATTGATTTTCTCACATTTTTTCTCAAGCTCCATTGAAGCTAGAAAGCTTTTGTTGAAGGAAGAAGAAGAAGTGAATAATTCATCCAAATGAAAACTTATCCTTTGAATTATTGCACCATGGTTGAGTTAAGCCCTCATTCTTAACTCATGTAGAGAATTAACCAAAGTATGAGGTTAAGGGTTGGGTTAACTAATATCCTAAGGAATGACAAAAGAGTTGACTTTGTCAATGTTGCATACAAGCTTCTACAAGCTTGATAACATTGACTAAAGTCTCCTCTCTTTTGTTATTCTTAAGGAAATAAGTAAACCCTGATTTAACCTAAACTTGATATAAGTCTCATACACCCATCTTGTATGTATCATCAAGCATGATACAAACATGTACACTTGCATATATCACATATAAACAATGTGCACAATCTAGTGAGAAAATAAATCATAAGTGAGCTAATACTAGTTAATGTAATGTAATATATCAAATATATAATTAGACATTAAATTATTAAATCAACTCTTGATTTAATAACCCGGCTATAACCGACTAATATCATGTGTAACAACTTATCGAATCAACACTTGATCCGATAACCCGGCTATATCGCATACAACCGATCAATGTCATGAATCACGAGAATAGAATACGGTATCTCATATCGTATTAATCTCGGTCCCGCACATATCACATATATACTCCTACTCCGTTTCGCTTGAGCCAGGAAACCCCTGTGTAGGACTCTAAAGACCCGTCAATACGCTGGCAGTAGGTGATGATCATATCAAACACCCACAAGCCGCAAGCGGTCTGCTAAACGTAACGGTCATCCGGGTATTGAGCGATCAGAAGATCAACAAGCAAGTCTGTACATTCTCCTGTGAATCCAATCAGTAACACTCCCGTACAGTTCGGTCTCGTCGTCTGATATGTCGCATATCTCGCCTAGGGGTGGTAAACGTCAGACCCCAGTAGCTCGATAAGTCGTGTCGATATGAGGTCTATAACAGTTCGAGAAACTACTGATAACACATACCAGTAGATCTCAGCAACCCTGGCCATGAATTTCCGGTTATAGTCAATCGAACACAGCGCAACATCAACTCCCTATACCGGGAGGGACGAATCCCCTCCTATCGCTCATTGCCTCCATGTGATTCAGGAATGTACCCAAAAGCCACCATTTTGCACGCCCTCGTGGACGTGGTATGATGGAAATCAAAGCACAGTGGGAATCACACAAGACTCTATGACGATCTCGGGTCAACGGACTACTCTGTACCAGTGTTACCGGAGAACTGCCATCTGACGTGAGGTATAATACCATCTGGGAGTTCTCAGCGAGTCCGTCCAGTGTACCCAGTCTCCACTGAGCACCCGTACACCATCCTTGATGTCAAACACCGATGGATATGGGATCATCCATCGCCCATCATATGGGTCAAGATGCGTATACGCTAGTCTACTCTGGTGTATCGATACCCTGTCTCGATATACCCTCGACTAGGAACGGTTATAGGATGTACTCGTCGACTACCATGGCCCCACTAGTATGATCTCATCATAGTCCCAGTAGTCGAGTACATATCCTAAGAGCTTTATCAACATGTAATATAGAGACAATCAGAGTACACATTAAGATAAAGTACAACCAGATAGCATACTATCATGTCGAGCAAGAAAGTCCTCCCTATATATGTCCAAGCATCCATTACAATATACATCGTATGTACAGTAATGGCCTCTAGGGCATACATATAACTAACAATCTCCCACTTGCACTAGAGCCATCTGTTGTGGTATCACATACCCAACAATTGGCTGTGGTTGAAGTATCTCATACTCAACCAACCCATAAAAGTCTCTACTGGGAAAAAGGCCTTTGTGAGTGGATCCGCGCTGTTGTCCTCTGTGTCTACTCTCCTAACCTCGATCTCCCTGGAGATCAACCATCTCCATGATCAGGTGATACTGCCTAAGAATTATATCTGGATTTCTGATGGGACGGGCGTTCCTTGGCATAAGCCACAACTCCATTGTCACATAATGGTAGGAACGAAGTTCATCTCATGAACTTGTATATCCAGACTGCCTCTTTGGTAGTATCCTTGGTAACGATGTATCTTGCCTTTAATCGTCTAGTAAGTCATGGTATCTAGCTTGGAACTCTTCCAACATACCGTCCCTCCACTAAGGGTAAAGACAATGCATGCGACTGACATTCAGTCGTCCTTATCACCCTGGAACCTTTCCAGTGATTTTCCCCAGGATCGATTGATACCAACTCACTACAACTAGTGAGTATCCTAACATCCAATTAGATCTATCTCATAGATCCAAAACCCAGGATTTATGAGGTATCACTTTGATCCTATATGGAGAATCCTTGCGATAAGCGGAGATTGACCGAGCGTAGCATAGGAAACTCCTTCCCTATCAAGAGTATGTCATCCACGTACTCTACGAGGATCACCACCATACTCCCTACTACCTTTTTGTATATACAAGGTTCATCTACCATTTTGATGAAGTCAAACTCTTTGACTACCACATCAAAACAGATGTTCCAACTCCGCGATGCCTGCTTTATCCTATAAAGCATCTTGCACACGTTTCCGCTGCTCCCACTGTCTACGAAGCCCTCTGGCTGTGTACTTATAGACGCTCTCTTCTAAAACATCATTTAGAAAAGTAGTCATGATACCCAACCACCAAATATCGTAGTCATGGTATGTAGCCGTGGTAAGTAGGATCTGGATGGACTTAAACATAGCTTTGAAAGTCTCAACTTTTCCATGTACACCAAGTAATCTTCTCAAGATATACTTGCTCCTGATGGGGATTTAACCCTTCAGATAAAGCAACCAAAGTCTATACTTTGTTGGTGTATAAGGATTCCATCTCAGATCACTAAGCATCTAGCCATTCTTACAGAGTCCCACTCCTGATGGCCAGCTAGAAACTAGTTGGGTCATCATCTCATGATGCAATCCTCGCTCCTACTGTCATAGAGAAACCGAAGTAACTCTCTGGTGGGTGAAGAACCCTACTAGATCGGCGGAGAGGCTGAGGTTCGTTGGAAACTACTGAATCCTTTGGTTCTACCATATCATCAGCTGCAGTTTGTATAGCTGGAACTACTTCTAGTTTTATAGAGCTGACTTTGCCTCGAGCTTGTTCGGGTTTTGCTTTTAGACATAGGCTGGACAACCCCAAATCTTAACAAACTTAAGATATGGGCTCTTCCCATTCCATATCACATATGAAGTGGTAGCCAACTGATTTGATTCGAACCCTATTCAATAGGTATGCAGCTTCTCAAGTGCATAACTCCCAAAAGGAAATAGGAAACTCAGTAGTACTCATCATAGAGCGCACCATATCAAATAGGATGTGATTGCTCCGCCCCGATACACCATCGTGCTATGGTGTATACGGAGGAGTAATACCGAGAGAGAATCTCATTCTCCTTTAGAATAGTCCAGGAATTTCGTGCTCAAGTATTCTCCTCCCTGATCCCATCAAAGAACATAATACTTATACCCATTGTTGGTTCTCTACTTCTAACTTACATTCTGTGAATATCTCAAAAGGTTCGGACTTGTGTTTCAACAGGAACATATGTCTGAATCTTGAGAGATCATCAGAGAATGTAATGAAGTACAAAGAGCCGGTCTTGGCATATGTAGACAGGGGACTTTCATATATCAATATATATCAATCCCAAGAGTTCACTAACTCTTTCTCTGTTTCTAATAAACAGAGCTATGGTCATCTTATCTTTGTGACATGACCGGCAAGTTTCACAAGATGTAAATTCAAACAAATTTAAATATGCATCTTAATGTAACTTCAGCTAGTCGGGTCGCATTTATATGACCTAGTCTACAATGCCTCAAGAAAAATTCGTTCATTTCTGAACTCTTCCTCTTGTGTGTGTTCTGTACGTTAAGAACTGTGGTTTGATTTAGAATGTCTATGCTTTTAGATAACGTGCCTGAACCGATCAACTCTTGATATAGGAAATATTCAAAACATTATCCAACAATACAAAATTATATCCTTTCTTTACTAATAAAGAGACTGATATGATGTTGTATATCAGGTTTGGTATCTAATAACATTCGTTCAGAATCAATGTATTCTGGTAATACAAGGTGACAGTGACTAACAGACTTGGCTGCAACATTTGCACCGTTTCTATCTCATGAAACTTATCACCCGTTCTCAGTTCTCTACCTTTCTGTAACCCATGTAACAGATCACATATGCGGGATCCTGATCCGGTATCGCATACCCAGGACGTAAAGGATACTGAGAAACAGTTCAATGTAATGAACACACCCGAAGATGATGCATCAGCATGCACTTTCTTCATTTGGGCAGCACGGAAAATCTGGTATTCCCCAATTTCCTACTCTTTCTTATAACAATTATACGTTGGAGCGGGAACAACGTTCCCCAGCTCAGTATAACAAGCGGGTTCGGTCAATATATCCGTATTATTATCTTGATTAAGGCGTGATATAGTCGCTACCTGGAGAGAGAGAGAGAAGAAAACACTCAGCGTATGCTCTTGCAAGATTAGATTGGTTATCTAATATATCTAATCAGGATGTCTCCCACTGTTTTAATCAAATCTTCCTTCAAACCCTAAAAGGAAAAACTAGCCGGGATTAATTACACTATACAAGTTCGCCAATCTTTCAGCCAGGCCAGTGTCGGTACTTTGAGGGAGGTTCCCCGTGCTTTCGCACGGAGCTAATTAAAGTAAACCTCGTTTTCCCAGAGGCATAACCCCGTTAACACCTTTCTAGACACCTATTTGATCGGCTAATTGTAATGTGTAAAACTCTCACAGGAGTAACTCTTACTCGAAGCGGGTATCGGGATCCAACTATCTCATAGAAGGTATGCAATCTCATTGCAAATTTCAACACTTGAAATTCCCAATAATATTTTGCCCCTAGCGTCCTATGACCTTGACGAAGGTTAACAAACCATAAGCTGCTAGTCAAGTTCTACCCGTCATTTCCTGATTGAATTAAACCCACCCGTACGACCCTTGACGGAGGTCAACAAGGCCGCACGACTACCCTAATCCAATCTGCATCATATGCATAAGTAGATAAATACTAGTCAGCTACCGCACACTACGCCTTGACGGAGGTCAACAAACGTAGCACGAATACTAAGAAGGACTTATCTGAAATGACGGAGGGCTACGACAGGTTTCTAAGAAAACCTTTTGCGTAATGAACTTGATATCGTTATAGAATCGAGTGATATTTAAATGGAGTGTTTTTGAGGCTTTTCTAGTTTTGTTAAAGGGGTCACTCCCGGTGAAGGGATCGTCGGCCCTTTCCCCATCCAATAAGGTGCAGGGTATATCATATACACCATTATGCAAAGCAAGAACTATAGAAGCGATCAAAAGACAAACCGAGTTTGTAACATCTGCTAGTTTCACTAAAGAGGTCACTCCCGGTGAAGGGATCTCGGCTCTTTCCTTATCGAATAAGGTGCTGGATGTTCTACAAAGAACACCGCTATGCAAAGCAAGAACTAGAGCTACCAGTTTTTAAACAAGTTTCTACAACATCTTAGGTTTCTTTAATTTCATTAATCTCATTAATGAAGCCCCATTTTATTGTGCTTCACAAGCATCATCTTTTGAAACGAAATCTGCAATATAACATATATCTCATATATATAATATAAACATTCGTCTCAGGCAGTAATATGATCTCATCACAGAACATTGCAGCAGAAGAATATATATGAAATATTGGATATACTAGGACGTCCGTGTTTTAGTACGAGCCTGTATAAAACACGGATTCCACGGTCGCGATGAATAGCCAAACCCACATCCCTAGACCCCTACGAGAGCGGCAAGTAACACTGCCAATTCTAGGGTTAGGAGACCCGGTCTCGACTCCTCGAGATGGTCTCCCACTGGACCCTAGAACCCGGTTACTTGTGCTCCCCGCCTTGGGTCTACCTAATGCGGAAAAATAAATAATATACAATGGTGACATCATCCTCAGCCCGGAAGTGCCCCAATAAAAGAATATTACATACAAATGAATTTTACATGAATGAAAAAGAAAAAACTCTCATCTCACATAAAAACCCCGGCTATTCAGAACACGACGATCCAATATAACATATCACAGCAACACATAATATCTCATATCATCAACGTAAGCAAGTATGCGTATCCCGATTGTCATTGATGTATAGCAACGAAGCCGGCGATACACCACATACTACGCTTACGGTCACAGAAAAGAAATATTGTAAAACTACAACAGTTGGAATCCACAACCTCGTTAGACATCTCATTCCTAACCAAATGAATTTCTTAGACATCGCATGCCTAACAATTATAAACTCTGCATTTTTAGTCTCATTATCGAAAACACTTTCAATATCAAGTCGGGCAATTCAACAAGATTCCCGACATTATGATCGAATGCTCGTCGCAAACTTTAGTAGACGACCGCACCCCAGATGTCGTCGACGAAGTGCACTAAGGAGGAACACCGCTGCCGCGAGCACCCGAACGGGTGCTTTTGGCAACGGGGTTCTCCTACAGTCACTTGGTCGGGGCTATGGGGCGTGGCTGTCTGTTAAGTTTATCCGGCGAGTATCCGCGTACACTACGTGATTGCGACGGAATTTTGATCACATCAAAATTCCGTGGCAACCGATCAATTTGAGACTGAACTACTAAATTTACAACATTCAAATTAGTTATCTCATAACTACCCGTGGATTCCAAATATTGTATCACTTTCCAGATAAATAGACAATATTAAACTTTCCGATCGAATAATCAAACACCCAAGATTTCCCCAATATATCTCAACACTTGAAATCAGTTTAAAAAAACATCCATCACATGCCACAGTACCAATGGTCCTGTTAGTAATATGTATGCCCTAAAGGCCATTATATGGATAGTGGAAATTTGGACATATAATCTATGGAGATAGATGAATTTCTTGCTCAACATAATAGTACGCTATCTGGTTTACTTTATCTTGATATGTAGATTTAATCATTTACACATGCTGATAAAGCCCAAAGGATATTTGCTTGACTACTGTGACTATGATGCGGATCATACTAGTGGGGCACATGTAGTCTATAAGCATATCCTTGAACTGTTCCTAGTCGAGGGTGTATCGAGACAGGGCATCGATATTCCAGAGTAGACTAGCGTATACTAGTCTTGTCCCATATGATGGGCGATGGATGATCCTATATCCATCTGGTGAGGAGACACCAAAGATTGTATGCGGGTGCTCAGTGGAGACTGGGTACACTGAATGGACTCGCCGAGAACTCCTATGTGGTATTATATCTATCGTCAGATAGCAGTTCTCAGGGAACACTGGTACAGGTTAGTCTGTAGACCCGAGATCGTCATAGAGTCTTGTGTGTCCTCCCACTATACTTTAATCTCCACCCTACCACGGCTCTACTGAGTCGTACAAACAGGTGGTCTTTGGGTACAGTCTCGAGGCGCATGGAGGCAATGAGCGATAGGAGGGGTTTCGTCTCTCCCGGTATTGGGGGTTGATGTTGTGCTATACTCGATTGGCTATAACATGAAGTCCCTGGCCAGGGCTGCTGAGAATTACTGATAAGAGTTATCAGTAGTTTCTCGATCTGTTATGAGCCATACACCAGCATGACTTATTGAGTTACTGGGGACGACGATTCCATCCCTAGACTCGATATGCAGCATATCTGACGAAGAGACCGGACTGTACGGTAAGTGTTGCCAGTTGGCTCGACGGGAGTTTTTACAGCTTCGCTGGTTTTCTTCTGATCGTTTCAATACCCGGGTGCCGTTACGTTTAGCTGACCTCTTGCGGCTTGTAGATGTTTGATATGATCATCATCTACTGCCGGCATATTGACGAGTCTTAGAGTCCCACAATTAAGTTTCCTGGCTCAGGCAAAAAGATGTGGTGTGCATATGAGATATGCGCGGGACCCGATTAAATACGGTTATGTGATAACGTATATTAATCGGGCATTTTCTATTTGTCGGATCGTATGTGATATGACCGGTTTGCTAAATCAAGTGTTGATTTAACAAATTACATTTAGATTAAATCTTTAATTGAAATCCTTTTGTATGCATGCATGTATGCACATGATGATGTGCATGGACACATACATGCATACATAGTATCATGGTTGATGATACAAAAATGGTGGCAATGCAAGACTTATATTGAAGTTTTTAATTTGTATTTATCATTTTAAGTTAATGTAAAGAATATCCACTCATGCTCCTTTATTCTTTAGTGGGTAAGCTTTATTTAACTTAATGAAAAGAATTTCCACCCATGCTTAATTCTTTATGAAAAGAATTTCCACTCATAATTATAGTGGTAATGGAATAATGGTGATTATTCCTTCTCATCACTATAAATAGCTTCATATGTGATATGAAACATACAATGAAACAACAAGGAAAAAAATTGTGAACAAGGGTGTGAAAACAAGTTATCATATGTGATATGATAGAAAGCTCAAGCCACCATTATCTTCTTCTTCCTCTCTTGATTTTTCTCTAGAGTGAAATTGATAAAAGAAAAGGATTTCAATTGAAGAACATAAACCACATTATCATACTACACACATCTAGCCGATTTGCGTAGGGTGTTTGCTCTACTTCATTTGCGAAACAAGTAAGGCAAGGAGTTTTGGGCAAAGGGACTTCGGGTGGATCATCGTGGACAAGGAAGGCTTCCATCGATCCGTTCCAAACTCTCATAGTACCAAGGAGTCACCGAGGGAGATCTACAAAGGTTGTAATCTCTACTCTTAGTGATAGTTTTACATTTGCATATGATGCTTATTTGTATGAATCCCTAAAACTTCTAGTTTCGATTCTTGTCGAGTTAACTTAGCACCTCTAAAATTTTGATTATGGCATATGTGATGCTACCGAACCCTTGACGAGGTGCTAGGCTAGCCCAACAGTGGTATCAGAGCCAAGCTAGAGTTTTAGGCGATACGTAGGCGATGTTAAAAGTCCGATCGAACCACGAAACACCAATTTGGACCACTCTCTGGAAATTTTTTGAAAATTGGATTTTTCCAAATTAAAAGTTCTTAAAAAATTCAGCAGGCTTTTCTATGAATTACCATGTAAAAATTATTCAACGATCTCTCCAAAGCGCCGCGGTTCCGCGGCCATAGTATGCATTTGGCCGCGGTTCCGCGGCCGTATAAAGGGATCAGGGAATAATTTTCTTACAGTGCACCTGATTTAATATAAGCATGCCTCTGAGATATTTTAAACATACTCAAGTGTTGAGGTTTCTGGAGATATATTGTATTTGGTGATTCGATTGGAAAAGTTTAACTTCGTTCAGATTTTCAGATTTTTAGAACGTGTTAAAATGTTTGAACGAATATTAGAAACACAATTTTTCCCGTATTGGAAAAATTCCAAGTGTTGGATTTTCCCGAATTCGAAACTTTCGAAAAACATGCAAGCGTATCTGTGGACACTCTAGAAGAACATAACCTTAACTCGATTATGTGACCGTCAAAACTGTCACTGAACCTTAGGGTTTGTGGTAGTTTAGCGTTGCCACATGTGAGGCGTTGGTTTGGCCCTTCTACGGTTGGTCCATAAGGGGCTGTGGCATGTTCTAGAAATTTTTGAACTCGGCTCAAGTGTTGTGCAGTTTGGGAAATCTTGGGTGTTTGTTTATTCGATCGAAAAGTTTAATATTGTCTATTTATCTGAAATGTGATACAATATGTGGAATTCATATAGTTAGGCATGAAATACGAAGTATGTGATATTTCGAATTTATGATGTCTAAGGTGATTGTGGATTCCAAATGTTGTAGTTTTTCATTTTATTTTCTGCGACCGTAAGTGTAGTATGTGGTGTATCGCCGTTTTCGTTGCTATACGTCAACGACAATCGGGATACGCATACTTACTTACGTTGATGATATGAGATATTATGTGTTGCTGAGAAATGATGAGTAGGATTGTCGCGAATGAATAGCCGGGGGTTTTTATTTGAGATGAGAGTTTTATTTTCATTCATGTATAAATCAATTGTATATTATTTACTTTTCCGCATTAGGATAGACCCAAGGAGGGGAGCACAAGTGACCGGGTTCTAGGGTTCAGTGGGAGGCCATCTCGGGGAGTCGAGACCGGGTCTCCTAAACTCTAGAATTGGCGGGATCACTTACCGCTCTCGTAGGGGTCTAGGGTGTGGGCTTGGCTATTCATCACGACCATGGAATCCGTATTTTCTATTGTTGGCTCGATACAAAATACGGACATCCTAAATATCCTTTTATGTGCTTCTGCTGTTGATATTCTGTAATGTGATTACTTAGTATCTGAGACGAATGGATTATTATTATATATATGATATATAATAAACGTTGCTTATATTTTACACCCGCGCTAGTCCCGCCCCGCTATGCCGTTAGTTAAGTAACCTAACGGTGCATAACGGGACACTGTGGCGAATGCGGATGGTATAAGTATATGTTCTATTCTGTGATGGCTTAGGAACTTAAATGATGGGATCGCATTAATGAGATTAATGTAAAGAAAAGAAACCTAATGATGTTGTGGAATCAGATTTGAAACCAACTCGGCTTTTTATGAAAATGCAAGTTTCAAAAGGATGCGGAGCTTAAGCCACTCCTTTTCTTAACTGTTTTGATTCTACAACGAGATCAAGTTCAAAGCGTTAAAGGTTTTCTTAAAAACTATCCGCAACCCTCCGTCATTTTAGGAAGCAGAGTACTTAGTATTCATGCTGCGTATGTTGATTATAGTCAAGGCGTAGTGTACGGTAGCTAAGTGATGTCTTCCTACAAAGCATATGATGCGATTAGTTAGGACATTCATGTGATTATGTTGATCATAGTCAAGGGTCATATGGGTGGGTCTAGTTAATCACGAAATGACGGGTAGAATTTGACTAGTACTTATGATATGTTGACCATAGCCAAGGTCATAAGTGAGTAGGGGTAAAAACCACATCGGGAATTTCAATAGTTGAAATTTGCAATGAGATTGCATACCATCTATATGATAGTTGGATCTCGATCTCACTGTGAGTAAGTGTCACTTCCAAGAGAATTTTGCACTTTACAATTAGCTAATCCAGAGGGTGTCTGGATAGACTGACCGGTTAGTGAAACTGTAGAATGTAATTATTCCTGGCTAGTTTTCTTTTCAGGTTTTGAAAGAAAATTTGATTAAAAGCAGTGGGAGACATCGATTAGATAAAATAATAACCAATCTAATTCTTTGCAAGAGCATTTCGCTAAGTGTATCATTTTCTCTCTCCAAATGGCAGTTACAGATGTCAGGACTTAAGCTACTACTTGAGAAAAATAAACTGACAGGACCAAATTATAAAGAATGGTTGAGGAACTTGAACATTGCACTTTCATATGATAAGGTATCATATGTCCTCAATACTGAAGCCCCACCCGTCCCAGGACCTGAATCATCTGTCTCGGATAGGGAGATCCGAAAAACTTAGGAAAATGACTGCAACACGGCCAAGTGCCTCGCGCTCGCTTCTATGGACAATGTCCATCAGAAGCAACACGAGAATATGGATGTGCAATCCATCTTTCTTCACACAAAGGAGTTGCATGAAGAGCAACCTCGTACTTTGAGATACGAGGCATCTAGAAAGCTGTTTCAAATGCGAATGGCCCCTGGTGCATCAATTGGAGACCATGTTTTGAAAATGATTGGTCTTATTGAAGAACTTGAGGGATTGGGATGGACTATGGATAATGAGCAATATACGGATATTGTTCTACAGTCTCTCCCCCCTGCCTTTGCTCCGTTCATAGTAAATTTCAATATGAATGATTTGGAGAAATCATTGCCTGAACTTCTCAATATGTTGAGAAGTGCAGAGAACACGTTGAAAACGGCAAGGACTCCCGCTCTGCTTGCTGGGCCATCTTCCTCTTCATTCCCAAAAGCTAAGGCCAAGGGAAAGAAAAAGAAGAAGTCCATCAAACAGAAAGGTGGAGTTAGAAAGGCAAAGGGGAAAGACAAAGCCGGGGCTGTGGGAAGCAGGAAAGGAGAATGTTTTTACTGTAAAAAGTCAGGACATTGGAAACGCAACTGTGCTGAATATCTTGCTGATCTCAAGAAGAAGAAGCATGCTGATGCTTCCACTTCAGGTGTGTTTGTAACTGAAAACTGCTTTTCTTTAAACTCTGCATCCTGGGTATTGGATACCGGTTCTGGTTCTCACATCTGCAATTGTCTGCAGGGATTGAGAAATAGTAGAGTTTTAAAGATAGGAGATCATACTCTGCGGGTTGGAAATGGTTCCAATATACATGCTGTATCCGTGGGAGAGTATCATCTAGGGTTGCCTTCAGGAAGTATTTTGGTTTTGAACCCGTGTTATTTTGTACCAAGTATGCTGTGTAACATAATTCCGTTTCTTTGTTAGACAATGAAGGATATCATTTTATATTGCAAAATAATGTTATGAACATTAACCTGAATCAAGAGTTGATTGGGTATGGTACACTAAATAACGGTATTTACATCCTGAACCAACACACAGTTTTCAATATACAACATACTAGTAAAAGAAAGTTTTCAGATATAAATGAAGCTTTTCTTTGGCATTGTAGACTTGGTCATATTAACGAAACAAGACTAAACAAGCTACATAAAGATGGATATTTAAATCCGTTTGAATATAAATCTTATGCGACTTGCCAGTCTTGTATCAAAGGTAAAATAACCAAAACTCCGTTTAGTGGACACGGAGAGAGAGCTGGTGAACTCTTAAGCCTCATACATAGTGATGTATGCGGACCAATGTCTACACTTGCAAGAGGTGGTTTTTCATACTTCATCACTTTTACTGATGATTTCTCAAGATTCGGACACGTGTTTTTGATAAAGCACAAATCTGAAGCCTTTGAGAAATTCAAGGAGTATAAACTTGAAGTAGAGAAGAAAACAGGCTTGAGCATCAAGAAACTTCGATCGGATCGAGGTGGAGAATATTTAAGTACAGAGTTTCTAGACTTCTTAAAAGAGAATGGGATTCTCTCTCAGCTCACTCCTCCTTACACACCACAGCACAATGGTGTGTCAGAACGGAGGAATCGTACCCTATTGGATATGGTACGATCCATGATGTGTGATGCTGAGTTACCGCTTTCCTTTTGGGGACATGCATTGGAGACAGCGATGTATCTATTAAACAGGGTTCCAACCAAGACCGTGTCTACCACTCCATATGAGATGTGGAATGGAAAGAGACCATCTCTTAAAAGGTTTAGGATTTGGGGATGTCCGGCTTTTGTTAAAAAGCAGAATCCAGACAAACTCGAGACACGATCGGTCATGTGTAAATTTGTGGGGTATCCAAAACATCTGTATGGATATCTATTCTACCACAAAGAGGAACAAATGGTGTTTGTTGCTCAGCATGCCACATTTTTGGAAAATGAGTTCTTTACGGAAAGTACTAATGGCAATATGGTAGAACTAGAAGAGGTTCTAGAGACACAAATTACTCAGGAGGAATTGGTTGAAACTGATGTTGGAGTAGAACTTCAAGAACCTCAGCCGCTCAGGAGGTCTAGTAGAACTTCTCGTGTACCAGAGAGATACTATGGGTTTCTCATAGATGGTGATAGAGAAGATTGCATCATGGATGATGATGATCCTACTAGTTTTCAGCAAGCTATCACGAGTGGTGACTCAGTGAAATGGCTGGAAGCAATGAGATCCGAAATGGAGTCAATGTACACCAACAAAGTATGGACTTTGGACGTTGCGCCTCCTGGGATAAAACCCGTTGGGTGCAAATGGATCTTTAAGAGAAAGATTGGTGTAGATGGACAGGTGGAGACCTATAAAGCAAGGCTTGTAGCGAAAGGTTTTCGTCAAAGACCAGGCTTGGACTATGATGAAACTTTCTCTCCGGTAGCAATGCTTAAATCCATTAGGATCCTACTTGCTATTGCTGCTCACTATGATTATGAAATATAGCATATGGACGTGAAAACTGCATTTCTAAATGGTGATTTAGAAGAATGTGTTTTTATGGATCAGCCAGAGGGCTTCATTGATAGTGGGAGCAGTGGGAAAGCATGTAGATTGCTTAAATCCATTTATGGATTAAAGCAGGCCTCAAGGAGCTGGAACATCTGCTTTGATGATACAATCAAAGAGTTTGATTTTGTCAGAAATGAAGATGAACCATGTATTTATAAGAAGACTGTAGGGAGTACTGTCACATTCCTCATATTGTACGTAGACGACATTCTCCTGATAGGAAATGATGTTCCTATGCTACAATCGGTCAAACTATTCTTATCACAAAGGTTCTCCATAAAGGACCTGGGTGATGCCTCGCGCATTTTGGGCATTAGGATCTATAGAGATAGATCCAAGAGGTTATTGGGACTGTCCCAATCAAAGTACATAGACACCATTCTAAAGAGGTTTGGTATGGAAGATTCCAAGCGTGGTGCCTTGCCTGCTAGTCATGGAATCACTCTCTCCAAGGACTTCTGTCCGAAGACTGATGAAGAGAGAGCTCGCATGAGCGTTATACCCTACGCTTCAGCTGTAGGATCTATAATGTATGCGATGTTGTGTACTCGCCCTGATGTGGCTTATGCACTGGCTGTAGTAAGCAGGTATCAATCCAACCCAGGGAAGAAACATTGGATAGCAGTGAAGAACATTCTTAAGTACTTGCGAAGGACTAAAGAATTGTTCTTGGTGTATGGTAATGGGGATCTCCAGATGGAGGCCTTTACCGATTCAAGCTTCCAAAGTGACAAGGATGACAGTAAATCAATCTCAGGATTTGTATTTACCCTAAATGGAGGAGCGGTTAGTTGGAAGAGTTCCAAACAGGACACCGTTGCAGACTCCACGATGGAAGCTGAGTATATTGCTGCAAGTGATGCTGCTAAGGAAGCCGTCTGGATGAAGAAGTTCATTGCGGAACTAGGAGTAGTTCCAACCATTGTTGATCCAATACCATTGTATTGTGATAATAATGGAGCTATAGCATTAGCCAAAGAACCAAGGTCCCATCAGAAGTCCAGACACATCCTAAGGAGATATCATCTGATCCGGGAGATAGTAGATCGCCAGGAGATCGAGATTCGGAGAGTGGATACAAAGGATAACACAGCGGATCCATTCACCAAGGCACTTCCATAGCCTCAGCATGAGCGACTGTTTGAAATGTTGGGTATGAGATACGCCAATAACTGGCCTTAGTGCAAGTGGGAGATTGTTAGTAATATGTATGCCCTAAAGGCTATTATATGGATAGTGGAAATTTGGACATATAATCTATGGAGATAGATGAATTTCTTGCTCAACATGATAGTACGCTATCTGGTTTACTTTATCTTGATATGTAGATTTAATCATTTACACATGCTGATAAAGCCCAAAGGATATTTGCTTGACTACTGTGACTATGATGCGGATCATACTAGTGGGGCACATGTAGTCTATAAGCATATCCTTGAACTGTTCCTAGTCGAGGGTGTATCGAGACAGGGCATCGATATTCCAGAGTAGACTAGCGTATACTAGTCTTGTCCCATATGATGGGCGATGGATGATCCCATATCCATCTGGTGAGGAGACACCAAAGATTGTATGCGGGTGCTCAGTGAAGACTGGGTACACTGAACGGACTCGCCGAGAACTCCTATGTGGTATTATATCTATCGTCAGATAGCAGTTCTCAGGGAACACTGGTACAGGTTAGTCTGTAGACCCGAGATCGTCATAGAGTCTTGTGTGTCCTCCCACTATACTTTAATCTCCACCCTACCACGGCTCTACTGAGTCGTACAAACAGGTGGTCTTTGGGTACAGTCTCGAGGCGCATGGAGGCAATGAGCGATAGGAGGGGTTTCGTCTCTCCCGGTATTGGGGGTTGATGTTGTGCTATACTCGATTGGCTATAACATGAAGTCCCTGGCCAGGGCTGCTGAGAATTACTGATAAGAGTTATCAGTAGTTTCTCGATCTGTTATGAGCCATACACCAGCATGACTTATTGAGTTACTGGGGACGACGATTCCATCCCTAGACTCGATATGCAGCATATCTGACGAAGAGACCGGACTGTACGGTAAGTGTTGTCAGTTGGCTCGACGGGAGTTTTTACGGCTTCGCTGGTTTTCTTCTGATCGTTTCAATACCCGGGTGGCCGTTATATTTAGCTGACCTCTTGCGGCTTGTAGATGTTTGATATGATCATCATCTATTGCCGGCGTATTGACGAGTCTTAGAGTCCCACAATGAAGTTTCCTGGCTCAGGCAAAAAGATGTGGTGTGCATATGAGATATGCGCGGGACCCGATTAAATACGGTTATGTGATAACGTATATTAATCGGGCATTTTCTATTTGTCGGATCGTATGTGATATGACCGGTTTGCTAAATCAAGTGTTGATTTAACAAATTACATTTAGATTAAATCTTTAATTGAAATCCTTTTGTATGCATGCATGTATGCACATGATGATGTGCATGGACACATACATGCATACATAGTATCATGGTTGATGATACAAAAATGGTGGCAATGCAAGACTTATATTGAAGTTTTTAATTTGTATTTATCATTTTAAGTTAATGTAAAGAATATTCACTCATGCTCCTTTATTCTTTAGTGGGTAAGCTTTATTTAACTTAATGAAAAGAATTTCCACCCATGCTTAATTCTTTATGAAAAGAATTTCCACTCATAATTATAGTGGTAATGGAATAATGGTGATTATTCCTTCTCATCACTATAAATAGCTTCATATGTGATATGAAACATACAATGAAACAACAAGGAAAAAAATTGTGAACAAGGGTGTGAAAACAAGTTATCATATGTGATATGATAGAAAGCTCAAGCCACCATTATCTTCTTCTTCCTCTCTTGATTTTTCTCTAGAGTGAAATTGATAAAAGAAAAGGATTTCAATTGAAGAACATAAACCACATTATCATACTACACACATCTAGCCGATTTACGTAGGGTGTTTGCTCTACTTCATTTGCGAAACAAGTAAGGCAAGGACATTTGGGCAAAGGGACTTCGGGTGGATCATCGTGGACAAGGAAGGCTTCCATCGATCCGTTCCAAACTCTCATAGTGCCAAGGAGTCACCGAGGGAGATCTACAAAGGTTGTAATCTCTACTCTTAGTGATAGTTTTACATTTGCATATGATGCTTATTTGTATGAATCCCTAAAACTTCTAGTTTCGATTCTTGTCGAGTTAACTTAGCACCTCTAAAATTTTGATTATGGCATATGTGATGCTACCGAACCCTTTACGAGGTGCTAGGCTAGCCCAACAGGTCCAGCCGTAGAAGGGTCAAGCCAACGCCTCACATGTTGCACGCCGTACTGCCGCAAATCCTAAGGTTTAGAGGCAGTTCAAGACGGTCACATAATCGAGTTAAGATTTGTTGTCTTCTAGAGGGTCCACCGCGTTACTTGCATGACTTTACGAAAGTTTCAAACTCGAGAAAAAATCCAACTTTTGAAAATTTTCCGACAGGGGAAAAAGTGAGTTATTGATATCCGTTCGAACTTTTTATCATTTTCTTAAATTATCCGGAAAAAACTTAAACGAAGTTAAATTATCCGATCGAATCAATGGGTCCCCAATACAACCCTAGAAAACTCAAAACTTGAGTGTAATGAAAAAACTCCTAGAAAAAAATGACAAGAAAGGACCTAAGAATAAATACATGAAATATGAGGGACTAAGTCTAAATTTTGGCCGCGGAACCGCCACCAAACCCTTGGTTTGGCCGCGGAACCGCGGTCAAATAAGTGACTTAGTGGACCGTACTTCACAGTAATTCTTAGTTTTTCCTGCTTGTTTTTCTGGGCATTTTTAATTAATAAAAAATTACATTTTTGAAAAATGTCCAGAGAGGGGTAAACATCGGGGTTTCCGGGTTCGATCGGACTTTAAACTTCGCTCAGACTTCGCCTAAAACTCTAGCTTGGCTCTGATACCACTGTAGGGTTGCTAGGCACTGCCACAAGGGTCTACGAGGCATCAACCATGCCCGATTAAAATTTTAGCCGTGCCGAACAACCCAAAGCCGGATCTTTAAACTAAAGTTTATGTGAAAACAAGCATGTTAAACACTTTAACACTAAGTGAGAGGAATTTCAACCTTTGTAGATCCGGTCCTTCACTTCAATAGCTCCGTCTAGATGTCCCCTTCGCTGCGATCATGAACTCCGGACTCTAGAGAAGCTCCACAAGAAGAACGAACATGCTTGCTTCAATGACTTCGAAGCTGAAGATGATCTACGTTGGGGAGACACTAACTCAAGCTATTCCTTCACTAGGTCATGAACTTTGTGAAGAGAACACACTCTACTACATGGCAAGTGGTAGAGGATGAAGAAGTAGGAGGTGGCCTCACTTTAGAATTGATTTTCTCACATTTTTTCTCAAGCTCCATTGAAGCTAGAAAGCTTTTGTTGAAGGAAGAAGAAGAAGTGAATAATTCATCCAAATGAAAACTTATCCTTTGAATTATTGCACCATGGTTGAGTTAAGCCCTCATGCTTAACTCATATAGAGAATTAACCAAAGTATGAGGTTAAGGGTTGGGTTAACTAATATCCTAAGGAATGACAAAAGAGTTGACTTTGTCAATGTTGCATACAAGCTTCTACAAGCTTGATAACATTGACTAAAGTCTCCTCTCTTTTGTTATTCTTAGGGAAATAAGTAAACCCTGATTTAACCTAAACTTGATATAAGTCTCATACACCCATCTTGTATGTATCATCAAGCATGATACAAATATGTACACTTGTATATATCATATATAAACAATGTGCACAATCTAGTGAGAAAATAAATCATAAGTGAGCTAATACTAGTTAATGTAATATATCAAATATATAATTAGACATTAAATTATTAAATCAACTCTTGATTTAACAACCCGGCTATAACCGACTAATATCATGTGTAACAACTTATCGAATCAACACTTGATCCGATAACCCGGCTATATCGCATACAACCGATCAATGTCACGAATCACGAGAATAGAATACGGTATCTCATATCGTATTAATCTCGGTCCCGCGCATATCACATATGTACTCCTACTCCGTTTCGCTTGAACCAGGAAACCCCTGTGTAGGACTCTAAAGACTCGTCAATACGCCGGCAGTAGGTGATGATCATATCAAACACCCACAAGCCGCAAGCGGTCTGCTAAACGTAACGGCCACCCGGGTATTGAGCGATCAGAAGATCAACAAGCAAGTCTGTATATTCTCCTGTGAATCCAATCAGTAACACTCCCGTACTGTCCGGTCTCGTCATCTGATATGTCACATATCTCGCCTAGGGGTGGTAAACGTCAGACCCCAGTAGCTCGATAAGTCGTGTCGATATGAGGTCTATAACAGTTCGAGAAACTACTGATAACACTTACCAGTAGATCTCAGCAACCCTGGCCAGGTATTTCCGGTTATAGCCAATCGAACACAGCGCAACATCAACTCCCTATATCGGGAGAGACGAATCCCCTCCTATCGCTCATTGCCTCCATGTGATTCGAGATTGTACCCAAAAGCCACCTTTTTGCACGCCCTCGTGGACGTGGTATGATGGAAATCAAAGCACAGTGGGAATCACACAAGACTCTATGACGATCTCGGGTCAACAGACTACTCTGTACCAGTGTTACCGGAGAACTGCCATCTGACGTGAGGTATAATACCATCTGGGAGTTCTCGGCGAGTCCGTCCAGTGTACCCAGTCTCCACTGAGCACCCGTACACCATCCTTGATGTCAAACACCGATGGATATGGGATCATCCATCGCCCATCATATGGGTCAAGATGCGTATACGCTAGTCTACTCTGGAGTATCGATGCCCTGTCTCGATACACCCTCGACTAGGAATAGTTATAGGATGTACTCGTCGACTACCGTGGCCCCACTAGTATGATCTCATCATAGTCCCAGTAGTCGAGTACATATCCTAAGAGCTTTATCAACATGTAATATAGAGACAATCAGAGTACACATTAAGATAAAGTACAACCAGATAGCATACTATCATGTCGAGCAAGAAAGTCCTCCCTATATATGTCCAAGTATCCATTACAATATACATCGTAGGTACAGTAATGGCCTCTAGGGCATACATATAACTAACAGTGGGGATTGCCTGTCCCCTTGTATACGTGGAATTTGGGGATCGTGTATCCCGGCGGGTACTTTATCTGATCATACCAGCCCGATACGGTCGCTCAGTTTTGACAACTTGGCAGGCTGCTTCATTTGCCTGGTGAACTCTTATTTGCTGAGCAATATAGTCATCCAGGACAACTTTAGAGATTGTCTCCTCCTTGGCTGTTGACAGAGCCGGCAGAGGATTCGATGTTTCTCCTCTGTCATATTCAATTATTACTGGAGGATTTTCGGCTGGGGGATCCGGCTGGATCATCATGCCTACCATGTCTTGGAAGAGAAGTGTCATTCGCTTTATGTTAGCCGCTTGCTCCGCGGCTTCTTTGTCCTTCTTTTCGAGGACTCTGCGAAGGAATTCAGCGTCGGTTTCTTGTTCGTGACGCAGTTCTGATGATGCCTCCGGGCTTTCTTTTAGCCCGGTGAGTGTGGCCATCGCAGTCAGCATCTCCTGAAGTTTCTCCTGCTGCTGTTCCTGAGCGCTCGTGATGGATCGAGTGAGTGGTCGGTAGCCCGTAGAAGCGCAGCTATCCTCTTTCCCGGATGCCATGTAGACGGTATGCACTACCATGCCCCCAGACTTAGGGCGTTTGGGCTCAGTGCCTTTGACATTTGTCGAAAGCATGGGGATTTTCTCCGGCCTTCTCCTCTTATGAGCAGTCGAAGTTGAGGGGGCCGTTGCAGTGGGCACCCAAGTAGCCGTCGTCTTTTGTGGCTTAACAGGACGTTTTTCTTCCTGTCAGACCTTCAGCTTCTTCTGCCGGCGGGGATAGTCTTGGTTAACCACCGACTCTTGGACTTGTCGCTATATTTTATAAACTTTGGAGGACAGCCGCTGAGGGGGCTGTTCCGGTTTTGCTTCTGTGACAGTCTCCACCGGTGGTGGAGATCTTTTCAGTACGGCGGTAGGCGAATTCCTGCGCACCTTACTCAGCAGCTCAAAGTTGTTCCCGGTTGGAACAGCAGCATTAATTTCCACCGTTGGAGCTGATGGAGTTAGCCCAGAGGGGGAATTGCCCCCGGCCTTCCTTGCTCGGCGCCAGTGACGACGTCGAGCGTGTCGAGCTGTTGGGGTTGGTTCAGCGATGGGATGGCTTTGTCTTGCCCCCTGTCCAGATGAAGCGCCGCTGGTGCCAGCCTCTTGAAGACTGGCGTCTTTTGAGTAGCGGTATCCAATCTTTCAAAGACAGACCTTCGAGCAGGAACGGGAACCGTAGTGGGAGCCGGAACAGTCAGTCTTGTAAAGACCGACCCTTTGGTGGGAGAAGCCGCGTTGACGACTTCAGGAGCGGGGATGGCGATCTTCTTTGGGATGGCCACTTCAGGTATCATGGGCTTCTTGGCAGGCCCATCGGAGTTCAGGTTCAGTCTGGCGAAGACCGAGGAGCTGGAACTGGACGACCCGTTAAGAGGGGCCGCGGTAGTTGAAAACCGATCAAAGACCGACTTCTTGGGAGCTTCCAGTGTTGGCACAGGAGCGGTGAAGCTCGTTGGCGGGAGCATGGTCCCAAAAAACAATCTTGTGGTGGCTTGAGTGACCTGTTCCACCGGCATTATGAATAGGGAGGCTGCTTGAGGCCCGTAGGCTATGCTTCCAGATGAAGCGGAGCGCGAGTTGCAGCTGCAGTTGGAGCACTTTGCGCAAGTAGATGCCATTGCTGTTTCGGTTTCTGCACCAAGCAAACACCAAATCTTAGTACCTCGAAACCCAAGGGCAACCATTAGCAAACCACGATTCGTTCGCGAACACAACACACGAAGTGTGGAGTGGAAAGAGGAAAAGGTCCCACCGGGCGTGCCAGAATCTGTTCCCCTCCGAAAGACGCGGCGGACGTCTTGCCTGAAATTCGGGGCAGATGCTAATTGGTGTTATCCGTCCACCTCTCCGAAAATACCAAGTTGATTTATAGCACCGTGTATCGAAGGTTTAAGCGGATACGGCTGATGTAGCAGACTTCGTCAGATTCCCCTTCGTTTGAGGGGTTTTTGATTGTGGGGACGCTCTTCCCTGCAGGCGCAAGCCCCTGCAGTTAATTACGCTACCGTATCGCGGTAACAACTTTCTCCTTCTCCATATGGTCACTTCGTGTCGTGTTTGTTTGTTTTGTGTTTAGTTGCTCGTGGATTGTATACGGAGACTAAGTTATGTTGTCGCCCATAGGGCGTGGACTAGTCCAAATCCATATCTTTCTTAGATTTGGGTTTTGGAGGGTTTAGGTTTAAGGATACGTTAGCCTCATTTAAGAATAAGATCAACTTAAACGTTTTTTAAGGATACGTTAGTCTAATTTTAGACTAAGATCAACATAACGGGATCGTTTAGATCCAACAAGAGAGCAACTGGGCTCTATTGTTTAGTTTAATGACATTGCGGTCGATAATTAGTTTAAGGACGTTACGGTCCATTGTTAGTTTAAGGACATCTCGGTCCAATGTTAGTTTAAAGACATCGCAGTCGAGGTTAAGGGCATCATAGTCTGTAGGTTTAGGGACTCCACAGTCCAATGTTAGTTTTAAGACATCACGGTCGAGGTTAAGGACATCATAGTCCATGAGTTTAAGGACCTCACAGTCCGATGTTAGTTTTAAGACATCACGGTCGAGGTTAAGGATATCATAGTCTATGAGTTTAAGGACCTCACAGTCCGATGTTAGTTTTAAGACATCACGGTCGAGGTTAAGGACATCATAGTCCATGAGTGTAAGGACCTCACAGTCCGATATTAGTTTTAAGACATCACAGTCGAGGTTAAGGACATCATAGTCCATGAGTTTAAGGACCTCACAGTCCGTAGTAATGTGTGGTTGTCGGGACCCGTCACCTCTCTAACGACATTGAAGGATTACAATGACAGATATCAGAGGAGTAAAAGGATGTACCCTTGAACCAGGGTGGATTGGTTGAAAGAGCAGATGTGCTCAGTTCAATTTAAGTTGAGGACTTATGGCCAGAATTGGGCTAAGTCCAATAAAAAAATGTTTAACATTTTATTTTTGTTCTGGCTATTAAGCCTTTATTTGGGCTCAGCCCTTTTAATAATGCTAGGCATTGGGCTCTGACATTTTGTCTTGTATTAAATGCATAGCATTTATCAGAAACAAAGTGTGTTCTGACAGTGCGCCACGTGGCGCGTCAGGCGCTTTGCGCCAGTCAAAGAGCGCATTGCTCTTTTGTCAGGTAGCGCACACGAAAAGGACACGTGTCGTGCTTAGCGCTAAGCGCTAGTTTATTAGCGCATTGCGCTTTTAATTTATGAGCGTGTTGCGCTAGTCTGTTGGCGCGCCAGCGAGTGACACGTGGCGCACTTGGCGCTGAGCGCCAGCCCATGAGCGCAGTGCACTGTTTCAGAAGCGCAAAGCGCAAGTGGTGTCTATGGTTGACACGTGGCATGTTTTGGCGCTGAGCGCCGATCCAAGGAGCGCAAAGGCGCAGTTCATGAGTGCAAGGCACTTTTCAATAGTGCAAAGCGTATCTGATCAATTTTAAGATCAAAGAACAAATTTTATGTTCTTCTTAAAGAAGGCTTTGCCTCAAGATCCAAGAACAAGAGTTCTTGTTTTCATAAAAGGCTCTGCCTTTATAGATCAAAGATCTGTGAATGAAGTAAAATACTTCTTTTGTTTATTATTTTTTTTCTATATGATTAGATCTTTTTATCCTTTCTTTAAATCAAAGACCTTGGTTTTTTTTATAGATCTAAGATCTTTTTTTAGAAGATGATTCTTCTTTGTGTATTCTGTATATTTTAGACTTGAAGTCCAGGGTCCTTTATATAGGGCCAAATGATTTGTTAAATCAGTTTTAAGAGATCTTTCTCTGATTGATTTGGGAATATTTCCCACCGTTGGATCTTTGATCCTAAGGCTTCTGTTTTACAGAAGATAATCTTCTTATTTTAATAAGATTGAAAAATCTTTCCAAAACAGAACTTTAGTTCTAATTATTTAATAATTTATTATTAGTAGATCTTTTGATCTGACGGTGGGGGAATTTTTAATTACAGCACTGGCGCACCTTGCGCTAACGCACCTACGTTCGACACGTGGTGCGCAGTGCAGCGCAACTGCGCTAGCGCACCCGTGTTTGACACGTGGCGCGCAGCGCAGAGCACAGCGCAACTGTGCTAGCGCACCTGTGTTAGACACGTCAGAGCGCAGCGCAACTGCGCTAGCGCACCTGAGTTTGACACGTGGCGCGCAGCGCAGAGCGCTGGATCTGAAGCATTGCTTCAACTTTTAAATTTTGAATTTTGAAGAAGAGCTTTGCTCTGATTGGGGAAAAGGAAGGGTCACTTCATTTCAAATCTTGGAATTTGAACAGAGCTTTGCTCTGATTGGGGAAGCAGAAGCGTCGCTTCATTTTAAATCTTGGAATTTGAACAGAGATTTGCTCTGATTAGAGAAACATATGGGTTTCTCACTTATTTGTTTTACTGTGGATACAATCCTCCTTGTATTAACTGTATATTGTCGCAACTTTACAGGATTACTTTTCGACCATTTGTACTAGGTGTTAAACCCACACTTTCCTTTCAGTCGGAAATCGTTCCACCTTCTGGTATTGCTCAGTATATTCTTCACCTAATGTTTCTCCCCCTTTTTTATGTGTAGACTTATTGTTGCTAAGACTTCTTTATATTAACCACAGTATCACGGGTCGGAGGAGGAAGAAAAAAAAATAGCCAAGCCTCCGGTACTTTCTATTCTGTCACCTTCCCCAGCCGGTACGATATATTCCATCCCTCAGGTGTTTTTTTTGTCTCCCGAGTCGAAATTTGACCGTAATTGATTTTGCAGTGATTAAAACGGCTCCAGCTCCTTTTGAGTCTCGCATTCCAATCCCCGCGGTGCCCTTCGCTAAACGTACATCCTCCAGTGGCGTCGCGAACAGCAGGCGAACGTTAAGCGGGTTTATCGAAGATCTCAATGTTGAGGCCCTTACTTCTGCTACGGATTTTGCCGTCGAAGTCAATCCAATGCTGGCGACGCTCATGAAATTCCATAATGAAGATCTCGTCGGTTCTTGGGTTGATTATTGCAGGAAGATTGAGGCTTGCCAGCATGAGATTGAGCTTAAGCGTTTCACTCCTGAGGTGTTGGCCTCGAACTCTCAGCGGGCTGCGTAGGTCGAGCAGAGTGTTCCTTTCATTCGCCATTTTGAACAAGAGGTAGCCCTGAGGCGAAAGGAACATGAGGCGGCTTCCGGAAAATCCGTCCAATTGCGTGCCCAGCTTGAAGCGAATGCTGTGCAGCTAAAAGCTATTTTCGACAACCTCCAACGATATATTTCGGATGGGTTAACGCTAAGACGGAAGCTTAACTTCACCGAGCGAGTCACGCAGGACTGCGAAGCTGCCAAGCAAGAAATCGATGAAAAGCTTTCATCCTGTTTACAGCAACGGACTCAAATCGAAGCGGAGTTGGCCGCTGTAGCTGTACACGAGAAGGAATTAAGGGGAATGCACGAGCGGCTTGTCAGTTTATTGAAGACGCCTCCTCCTTAATAACTGTAATTGTACCCCCTTTCTTATATTGGTTGTAAACTTTTGATTCATGAATAACATGTATTCATTTTGATTCCTTTATGAAATGTATCTTGTATTCACTTGAATTCATGAATAAAGGACATATTTTATTTCATACTGGCATTTCTCTTTTCTTCGATGTCTTAGTCTGGTGTAAAGTAGTTTATATACTCATTTCGGAGTTTGCAGTTTACCTTCCTTGGGCTTGTGGCAAACCTGTCCTAACTGAAGGGTTAGCCTAGCACCTCATCAAGGGTTTGGTAGCATCACATATGCCATAATCAAAATTTTAGAGGTGCTAAGTTAACTCGACAAGAATCGAAACTAGAAGTTTTAGGGATTCATACAAATAAGCATCACATGCAAATGTAAAACTATCACTAAGAGTAGAGATTACAACCTTTGTAGATCTCCCTCGGTGACTCCTTGACACTATGAGAGTTTGGAACGGATCGATGGAAGCCTTCCTTGTCCACGATGATCCACCCGAAGTCCCTTTGCCCAAAACTCCTTGCCTTACTTGTTTCGCAAACGAAGTAGAGCAAACACCCTACACAAATCGGCTAGATGTGTGTAGTATGATGATGTGGTTTATATTCAACAATTAAAACCCTTTTCTTTTATCAACTTCACTCAAGAGAGAAATCAAGAGAGGAAGAAGAAGATAATGGTGGCTAAGCTTGAGCTTTCTATCATATCACATATGATAACTTATTTTCTTCACACCAATTTTTTTTCATGCTTTGTGTGCCTTGTTTCATATCACATATGAAGCTATTTATAGAGATGAGAAGGAATAATCATCATTATTCCATTCCCACTATAATTATGGGTGGAAATTCTTTTCCTAAAGAATTAAGCATGGGTGGAAATTCTTTTCATTAAGTTAAATAAAGCTTACCCACTAAAGAATAAAGGAGCATAAGTGGGTTTTCTTTACATTAACTTAAAATGATAAATATAAATAAATGCTTCAATATAAGTCTTGCATTGCCACCATTCTTGTATCATCAACCATGATACTATGTATGTATGTATGTGTCCATGCACATCATCATGTGCATGCATGCATGCATACAAAAGGATTTAATTAAAGAATTAATCTAAATGTAATTTGTTAAATCAACACTTGATTTAGCAAACCGGTCATATCACATATGATCCGACAAATAGAAAATGCCCGATTAATATACGTTATCACATAACCGTATTTAATCGGGTCCTGCGCATATCTCATATGCACACCACACCTTTTTTCCTGAGCCAGGAAACTTCATTGTGGGACTCTAAGACTCGACAATACGCCGGCAGTAGATGATGATCATATCAAACACCTACAAGCCGCAAGAGGTCAGCTAAACGTAACGGCCACCCGGGTATTGAAACGATCAGAAGAAAACCAGCGAAGCTGTAAAAACTCCCGTCGAGCCAACTGGCAACACTTACCGTACAGTCCGGTCTCTTCGTCAGATATGCTGCATATCGAGTCCAGGGATGGAATCGTCGATCCTAGTAACTCAATAAGTCATGCTGGTGTATGGCTCATAACAGATTGAGAAACTACTGATAACTCATATCAGTAAATCTCAGCAGCCCTGGCCAGGGACTTCATGTTATAGCCAATCGAGCATAGCACAACATCAACCCCCAATACCGGGAGAGATGAAACCCCTCCTATCGCTCATTGCCTCCATGTGCCTTGAGACTGTACCTAAAGACCACCTGTTTGCATGACTCGGTAGAGCCGTGGTAGGGTGGAGATCAAAGTATAGTGGGAGGACACACAAGACTCTATGACGATCTCGGGTCTACAGACTAACCTGTACCAGTGTTCCTTGAGAACTGCTATCCGACGATAGATATAATACCACATAGGAGTTCTCGGCGAGTCCGTTCAGTGTACCCAGTCTCCACTGAGCACCCGCATACAATCTTTGGTGTCTCCTCACCAGATGGATATGGGATCATCCATCGCCCATCATATGGGACAAGAATGGTATACGCTAGTCTACTCTGGAATATCGATGCCCTGTCTCAATACACCCTCGACTAGGAACAGTTCAAGGATATGCTTATAGACTACACGTGCCCCACTAGTATGATCCACATCATAATCACAGTAGTCAAGAAAATATCCTTTAGGCTTTATCAACATGTGTAAATGATTAAATCTACATGTTTAGATAAAGTAAACCAGATAGCGTACTATCATGTTGAGCAAGAAAGTCATCTATCTCCATATATATATGTCCAAGTTTCCACTATCCATATAATGGCCTTTAGGGCATACATATTACTAACAATCTCCCACTTGCACTAAGGCCAGTCATTGGCGTATCTCATACCCAACATTTCAAACAGTCGCTCATGCTGCGGCTGTGGAAGTGCCTTGGTGAATGGATCCGCTGTGTTATCCTTTGTATCTACTCTCCGAATCTCGATCTCCTGGCGATCTACTATCTACCGGATCAGATGATATCGCCTTAGGATGTGTCTGGATTTCTGATGGGACCTTGGTTCTTTGGCTAATGCTATAGCTCCATTATTATCGCAATACAATGGTATTGGATCAACAATGGTTGGAACTACTCCTAGTTCCGCAATGATCTTCTTCATCCAGACGGCTTCCTTAGCAGCATCAATTGCAGCAATATACTCAGCTTCCATCGTGGAGTCTGCAACGGTGTCCTGTTTGGAACTCTTCCAACTAACCGCTCCTCCATTTAGGGTAAATACAAACCCTGAGATTGATTTGCTGTCATCCTTGTCACTTTGGAAGCTGGAATCGGTAAAGGCCTCCATCTGGAGATCCCCATTACCATACACCAAGAACAATTCTTTAGTCCTTCGCAAGTACTTAAGAATGTTCTTCACTGCTATCCAATGTTTCTTCCCTGGGTTGGATTGATACCTGCTTACTACAGCCAGTGCATAAGCCACATCAGGGCGAGTACACAACATCGCATACATTATAGATCCTACAGCTGAAGCGTAGGGTATAACGCTCATGCGAGCTCTCACTTCATCAGTCTTTGGACAGAAGTCTTTGGAGAGAGTGATTCCATGACTAGCAGGCAAGGCACCACGCTTGGAATCTTCCATACTAAACCTCTTTAGAATGGTGTCTATGTACTTTGATTGGGACAGTCCCAATAACCTCTTGGATCTATCTCTATAGATCCTAATGCCCAAAATGCGCGAGGCATCACCCAGGTCCTTCATGGAGAACTTTTGTGATAAGAATAGTTTGACCGATTGTAGCATAGGAACATCATTTCCTATCAGGAGAATGTCATCTACGTACAATACGAGGAATGTGACAGCACTCCCTACAATCTTCTTATAAATACATGGTTCATCTTCATTTCTGAAAAAATCAAACTCTTTGATTGTATCATCAAAGCAGATGTTCCAGCTCCTTGAGGCCTGCTTTAATCCATAAATGGATTTAAGCAATCTACATGCTTTCCCGCTGCTCCCACTATCAATGAAGCCCTCTGGCTGATCCATAAAAACGCATTCTTCTAAATCACCATTTAGAAATGCAGTTTTCACGTCCATCTGCCATATTTCATAATCATAGTGAGTAGCAATAGCAAGTAGGATCCTAATGGATTTAAGCATTGCTACCGGAGAGAAAGTTTCATCATAGTCCAAGCCTGGTCTTTGACGAAAACCTTTCGCTACAAGCCTTGCTTTATAGGTCTCCACCTGTCCATCTACACCAATCTTTCTCTTAAAGATCCATTTGCACCCAACGGGTTTTATCCCAGGAGGCGCAACGTCCAAAGTCCATACTTTATTGGTGTACATTGACTCCATTTCGGATCTCATTGCTTCCAGCCATTTCACTGAGTCACCACCCGTGATAGCTTGCTGAAAACTAGTAGGGTCATCATCATCCATGATGCAATCTTCTCTATCACCATCTATGAGAAACCCATAGTATCTCTCTGGTGGGCGAGAAGTTCTACTAGACCTCCTGAGCGGCTGAGGTTCTTGAAGTTCTACTGCAACATCAGTTTCAACCAATTCCTCCTGAGTAATTTGTGTCTCTAGAACCTCTTCTAGTTCTACCACATTGCCATTTGTACTTTCCGTAAAAATCTCATTTTCCAAAAATGTGGCATGCTGAGCAACAAACACCTTTTGTTCCTCTTTGTGGTAGAATAGATATCCATACGAATGTTTTGGATACCCCACAAACTTACACTTGACCGATCGTGTCTCGAGTTTGTCTGGATTCTGCTTTTTAACAAAGGCTAAACAACCCCAAATCCTAAACCTTTTAAGAGATGGTCTCTTTCCATTCCACATCTCATATGGAGTGGTAGATACGGTCTTGGTTGGAACCCTGTTCAATAGATACATTGCTGTCTCTAATGCATGTCCCCAAAAGGAAAGCGGTAACTCAGCATCACACATCATGGATCGTACCATATCCAATAGGGTACGATTCCTCCGTTCTGACACACCATTGTGCTGCGGTGTGTAAGGAGGAGTGAGCTGAGAGAGAATCCCATTCTCTTTTAAGAAGTCTAGAAACTCTATACTTAAATATTCTCCACCTCGATCCGATCGAAGTTTCTTGATGCTCAAGCCTGTTTGCTTCTCTACTTCAAGTTTATACTCCTTGAATTTCTCAAAGGCTTCGGATTTATGCTTTATCAAAAACACGTGTCCGAATCTTGAGAAATCATCAGTAAAAGTGATGAAGTATGAAAAACCACCTCTTGCAAATGTAGACATTGGTCCGCATACATCACTATGTATGAGGCTTAAGAGTTCACCAGCTCTCTCTCCGTGTCCACTAAACGGAGTTTTGGTCATTTTACCTTTGATACAAGACTGGCAAGTCGCATAAGATTTATATTCAAACGGATTTAAATATCCATCTTTATGTAGCTTGTTTAGTCTTGTTTCATTAATATGACCAAGCCTACAATGCCAAAGAAAAGCTTCATTTATATCTGAAAACTTTCTTTTACTAGTATATTGTATATTGAAAACTGTGTGTTGGTTCAGGACGTAAATACCGTTATTTAGTGTACCATACCCAATCAACTCTTGATTCAGATTAATGTTCATAACATTATTTTGCAATATAAAATGATATCCTTCATTGTCCAACAAAGAAACGGATATTATGTTACACAGCATACTTGGTACAAAATAACACGGGTTCAAAACCAAAATACTTCCTGAAGGCAACCCTAGATGATACTCTCCCACGGATACAGCATGTATATTGGAACCATTTCCAACCCGCAGAGTATGATCTCCTATCTTTAAAACTCTACTATTTCTCAATCTCTGCATACAATTGCAGATGTGAGAACCAGAACCGGTATCCAATACCCAGGATGCAGAGTTTAAAGAAAAATAGTTTTCAGTTACAAATACACCTGAAGTGGAAGCATCAGCATGCTTCTTCTTCTTGAGATCAGCAAGATATTCAGCACAGTTGCGTTTCCAATGTCCTGACTTTTTACAGTAAAAACATTCTCCTTTCCTGCTTCCCACAGCCCCGGCTTTGTCTTTCCCCTTTGCCTTTCTAACTCCACCTTTCTGTTTGATGGACTTCTTCTTTTTCTTTCCCTTGGCCTTAGCTTTTGGGAATGAAGAGGAAGATGGCCCAGCAAGCAGAGCGGGAGTCCTTGCCGTTTTCAACGTGTTCTCTGCACTTCTCAACATATTGAGAAGTTCAGGCAATGATTTCTCCAAATCATTCATATTGAAATTCACTATGAACGGAGCAAAGGCAGGGGGAGAGACTGTAGAACAATATCCGTATATTGCTCATTATCCATAGTCCATCCCAGTTCCTCAAGTTCTTCAATAAGACCAATCATTTTCAAAACATGGTCTCCAACTGATGCACCAGGGGCCATTCGTATCTGAAACAACTTTCTAGATGCCTCGTATCTCAAAGTACGAGATTGCTCTTCATACAACTCCTTTGTGTGAAGAAAGATGGATTGCACATCCATATTCTCGTGTTGCTTCTGATGGACATTGTCCATAGAAGCGAGCGCGAGGCACTTGGCCGTGTTGCAGTCATTTTCCCAAGTTTTTCGGATCTCCCTATCCGAGACAGATGATTCAGGTCCTGAGACGGGTGGGGCTTCGGTATTAAGGACATATGATACCTTATCATATGAAAGTGCAATGTTTAAGTTCCTCAACCATTCTTTATAATTTGGTCCTGTCAGTTTATTTTTCTCAAGTAGAAGCTTAAGTCCTGACATCTGTAACTGTCATTCGGAGAGAAAAAAGGATACACTTAGCGAAATGCTCTTGCAAAGAATTAGATTGGTTATTATTTTATCGAATCGATGTCTCCCACTGCTTTTATCAAATTTTCTTTCAAAACCTGAAAAGAAAACAAGCCAGGAATAATTACATTCTACAGTTTCGCTAACCGGTCAGTCTATCTAGACACCCACTGGATTAGCTAATTGTAAAGTGCAAAACTCTCCTGGAAGTAACACTTACTCATAGTGAGATCGAGATCCAACTATCATATAGATGGTATGCAATCTCATTGCAAATTTCAACTCTTGAAATTCCCGATATGGTTTTTACCCCTAGTCACTTATGACCTTGGCTATGGTCAACATATCATAAGTACTAGTCAAATTCTACCCGTCATTTCGTGATTAACTAGACCTACCCATATGACCCTTGACTATGATCAACATAATCACATGAATGTCCTAACTAATCGCATCATATGCTTTGTAGGAAGACATCACTTAGCTACCGTACACTACGCCTTGACTATAATCAACATACGCAGCACGAATACTAAGTACTCTGCTTCCTAAAATGACGGAGGGTTGCGGATGGTTTTTAAGAAAACCTTTAACGCTTTGAACTTGATCTCGTTGTAGAATCAAAACAGTTAAGAAAAGGAGTGGCTTAAGCTCCGCATCCTTTTGAAACTTGCATTTTCATAAAAAGCCGAGTTGGTTTCAAATCTGATTCTACAACATCATTAGGTTTCTTTTCTTTACATTAATCTCATTAATGCGATCCCATCATTTAAGTTCCTAAGCCATCACAGAATAGAACGTATACTTATACCATCCGCATTCGCCACAGTGTCCCGTTATGCACCGTTAGGTTACTTAACTAACGGCATAGCGGGGCGGGACTAGCGCGGGTGTAAAATATAAGCAACGTTTATTATATATCATATATATAATAATAATCCATTCGTCTCAGATACTAAGTAATCACATTACAGAATATCAACAGCAGAAGCACATAAAAGGATATCTAGGATGTCCGTATTTTGTATCGAGCCAACAATAGAAAAATACGGATTCCATGGTCGTGATGAATAGCCAAGCCCACACCCTAGACCCCTACGAGAGCGGCAAGTGATCCCGCCAATTCTAGAGTTTAGGAGACCCGGTCTCGACTCCCCGAGATGGCCTCCCACTGAACCCTAGAACCCGGTCACTTGTGCTCCCCTCCTTGGGTCTATCCTAATGCGGAAAAGTAAATAATATACAATTGATTTATACATGAATGAAAATAAAACTCTCATCTCAAATAAAAACCCCCGGCTATTCATTCGCGACAATCCTACTCATCATTTCTCAGCAACACATAATATCTCATATCATCAACGTAAGTAAGTATGCGTATCCCGATTGTCGTTGACGTATAGCAACGAAAACGGCGATACACCACATACTACACTTACGGTCGTAGAAAATAAAATGAAAAACTACAACATTTGGAATCCACAATCACCTTAGACATCATAAATTCGAAATATCACATACTTCGTATTTCATGCCTAACTATATGAATTCCACATATTGTATCACATTTCAGATAAATAGACAATGTTAAACTTTTCGATCGAATAAACAAACACCCAAGATTTCCCAAACTGCACAACACTTGAGCCGAGTTCAAAAATTTCTAGAACATGTCACAGCCCCTTATGGACCAACCGTAGAAGGGTCAAACCAACGCCTCACATGTGGCAACGCTAAACTACCACAAACCCTAAGGTTCAGTGACAGTTTTGACGGTCACATAATCGAGTTAAGGTTATGTTCTTCTAGAGTGTCCACAGATACGCTTGCATGTTTTTCGAAAGTTTCGAATTCGGGAAAAATCCAACACTTGGAATTTTTCCAATACAGGAAAAAATGTGTTTCTAATATTCGTTCAAACATTTTAACACGTTCTAAATAATCTGAAAATCTGAACGAAGTTAAACTTTCCGATCGAATCACCAAAAACAATTTATCTCCAGAAAACTCAACACTTGAGTAAGTTTAAAATATCTCAGAGGCATGTACTATTATATATGGGTCTACTGTAGAAACCACTATTCCTAATTCCACAAAACGGCCGCGGAACCGCCTCAAAAAGCATGGTTAGGCCGCGGTTCCGCGGCGTTTTACTGAGATCGTTGAAAAAATTTTATACAGTAATTCAAAGAAAAGCCTGCTGAATTTTTAAGAACTTTTAATTTGGAAAAATCCAATTTTCAAAAAATTTCCAGAGAGCGGTCCAAATTGGTGTTTCGTGGTTCGATCGGACTTTTAACATCGCCTACGCATCGCCTAAAGCTCTAGCCTGGCTCTGATACCACTGAAGGGTTAGCCTAGCACCTCATCAAGGGTTTGGTAGCATCACATATGCCATAATCAAAATTTTAGAGGTGCTAAGTTAACTCGACAAGAATCGAAACTAGAAGTTTTAGGGATTCATACAAATAAGCATCACATGCAAATGTAAAACTATCACTAAGAGTAGAGATTACAACCTTTGTAGATCTCTCTCAGTGACTCCTTGGCACTATGAGAGTTTGGAACGGATCGATGGAAGCCTTCCTTGTCCACGATGATCCACCCGAAGTCCCTTTGCCCAAAGCTCCTTGCCTTACTTGTTTCGCAAACGAAGTAGAGCAAACACCCTACACAAATCGGCTAGATGTGTGTAGTATGATGATGTGGTTTATATTCAACAATTAAAACCCTTTTCTTTTATCAACTTCACTCAAGAGAGAAATCAAGAGAGGAAGAAGAAGATAATGGTGGCTAAGCTTGAGTTTTCTATCATATCACATATGATAACTTATTTTCTTCACACCAATTTTTTTTCATGCTTTGTGTGCCTTGTTTCATATCACATATGAAGCTATTTATAGTGATGAGAAGGAATAATCATCATTATTCCATCCCCACTATAATTATGGGTGGAAATTCTTTTCCTAAAGAATTAAGCATGGGTGGAAATTCTTTTCATTAAGTTAAATAAAGCTTACCCACTAAAGAATAAAGGAGTATAAGTGGGTTTTCTTTACATTAACTTAAAATGATAAATATAAATAAAAGCTTCAATATAAGTCTTGCATTGCCACCATTCTTGTATCATCAACCATGATACTATGTATGTATGTATGTGTCCATGCACATCATCATGTGCATGCATGCATGCATACAAAAGGATTTAATTAAAGAATTAATCTAAATGTAATTTGTTAAATCAACACTTGATTTAGCAAACCGGTCATATCACATATGATCCGACAAATAGAAAATGCCCGATTAATATACGTTATCACATAACCGTATTTAATCGGGTCCTGCGCATATCTCATATGCACACCACACCTTTTTGCCTGAGCCAGGAAACTTCATTGTGGGACTCTAAGACTCGACAATACGCCGGCAGTAGATGATGATCATATCAAACACCTACAAGCCGCAAGAGGTCAGCTAAACGTAATGGCCACCCGGGTATTGAAACGATCAGAAGAAAACCAGCGAAGCTGTAAAAACTCCCGTCGAGCCAACTGGCAACACTTACCGTACAGTCCGGTCTCTTCGTCAGATATGCTGCATATCGAGTCCAGGGATGGAATCGTCGACCCTAGTAACTCAATAAGTCATGCTGGTGTATGGCTCATAACAGATTGAGAAACTACTGATAACTCTTATCAGTAAATCTCAGCAGCTCTGGCCTGGGACTTCATGTTATAGCCAATCGAGCATAGCACAACATCAACCCCCAATACCGGGAGAGACGAAACCCCTCCTATCGCTCATTGCCTCCATGTGCCTCGAGACTGTACCCAAAGACCACCTGTTTGCATGACTCAGTAGAGTCGTGGTAGGGTGGAGATCAAAGTATAGTGGGAGGACACACAAGACTCTATTACAATCTCGGGTCTACAGACTAACCTGTACCAGTGTTCCTTGAGAACTGCTATCCGACGATAGATATAATACCACATAGGAGTTCTCGGCGAGTCCGTTCAGTGTACCCAGTCTCCACTGAGCACCCGCATACAATCTTTGGTGTCTCCTCACCAGATGGATATGGGATCATCCATCGCCCATCATATGGGACAAGAATGGTATACGCTAGTCTACTCTGGAATATCGATGCCCTGTCTCGATACACCCTCGACTAGGAACAGTTCAACGATATGCTTATAGACTACACGTGTCCCACTAGTATGATCCGCATCATAATCACAGTAGTCAAGCAAATATCCTTTGGGCTTTATCAACATGTGTAAATGATTAAATCTACATGTTCAGATAAAGTAAACCAGATAGCGTACTATCATGTTGAGCAAGAAAGTCATCTATCTCCATATATATATGTCCAAGTTTCCACTATCCATATAATGGCCTTTAGGGCATACATATTACTAACAATAACATCATAATTAACCCCTGCTTTTTACGACGGAGGTCCGTTAGGGTCTGTGGTACTAGGGTTTTGTCCATCGTACTATCGCGTTGGCTTATGCATTCCCCGATATGCAGACTTTACGCTGCTGTTCGAGTAGCCCCGCGACTGTCGTGTCTCTGATCCCTTCGGGGGCTGGACAAGACGTCTTCAAGTAATCCCTTAGATCATATTACCGTCGGAAGAGCAAACGTTAAGAATTTTCCATAACGCTTTCTACTTAAGGTTAGGCTCGGTTTGGGAGCCCCGATGAGTCATAACCACTCCGCGCTGGTGTGGGATAATCTCCGATAGTCTTTCAGGTTTTATTTGAGTTGCCGTCAAGACCCTGAAGCTAGGAATTTGGCCTTCGCTTCCTTTGTTGACACCGTGTCTGCTGTAATGAGACGAATGTCGTTGTTTGTGAACCGTTGAGATTTGGAACTAGGGACTTTGCCATGGCTCCGTTTTATTGACCCTGGGGTCGCTTGTTGACGTCGCGTCTGCATCCTGCTGTAGTGAGGAGAAACGACGTTGTTGATCTCTAGGCTGTCCGTGAACCGTCAAGATTTGGAACTAGGGACTTTGCCATGGCTCCGCTTTGTTGACGTTGCATCTGCATCCTGTTGGAGTGAGAAGAAACGCCGTTGTCGATCTCTTGGCTATCTGTGAACCGTCAAGATTTGGAACTAGGGACTTTGCCATGGCTCCGCTTTGTTGATGTTGCATCTGCATCCTGTTGGAGTGAGAAGAAACGCCGTTGTCGATCTCTAGGTTGTCTGTGAACCGTCGAGATTTGGAACTAGGGACTTTGCCATGGCTCCATTTTGTTGACATTGCGTCTGTTGTAATGAGACGAATGTCGAGATGGTCTCTAAGCTGTCTGTGAACCGTCAAGATTTGGAACTAGGGACTTTTTCATGGCTCTTCTTTGTTGACGTTGCGTCTGCATCCTGTTGGAATGAGAAGAAACGCCGTTGTCGATCTCTAAGCTGTCTGTGAACCGTCGAGATTTAGAACTAAGGACTTTGCCATAGCTCCGTTTTGTTGACGTTGTGTCACGACCCGAAGGAGCACGTGACTGGCCCTTGAACCATATGAAGTCTATAGGACTCCATCTGATCCAAGTAAGCCAAAAGCCCAGAAATCTAAAACCATTTTTAAGAATAAGTAAAGAAACTAGTTTAAAGAAGTGAAGAAAAACATGTTTGAAATCAAGGTTTTTAAATAACTAAGCCGAATATGCATTTTTAAAAACAGTACAGTCTTTTCTAAAAATTTCGGCAGAGTTTCTTTTGTAAAACTGGCCCCGAATGGGGTATAACAAGGATAACAATATATGCAATGATAAAGGCATCCCCAAGCGGGAGCTAGCTCTTCGTCAATCGACGGTCACCACCACACATGCAACAATAATATACAACGCCAAGTGGCGAGGATCAAATCCAAAAGAAAGCTCAAAAGCAACAAGAAAACCGCAACACTACTAAGCGCGACTCTATGGTCGAATAACACATCACTAGTCTAGGTCTGAAACAATATACGAGTTTTGGTTGATGGATATTCTAGATACAATGAATAATATAAATACAACGGCGGTTCTGATACAAAAGAACCCACCTATCCAAGCAAATCACCCAAAAGGAAGCAGTGTGCCAGAAATGCCGCTATAGAACTGTACGGCAAACCTGCAAGAACTGGGGCACAACGGGGGTGAGTTGCCAACTCGTGAATAGAAAGATATCTACAAGCAGAGATCGAATGCATGACCCAACCTAGGTCAATACGATCAGATATAAAGAAACCTCAATATGAATAAAGCTGAAGCATGCTAAACTGGCAATGTAATCTCTATACGTGAATGTAGTGCCAAGTGCTCGTGCTAGTGCCTCAGGTAATAGTATGTCATGAATATGAGGTATGAATGCATGAAAGCAGAATACATGTAAATGAAGAAACTGTTTTCATAATTTAGTGAGATTTCCCTTGTATTTTTAGTTGAGGTATCATAATGAAATCAGCATAAAACAGTGCCTAGCATCGGCACAAAACGTAATCCCAATATCTCGATATCTCTGTATCACAGTCTCTGTACCTCGAAATCTCGAAATCCCAATGTCTCAATCATAATATCTAGGGCGCCGTCAGTCCAGACCGGCCCCTACCATCCATCTCAAGACCACGACGGTATCCTCCGGATATCCGACGCGTCGGGTAAAATCACCGGTAGGTAGTGCTCCCCTGCCAGGCTCACATCGTCATCACCACGCGCTTCTTGCCCCGGGGTACCTTACCGGGTCCACCATGTACCCGAAACGGTTCATCCGTCTCCTCGAATCGGGTTTCCAAATCCATCAGCAAACTCATGGTGGACGACTCATACATCATGGGAAAACCGCACTTTTTATTTTAAAGAGAGAAAAGAAGTTTATATAAGTTTTGCGGTTTTCCCCCAAATCCAGAAAATCTCATGGAAATCCGAATCCAATCCTCAATAGCATGTAAACAGTGCATACAGGCATAAAAATCCATGAATAATAACATGCATGATGTAACAACTAATAATTACAATGTCTAATCTAGCATATAAGGCAAGTACACTAATATCATGTCTAAATTATTAGCTAACAACCTATGTCGATGCAATAATATTTTCTAAGGTGTACGTGACATGGCAATTACCGATGAAGATGTGTGTGAGCCGGCAAGTAAGTGTACGTGGTACATACGCATCATCGGTAATGGTGCTGGTGTCCTAACAGCATAACATCAATAATGGAGTATGAAACATAATATAAGCATGCGATGCGATGCGAACCACAATAATGAGCGGAAGCTGAATACTAGACGCAACTATAACTAATCTGCATTAATCTAAAATAACCTCTACAATTGGTGCCTTTTGAAATAACACGAATCATGGGGTTTTGAAAATAGGGGCTACGGTGTTTTTATGAAAAGATACGTCTTTTGAAATATCCGTAGGATCCCTTGGGCTGTCTTTTAAAATACCCACGATTCGTTAGTTTTTGAAATAGATAGGAGTCTAATCTAATCTAACAACCATCCTAAACTATACGGCTGAACTAACAAGTAGAGCTACGGGTGAAGAAACCGCCTAACATCTGAGTCGATACATATACATACATGTATATATATTAGTCGGTGATCCCGCCTCAATAATATCATATCCGATACCCTATCTATAATCAGACATCCCAAGTCACGAGTGCGGATCAATCATCAAAATATAGCTTGTACGTAAATCCGTCGTACGGCATCCCAAATCTGGGTACGGTCAATATCACATTCATCATACTATTTATCCGGTATCATCTTTATCAAATGCCATGATCGGGGTACTGATCTACGTCTAGTACAATATTGATACCCTCTATGTATGCATGCAGGTGTAAGAATCACTACGTCAAAAGACCCGTTAAAACATCGTGTCGTATCTCAATACGAACCAAATCACATCACCGATCTCCTGGCCTCAAGCCCAATCTCATCGACTCATCTCAAATCCCAAATATTATCCTCAAATCCAGTATATAAACACATAGTCACATACCCATGTGTAGATATACGCACCATCATATGCACTCTAATAAATGAAAGAATGAATGCAAGTATGTGTGTAAATGTTTGTGTGAGTGCAACCACTACTCTAGGGTTCGCACTAAACTAAACCAATATATTCTTATCATCAAAATATCATTATTACCATCAATAACCCTAAACAACACATAATAAATATTCGTGTGTATACGTATTCGTATACATCACCACGGACTGCGGGGGTGCTATACGCCATCCACCCGACTTCTCCCCACAGATATAAATCTACTCACATTGCTTCTCGTGTGCCAAAGCCGATGTCGCTATCTTCACCTCCTTTGCCTCAACATCACGCGGGGTACCTACAAGTATATCACAATGCTAAAGCACATGAAAATCACATCGGAAACCAAAATAGCACACGCTACCCGCATAGGTAAAAACCTATCGACTCGCATGTAAACACAATCAAAATGCACTTGTCGTTGACGTCCAAACGCCACCCGACAGGAATGAATCACCAAATACCAAAATCCATGCTAAAACAAGTCCCAAATTATACACCAACATAGGAAAATCAACCCAGATTTCACCCTAGATGGAATCAGTCAAAACTAGACATACTCAGGGTCAAAACTAGAGGAAATGGGGGCATGCACAGAAAACGAAGCAATTCCTTAAAATACCTTATTTTAGAATTTTCCATAATTTTTCCCCATTTATCTGTATTTAATTATACCAGAATATTAAAATATTCATTAAAATAATATTAAATTATAAAATTTCCCAAAAATCATATTTTATTATTTTGAAGACGTTACAATCTACCCCCCTTAAAGAAATTCGGTCTCCGAATTTAAATTTAAACCCCCAAATACTAAAATATTTCAATACAAATTCCAAGTCATCGGGGCTCCGAAATCATCTATACATAAAACATCATAGCGCAATGCATGCGCATGAGTACTGAGCAGATAACTCAAAAGCAACACTCCATCAAGCATCCGCAATCATCGGAGTCATGGTAACGACACAATGTCAAATCCAATACAAAATCAATATGATATGGACCAAGACTATACATGTAGACATCCAAGCTATACATGTAAATAGCTGATGCAAATGTATGCCAAATCTTTTTAAGTCGCTGTGCGATGCGCGTAACACTGCACAGTGGCGGACGTTTCTCATAAGAAAATAACTATATATGTGTATATATATCCTTTGTTTAATAGGTACGTTCCGCCGTTTTGAAAACAGTTTAGAAGGGTTTCCTTGTTTTTAAAACGTTTCGTGTCATATCGGACACGTAGGTATATACTGAGACTATAGCTCGCTTTTCGGAAATCCCTTCGATAACTATCGATGCATGCAAAATATATCCAGGTACTGCCCACTGACTAGTCCTGCTCAGTATGAAAGCAAATATCCAACATCATAAAAATGTACTGCTCCAAAAGGAATAAATCACAAAAATCACATAACACCACCCTGTGCGTCTGGTGCGCACGGAAATCAAAATCCATATATGTGCTAAACATGTGCACAAAACAACATCTAGGTGCAACGGGTGTGCACGAAGCATCTGTCATAGGCAACGTGTGCCTGGCAGCCAAAACAGGTGCATCTGACATGCACGAAGAATCTCGATTTAATGCATCTGGTGTGCCCCAAAATCGTATCTCAAAACATGCGCCCAATATGCGCGAAAATCCAAATCGGTGCATCCATCATGCACGAATGAAAATCTAGACCCTGCGCACTCAATATGCACGGAATCACAAAATCCAATAGCAACGTCGAATATGCGTAAGTCCAGTCAAAAGCACGGAGTGCAAGAATCCACATCAATATCACAATCAAAATCGACATACCGAAAGGCATCAAATCGAAGTCAGGTGCAATCGTAATGCACAAAATATAAATCCGGTGCAACAAAGGCACGAAATATAAATCTGATGCGATAAACGCAAGAAACATAAAACTGGTGCGGCAAATGCACGAAGTATAGAACTGGTGCATCCCATGCACAAATACCAAGCAATAACTCAAATACGTAAGCAGCAACACCAAGTGTATCCAGATATGAAGAAAATCATAAACGTGTGCAGCTGCGGGCACAAAACACATATCGATACACTACAAGCACATATAAGCTATACCGAGTGCAAAATCAAAACACTAAAATTACATGAAACTCTGCTGGAAGCGTAAATCAAATCACCAGCATAAAATAGGCATGAAATCGCAATCAACAGCTCAAGAGTAATAACTATGTACAAGGTATAAATACCCAGTAGATGCAACCATGGTGCACAAAATCAAATATCATGAAACTCAGTCATCAAGACTAAATCATGTGAATAGATCGCCCAAAATACCGAAATCCAAAGCAACGGATACGTGATAATCAAATCACAAAATCACAAATCATAATTACCGTCGTCGGTATACCATCCTTCAGGGTCGAGAAGGTACCGGAACATCCGATGCTAGCTGCGCAAGATATCTACTTGCCTCTTGCTCGCGGCTGGCGTCCTCTGCCTCTGGTTCCTGATCTTTCCTGTAGATTACCAATCTCGCAATCCATCGGCTCATCGGCCCGGTCAGGAGTACTGACAGGAACGATTCCGTTCTGGCACTTTCCTGGTCACCTTTCGGTCAATCCTCACGACCGCTCGTAAGGCAGCGTATCACTGGCGTCGGCCTCTGGCTCTCTGAAAGCACGTCACACATCTGATCCTGGGTGCAAACATCATTGCAGCAATGTCCTGGAAGGAATCCTGCTCAAGGTCTCTTCCGATCATGCCTATGCCGATCTGTACAGAGGCTGGCTTCCTGCACAACCTCTTCTCGCTCAAAAACACCTGTGTCCTCAGCACAATATTTTCTCGGAAACTGGTCACATTCCAACGTCTCTGTAAGCATATCAGGTCTCTAGTCTCGACGGGAAGCAATGACAGCTCATCAGTGTCTCACACGAACCTCTTGTTCCAACTGTCTCTATCGTCGTCCACTATGACGTCACGCCAAGCTACTACGCACTGCACTGTTCTCGGCCACGGTCAATCTGAAGTCTCTCGCACGGACTCGAAATCGCATATTCTGTAGCTTCATCATTCTGTAGAGGATGTCAGGCCGAACAGGTCCTCGGGAACACGTCCCAACCATCGGAGGAATACTCATCACTCGTCTGTCCCTGATCAATCTGCAACGCATCTGGGTAAGTTCCTTTATCCGAACATGGTCAACTACCTCGTCGACAATGCCGAACTCTGTCCTGCTGGGTGTGCGCAATACGACCACTCCTGGTCTAGGTCTTCTCGTAACGTACTCCAGAAAGGTCCTGTCGAGGTTCCTTTCTCAAATCTCAATCCTGCCGAAATGCCCGGAAGTCATCATCCAATGCTGAAGCTAAAGCTTATTCCGGAACGGCTGCATACCTATCGCGCTTCTCTCTGGAAGATACATCCATATACCACGCCTCGGGGTGCATATCACATCTCTAATGTCAGCGGAGTGGGACGTCATCTCGTCGAAATCTCGTACGAACTCTTTACTCCACCTTGCTCAATGTCGACTGATTCGGACTTAACTCATCGTGGCTACACGAACTGCGCTCCGACGGCTACGCTCGCATCTGGAGTCTCCCAAGCAGTGTCCCATCACGATATCCGAAAGATGTCGAACCATCCGATCGACTCGTCAGATCCTCATAATCCCCCAAGAGATCACATCATGGGTACAGTTTAATAGTATCGAGTACATGCCACAGCGTCGGTGGTCCAGCCGTAGAAGGGCAAACCCAAGCCTCACTAATGGCGCCGAGGAACCGCCGCAAACCCGAAGGTTCAAAGGCTTTCACACGGTCATTAAGTCGAGTTAGGGTTTCATTCTTCTAGAGAGTCCATAGAATCACCTGCATGTCTTTCCGTATACTTTAAACTTGGAAAATGGGCTCCTGACATTCGATCGTCTCTATCGACTCTCAACGAACCTGCGTGAAGTCGTCTCTAGCTGGAAACAATCTATCTGATGACCTCGCATCGGTAAACAAACGAACCACCTGTCCTGGTCATTCATCCTTAGGTGACTAGCGACTCGCTATCATCTCTCTAAGTATATGCTCACGCTGCAGTAGCTCTATCATCTCTCTAAGTATATGCTCACGCTGCAGTAGCTCCAACCATCTGGGCGACATCTCGTCATTTGCAGCAGCAACTGGCTTATTCGCCTGTACGCCGAACAGCGCCTCAATCCTCCAGGAAAGGCAATACATAGGCGGTCATCTCTGAGTCGGTCTGCTCTAGATCTGAGTAAGACTCTCCACACTGGAAATCTTAAACTCATCAGGGCCCGCTCCGGCGCAAAATCAGACGAATCACCTCCGTCTCTCAAATCGGGTAGACTAGCTATCATCTGTCTCATATCTGCCTGAAAGCTACGGCAATCTCAGCTCGTAAGCTTCGGAAGCGACATCCTGTCAATCTCAGCAACAGCTGGTCCATCTGTCTGCACGGTAGGCGACATCACAATCTCTGAGGTATGCTGTACATCAACAGTCCTCTCTCAACTGGCAGCTCTAACAATGGCCCGATCATCCGGTGCAAGACCAAGCACTCGCCTCCACTAGAGGTCACAATCACCAACACTAACTCGAGACGTTCCCATGTCACCAGAAAACACAATGGTCGGCCCTCGTACCAAACGAGCTCACACCGGCCGTAACCCTAGCAGCAGCCCAAACTGCCCTCAAACATGGTGACAGGAACCTCAATCGAGTATCAAGGGGAGCACATCAATGGCAAGAAAGGAAACAACAGATCCAAAGTGAATACATGATCATGGGAAGGAACAGCATCAATAAAGGTATGATCATGAAACTAATAGAATCGGGGATCTCAAATGGATGTATAATCCTGGATATAAAGAGGATCACTGATCTCGAAAATATGTACATCCTAAGGTTCCTTAAGCGGAGTGGCGTGTCGTAAGTATGCCGCGGAACATACCAACGGTACGTCACTCTACTTTAGTTACCTATTCCATCAACCAAGGGTCATCCTACACGACGAAAGTTCGGGTCTAATACCCCCTCGACCAAGTCTAAGTTCCGTAAGGTCAAGCCTAAGTTCCGTATATATATAAACGCCCTAGGCTCCACATAGTCAAACTTAGACTCGAACCAAGGTCAACCTAGCGCTCTGATACCAACTTTGTCACGACCCGAAGGAGCACGTGACTGGCCCTTGAACCATATGAAGTCTATAGGACTCCATCTGATCCAAGTAAGCCAAAAGCCCAGAAATCTAAAACCATTTTTAAGAATAAGTAAAGAAACTAGTTTAAAGAAGTGAAGAAAAACATGTTTGAAATCAAGGTTTTTAAATAACTAAGCCGAATATGCATTTTTAAAAACAGTACAGTCTTTTCTAAAAATTTCGGCAGAGTTTCTTTTGTAAAACTGGCCCCGAATGGGGTATAACAAGGATAACAATATATGCAATGATAAAGGCATCCCCAAGCGGGAGCTAGCTCTTCGTCAATCGACGGTCACCACCACACATGCAACAATAATATACAACGCCAAGTGGCGAGGATCAAATCCAAAAGAAAGCTCAAAAGCAACAAGAAAACCGCAACACTACTAAGCGCGACTCTATGGTCGAATAACACATCACTAGTCTAGGTCTGAAACAATATACGAGTTTTGGTTGATGGATATTCTAGATACAATGAATAATATAAATACAACGGCGGTTCTGATACAAAAGAACCCACCTATCCAAGCAAATCACCCAAAAGGAAGCAGTGTGCCAGAAATGCCGCTATAGAACTGTACGGCAAACCTGCAAGAACTGGGGCACAACGGGGGTGAGTTGCCAACTCGTGAATAGAAAGATATCTACAAGCAGAGATCGAATGCATGACCCAACCTAGGTCAATACGATCAGATATAAAGAAACCTCAATATGAATAAAGCTGAAGCATGCTAAACTGGCAATGTAATCTCTATACGTGAATGTAGTGCTAAGTGCTCGTGCTAGTGCCTCAGGTAATAGTATGTCATGAATATGAGGTATGAATGCATGAAAGCAGAATACATGTAAATGAAGAAACTGTTTTCATAATTTAGTGAGATTTCCCTTGTATTTTTAGTTGAGGTATCATAATGAAATCAGCATAAAACAGTGCCTAGCATCGGCACAAAACGTAATCCCAATATCTCGATATCTCTGTATCACAGTCTCTGTACCTCGAAATCTCGAAATCCCAATGTCTCAATCATAATATCTAGGGCGCCGTCAGTCCAGACCGGCCCCTACCATCCATCTCAAGACCACGACGGTATCCTCCGGATATCCGACGCGTCGGGTAAAATCACCGGTAGGTAGTGCTCCCCTGCCAGGCTCACATCGTCATCACCACGCGCTTCTTGCCCCGGGGTACCTTACCGGGTCCACCATGTACCCGAAACGGTTCATCCGTCTCCTCGAATCGGGTTTCCAAATCCATCAGCAAACTCATGGTGGACGACTCATACATCATGGGAAAACCGCACTTTTTATTTTAAAGAGAGAAAAGAAGTTTATATAAGTTTTGCGGTTTTCCCCCAAATCCAGAAAATCTCATGGAAATCCGAATCCAATCCTCAATAGCATGTAAACAGTGCATACAGGCATAAAAATCCATGAATAATAACATGCATGATGTAACAACTAATAATTACAATGTCTAATCTAGCATATAAGGCAAGTACACTAATATCATGTCTAAATTATTAGCTAACAACCTATGTCGATGCAATAATATTTTCTAAGGTGTACGTGACATGGCAATTACCGATGAAGATGTGTGTGAGCCGGCAAGTAAGTGTACGTGGTACATACGCATCATCGGTAATGGTGCTGGTGTCCTAACAGCATAACATCAATAATGGAGTATGAAACATAATATAAGCATGCGATGCGATGCGAACCACAATAATGAGCGGAAGCTGAATACTAGACGCAACTATAACTAATCTGCATTAATCTAAAATAACCTCTACAATTGGTGCCTTTTGAAATAACACGAATCATGGGGTTTTGAAAATAGGGGCTACGGTGTTTTTATGAAAAGATACGTCTTTTGAAATATCCGTAGGATCCCTTGGGCTGTCTTTTAAAATACCCACGATTCGTTAGTTTTTGAAATAGATAGGAGTCTAATCTAATCTAACAACCATCCTAAACTATACGGCTGAACTAACAAGTAGAGCTACGGGTGAAGAAACCGCCTAACATCTGAGTCGATACATATACATACATATATATATATTAGTCGGTGATCCCGCCTCAATAATATCATATCCGATACCCTATCTATAATCAGACATCCCAAGTCACGAGTGCGGATCAATCATCAAAATATAGCTTGTACGTAAATCCGTCGTACGGCATCCCAAATCTGGGTACGGTCAATATCACATTCATCATACTATTTATCCGGTATCATCTTTATCAAATGCCATGATCGGGGTACTGATCTACGTCTAGTACAATATTGATACCCTCTATGTATGCATGCAGGTGTAAGAATCACTACGTCAAAAGACCCGTTAAAACATCGTGTCGTATCTCAATACGAACCAAATCACATCACCGATCTCCTGGCCTCAAGCCCAATCTCATCGACTCATCTCAAATCCTAAATATTATCCTCAAATCCAGTATATAAACACATAGTCACATACCCATGTGTAGATATACGCACCATCATATGCACTCTAATAAATGAAAGAATGAATGCAAGTATGTGTGTAAATGTTTGTGTGAGTGCAACCACTACTCTAGGGTTCGCACTAAACTAAACCAATATATTCTTATCATCAAAATATCATTATTACCATCAATAACCCTAAACAACACATAATAAATATTCGTGTGTATACGTATTCGTATACATCACCACGGACTGCGGGGGTGCTATACGCCATCCACCCGACTTCTCCCCACAGATATAAATCTACTCACATTGCTTCTCGTGTGCCAAAGCCGATGTCGCTATCTTCACCTCCTTTGCCTCAACATCACGCGGGGTACCTACAAGTATATCACAATGCTAAAGCACATGAAAATCACATCGGAAACCAAAATAGCACACGCTACCCGCATAGGTAAAAACCTATCGACTCGCATGTAAACACAATCAAAATGCACTTGTCGTTGACGTCCAAACGCCACCCGACAGGAATGAATCACCAAATACCAAAATCCATGCTAAAACAAGTCCCAAATTATACACCAACATAGGAAAATCAACCCAGATTTCACCCTAGATGGAATCAGTCAAAACTAGACATACTCAGGGTCAAAACTAGAGGAAATGGGGGCATGCACAGAAAACGAAGCAATTCCTTAAAATACCTTATTTTAGAATTTTCCATAATTTTTCCCCATTTATCTGTATTTAATTATACCAGAATATTAAAATATTCATTAAAATAATATTAAATTATAAAATTTCCCAAAAATCATATTTTATTATTTTGAAGACGTTACACGTTGCGTCTGCTGTAATGAGACGAATGTCGAGATGGTATCTAGGTTGTCTGTGAACCATCGAGATTTGGATCTAGGGATTTTGCCATGGCTCCGCTTTGTTGACGTCACGTCTGTTAGTGTAAATGCCCTAGAGGCCATTACTGTATCATACTAGTATGTATATTACTTGATGGAAGCTTAGGATATTCACAGTTGTACAGACAATCTTGCTCAATATAGTAGTATGCTACTTGGTTTGTCTCTGCTTTAATGTGTACTTGTGTGTTTATTTATTATATCACCTATACGCATTAGTAGAGCCCTTTGGATCTTTGCTTGATTACCGGCGTTGTGATGGCGATCACACTCATGGGGGCTGGGTAATCTACAAGCGCATCCTTATACACGTCCCTAGTCGTGGGAGTATCGAGATAGGGCATCGATGCTCCGGAGTAGACTAGTGTATGCGCTTCTCATCCCAGCTCGGGAGACGGTCTGTCCCACAGCCATTGGTACGTCGTACTTGAGATAGTATGCGGGTGCTCGTTAGGTTACGAGTACACTGGACAGGACTCGTCAGGAACTGATGGTTGGTATTATACCTATCGTCAGTTATCAGTTCCCAGGTGACATGAGTACAGCTTAGTCCGCTGACTTGACACTGTCACTTCGCCTCGAGTGTGTTCCCACTGTTCTTTGGTTACTACCCTACCACGGCTCTACTGAGTCGTGCAAACAGGTAGTAGTTGGGAGCAGTCCCGAAACACTTGGAGGCAGTGACGGTTAGACAGGATTCGTCTCTCCCGGTATTGGGGGTTGACATCGCGCTGTGTCTAGGAGAGCCATTACACAAGTAGTCCCTGGCCAGGGCAAGCGAGATATACTGGTAGGTTCCAGTGTTATCTCAGGGTGTTCTGGGCTTCACTCCGACACGACTTGTACCGCTATTAGGGGTCTGACGCTTGCCGCCCCCTAGGCCCGACATGCGATGTATCAGACGAACAGACCGGACTGTACGGAGATTGTCACATACAGACTCAGTAGGAGTTCGGATGGGTTTACCTCATCGGCCTTCTTATCGACATCTACCTGGGGACCGTTACGCACAGCTAGTGCCGCTTGCGGTCTATGGTTAAACCCACTGCCAGCGTAGTGTCGAGTCTTTAGAGTCCCACACAAAGAGTTTCCCTGCACTGAGCAAAACGTGTAGAGACCGTATGGTTTTACGGCAGGGCTACGATCACTTACGTATACTTGTATGCGTATGGTGTTCGGGCAGGCAATACTAGTGGACTTTGGTTTAAGCCGGATCCTAGTATTGCACGGATGGTTTTGTCTTCTGTGCATCCGCATTCTACGGAATACGGATGCAGGTGTGTAGGCACAGTTTTTCGGAGCGATGAAGGAGGAGGTGCCTCATTAGGGTTTTGGCAGTTGGTTCGGCCAAAACCGTTATGTGGCAGGCTCATTAGGGTTTTGACAGTTCATTTGGTTAAAACCACTATGAGCCGCGGACATCATTTACTAATCCTATTAGTGATAATCTTATGATGGCTAATTGCATTGACCATTTGACCCCGTTGACCTCTCTTGACTTTGTTGACCGGTTGACCGTGTTGACCATTGACTTTCAAGAGGGTTCCACGCTCTTCTTTTCTTTTCCTTTTTCTTTTGGATTATGATAATGGTCATTTCAATGTAGCCATCAAACTTTATTTTGATGGGATTAGTAATGATGTTGTTTTTACATTATTGCAACCATGGTTACTTTTCTTTTGGATCATAATTTCTTTCTCATTCTCTCTCTTGGTTTTTTCAAGTGAGAAGAAAAGAAATAAACCATGGTTGTTGCTCCTCCTTCTTCTTCCTCCTCTTGTTTTGATCTTTTGATCTCATGTGTTGAGAGATAAAGATTTCACAAAGACAAAGCCATCCCTTCATCACTTCTACACAACCTAGGGCTTTTAGATTAGCAATCTCTTTGCCCTAGTTACCTCGGCTCGAGGTGGAGCTCGGTGCACATCTCTCGGGTGGATCGTCTACGACTCAAGAAGGCCGCGGAGGTGACCAAAGTCCGGATCAAGCCTCGGAGCGAGCAAGGAGAAGAACAACAAGAAGAGAAGGAGTTCAAGTTGAGGTATAACCCTTAACCGAGTAAATAAATCTCTTGTCAGGATGCTAGGGTATTGTTTAGCAAAGATCCGGCTTTTACGGTCCATGTTACAAAGTTTAGAAAAAATTTTGTTTTACCGTTTCCGCAACCCCGAAAGTACCGGGAGAGGTAACGTGGACGTCTGCATCCTGTTGGAGTGAGAAGAAACATCGTTGTTGATCTCTAGGCCGTAGATGTTGCCGTCGAGATCTGGCTCTCCTTCTGATGGAGCCTGGTGGGAAAATGTGGTTCCCTTTTCGTTTGTGCCCATGAATTGTATACAGGGGTCGATGTGGATTCACCTGCAGGGTAAAAGTTTCATTTTCATTCATTTTTTTTCTTTTCGCGACGCTCTATCATTTCAGCTTTTTATAATCCAAAAGTCGCGATTGCCCAATCATTTCGGCTTTTTATCTCGGTGCCCAATCATTTCGGCTATTTTTTTTACTCGCTGCTTTTTATTGCGAGTTGCCCAAAAATTTCGGCTGTTTTTATGTGCATATTTTTTTGCTCGCTAATTTTTATTGCGGGTTGCCCCATCATTTCGGCTATTTTTATATGCATATTTTTTGCTCGCTGATTTTTATTGCGAATATGGAACTTAAGATTTGATACCAATTTTGGCATTAGCATCGCTGTGACTGGAATATTGCCAGGAGCGAGTCATCATTTTCCCTTGTCAGTTTGAACAAAGGTGGGTTAGAAAACAGGGTCAGGATCCTGCCGGCTAAGGCTTTTTGACTTTACGAGCTATAAAGGTCTCATAAAGGTATTTCTCCCTACGAGTCGTGAGGATCTCGTAGACGTATTCTCTCCTTAGGAATCGTAGGGATTCTTAAGTGTGTGTTCTCTTATAAGTCGTAAGGATCTTACAAGAGTGTTTTCTTCTTATAAGTCGAGAGGACTTACAAGTGTCGTTCACCATATGAGAACATTCATCGTGATTGGTGGAACTAGGTGAGGGAAACGTTTATTTGCGCCCGTAGATTGAATACAAGGGCCAATATCGGACCTCCTGTAGGACAACTTGGGAAGTATGACGACTTAAGGACAAGTTTGGATCCCTATAATTTAAGACTTTGAATCCTATGAGCCGTGAAGGTCTCATAGGGAAAGTTCTCCTTACGAGTAGAGAGGATATCTTAAGTGAAAATTTTACGAGATTGCGCCCTTTCGGGTTTTAACAAGCTCGCCCGTAGCCCTGCTGTTTTTACTCACGGCGCCCTTTCGGGTTTTCATCCGTGCCCATTTCACTTGTGGACGTACCGTTTTTTTTTTAAACAACGAGATTGCGCCCTTTCAGGATTTCACAAGCTCGCCGGTAGCCCTGCTGTTTTTACTCACGACGCTCTTTCGGGTTTTCATCCGTGCCCATTTCACTTGTGGACATACCATTTTTTTACTCCTCTGTTCGCCAATGGAATTTTGGGGGGATTTCGCCACCGGGGTAGCTGTGTAGCCAGCGGGACTTGAGTTGCAGTCCTCGCCGCTGGGACTTGTGGACTTGAATTCCACTATCGCCGTGTTAGAGACAACGTACTTAGTTTAATGACATCACGGTCCATTGTTAATTTAGGGACATCTCGGTCCATTGTTAGTTTAGGGACATCTCGGTCCAGGGCCAGCTTTGAGGCGAAGTTTTGCCGGATACTACTTATAGAATCTTGACTCAGGAAGTCAGCAAGCGGACACGAGCGTAGTCATCTATCATTAACCTGAGTTGTGACTTGTCAAGCGTAGTATTTCTTAAGGAACCGACCATTTATTGGCCAGAAGGGTCTTTCGCCATGCATATCCACAAGTAAGTAAGCCCCACCTTGGTAGACCTTGTCTATGATGTATGGGCCCTCACAGTTCGGCTCGAATTTCCCCCGCTTTGCACGGTTGGGGATCATAGGTCTTTTTACAACTAACCTGAGTTCGCCTTGGCGGAATGTTCTTGGTCTGGTTAGTCTTTCGTATGAGCGCGTCATCCGTACTTTGTAAGCTTCCAGGTTTTGCTGCGCCATGAAACGAGCTTCATCGAGGGCATCGAGCTCCTCAAGCCGAAGATGGGCATTTTCTTCATCCGTCAGCGCATATCGAACTGCCACTCGTAGAGAAGGTAGCTCTATCTCGAAGGGAAGTACCGCTTCCGTGATGAATACCAACGCGAATTGCGTTGTATTCGTAGCCGTTTTGAACGTGGTTCGATACGCCCAGAGAGCTACATGCAGTCTCTCATGCCAGTCTCTCATGCCAGTCATTTTTATTTCTGGACACCGTTTTCTTTATGATCTTCGTCAAGGTCTTGTTGAAAGCCTCAGCTAGACCGAAGTGGCCGAAGAGTATCTCCAATCTATATTATGCTGCTATGCGAAGCGACTAATCTTATGGCTTCTGTAGGCCAACCCATTATTCGAGATTATCCGTCGCGGAGTGCCGACCCGGTAGATGACATGTGTCTTGAAGAAATGGAGGATGTTCTCTGTCTTCACTTTCTTTAGCGGTATTGCCTCTGTCCACTTAGAGAAGTAATCGGTTGTTGCCAATATGAACCGGTGTCCTTTGGATGATGTTGGTTCGATGGGGCCAATTATGTCAGTTCCCCATATTTCGAACGGCCAGCTGGCTACCATTTGGTGTAGCAGATTTGGATGTTGGTGAATGAAGCCCTCCGTGAATTTGGCATGAGTAAAACTGCTTCGCATATTCGAGATAGTCCTGAATCATTGTGGGCCAGTAGTAACACATTCTTTTGATCTTCAGCTTCATCTTTAGCCTGGCTTGATGAGAACCGCAGAGTCCATCGTGAGTTTCTTGGACGACTCTCTTTGCTTCTTCTGGCCCCAAGCACCTTAGCCACAGACAGTCAAGCGACCTCTTGTATAGAGTATTATTGACGAAGGCGAAAGACAGAGCCCGTTTCATGAGCAGATATCTTGATGACGCGTTTTCGGGCGTTCGATGGGATTTGAAGTAGTCTATAAACACTTCCCTCTAATCCTTGACTTTTTCTTCATCTTTTATTCGGAGGGCCATTTGTTTGGTCGTTTCTTCTCCTTCAGACGACTCCGGAGATATTTCTGCTGGCGCGAGAATCCGGCGGCTTTGTACAATGATCCTTACGTCTTCAAGGTTTTCGTTGGCCTGTTCTTTAGCGAGCTTGGCTAACGCATCCGCCTTGCTATTTTCTACCCGCGGTATGCTTTCCAGGATGTAGGAGGGAATTTGGGTCAGTAGTTGCTGCACTCTTTCGCCATATTTTACCAACTCTGGTTTGTATATTTGATAGTCGCCATTTACTTGGCTAACGACCAACTGGGAATCTCCATATTTGAGGAGATCTTCTATTCCCATTTTGACAGCAATCTTAAGACCCGCTATCAAAACTTCATATTCAGCCTCATTGTTTGTCCTTGGTTCTGTTAAGGAAATGGCGAAACGCATTATCCCTCCTTGCGGAGTCACGAAGATAAAGCCCACCCCAGTTTTGATTATGGGGGTGCTTTTCTTTCGCTTCTTCAAGGAAGATGCTCCGTCGAAGTATAGTTCCCATCGGGCATTATTTCCTTCCTTCTCCCCTTCGATTGTGTCGAACGCGTGTTCGTCTGGCAATTCGCAAATTAAGGGAGAATCGACTGGTATCGGATATTCAGCGAGAAAGTCGGCGATGGCCTGGACTTTCACTGCCTTGAGGGGTCGATACGTTATCAAGAACTCCATTAAGAGGAGGGCCCATTTGGCAAGCCTTCCTGTTAGTATGGCTCTTGACATCAAATATTCGAGAGGACCCACCTTTGATATGTGATGGACTTCATGTGTCAGGGCATAGTGCCTGAGCTTCGTTATCGCGAAGATCAGTGCCAGGCAATACTTTTCAATAGGGGAGTAGTTGTTTTCTGCCCCCAAAAGGACTCGGCTTAAATAGTAGAGAGCTCTTTCCTTTCCTTGATCATTCTCTTATGCCCATAGCGCGCCTAAAGAACCTTCAAGGGCTGTTGTATACAGGATGATGAGGGGCTTTCCCTTGACCGAAGCGGTCAGTACCGGCGGGTTCTGCAGATATTACTTGATTTCGTTCAGTGCATTTTGGCATTTACGATCCCAAACGAAGGGGTCCCCTTCTTCATTAGATGGTTGTAGGGGCGGCATTTGCCGGAGAGGTTAGCTATGAACCGTCGGATATATGCGAGCTTTCCTTGGAGAGACCGCAATTGCTTGAGAGTTCTTGGCGAGGGCATTTCCATAATCGCCTTGATCTTTGATGGGTTTATTTCGATGCCTCGGTGTCGTACGATGAATCTTAGGAATTTGCCTGAGGAGACTCCAAACGCGCATTTCAGAGGGTTCATCTTCAGATTATATTTCCGAAGACGCTGGAATACTATTTTCAAATGCTCCTAGAGTTCCTCGTACGATTTTCTTTTCACCATAAGGCCGTCGATATAACATTCGACAATCTCGTATATGAGGTCATCGAAGATCTTCGTCATGGCCCTCTGGTAGGTAGCGCCAGCGTTCTTCAGACCGAAGGGCGTCACTTTATAACAGAATATACCTAGCGGAGTCCGGAAGGCAGTGTGCTTTTGGTCTTCGGGGTGTATCTTTATTTGATATAGCCTGAAGATCCATCCATGAAGGAGAAGACATCATGGGTGGATGTGTTATCGATCATTTGCTCGGTAACAGGTACTAGGAAGTCATCCTTCGGACAAGCTTTGTTAAGGTCCCGGAAAGTCCACGCAGATGCGTACTGTCCTATTTTTCTTCATTATCGGAACGATATTGGCGATCCAGTCAGGATATTGAACTTCTTGGATGAAGCCGGAGTCAATTAGTTTCTTGACTTCGGCGTTGATACTCATATCAAGTTCGAACCGCATTCTTCTTGGCGCGGGTTTGACTGGCTTGACGTCCGGCGATATAGCCAGTTTATGTACTGCTATTTCTGGATCTAGTCCCGGCATCTCAGAATAATTCCATGCGAAGCAGTCTTTATATTGCATAAGAACGTCCTTTAGTGTGGCCACCTGCTTTTTAGACAACAGCTCACTGACGAACGTTGGCCTTGGATCATTTTCCATCCCTAAGTCAATTTTCCTTAAATTGTCCTCCGTAGTGTGTATCCCATCTTCCAGCTCTTTTGGCACCGATGGAAATTCTAAGATCACCTCGTCCTAATCCTCATCTACAAAGCAGTGGGAAAGGTCGTCCGTATTCTCGTGCTCCACCTCTTTTGAGAATGTTATCACATGACAGGTACGAGTTCGTTTCCAAGCTCGATGTTGATCTGGACTTACCCTCGCAATATAGGTTGCTTTTGGCTCATGCTTTCGTGGTGGGGTTACCCTCCAACTGTCGGATAGAGCAAACATGCCTTGCTGATACTGGTCTTCAACCCAGTCTTTGAAGGTGAAGCAGTCTTCAAGAGGGTGTCCTACTGCTCGGTGGTAGGAGCAATAAGCGGGGTGGTGGACCTCGTTTATCTGTTCGGGATGCCGAGACTCCGGGAGCGTCATCATTTGATGTTTAATGGCAAGGTCGAATATTTTCCTTGTCTTGTCTCGAGGGAAAGAATATTTCCGACCCATCTTTTTCATAAAAGACGGGTTCCAGCTGACTTTTTCTCGATCGTGTGGCTTCTTGAATCCGCTTCGCTGTTTTCGAATGTCATTCTCGTTCTTCCCTTTGTGGATGCCTTTGCATCGGACTTTTTCCTTACCACGAGAGCGCACAACGGGCTGAGGGTGAAGGGCATCGTAGTCTTCTCTTTCCGCAGATTGCTGAGTGAGACGCTGCGTCTTGGCCTTCTCGTAAATGGCCATTTCACGGCTATGGTCATCCCGAACCTTCTGACCAGCTTCTCTCATTAGCTTGTCAATTTGTTCTTCGAATGACGGACTTGGCATTCTTACGGCGGGATCTCGCTCTGGTTCACTATCAGCGCTATCTGGAAAAGCATTCCCTTCTCCACCGGAGTTATTTATGACACGGCAGTCATTGAATCGCTCCCGTTTCTTGGACCGAATGTATCCAAGCCTAGTCGTCTCCATCCTCCCGCTGGGCATCTTTCGCTGAGTCCTGGGAACGTCTTAAATCTTATTGTAGAACTGGGCTTGTCGAGCAGCTTATTTGAAGGGTATGCCTTGGCATCTTAATAACCTTTTCAATCCCTCTGTGTAATATCTGGGCAGACGGATTGGTTGAAGCCTATCAAGCGCAAGTTCGGCACAATTCCAGACTTCTTTCTCCACTTTGATCTCCGTAGACTAATAGAAGAGGATCACCTTTTCACCTCTTCGTCTAGGAGGGACGTAGAAGGTCTACAGCTCTTGCACACCGTACGTATCGAGCGCATCAAGTTCCCTGTAATGCCGCCGCGGAAACATGGTAATTTGTATACTCTAATCAGCTCCAGTGAAGGTCTGTATTAACGGGCGGACAGAGAACGCTGCGTTGGCCTCGTCCTCAGACTCACCGCCGAGGACCAAAATAGGGGTAGATGATCCGGGCATGTTGCCTTGGGATTGCCCCGAGTATACTATCTATTCATCTTCCTCGGTATCGCTCCCAAAGACTGGGATAGTGGCGATGGCTTTTTGTCGGTTTTCCGGTTTACGACATCTTTCCGTGTCTTCGAAGTCTGGTAGAAAGTACTTGGCGTCTTCATATTTGCGGACTTCATTTATGGAGAATGGGTTTATCTCCCCTGTAATTGTGTACTCAAGGCCGTCTTTGAAGTACTTCATACACTGATGTTATGTAAAAGGGATGATGTTGTACTCATGTAACCAAGGCCGGCCGAGCAGAGCGTTATAGCAAGTATTGGCGTCGATGACATGAAATTTGATGTCGGTGACGAGCATCCCAAAGCGTAATGTCAATATTACGGACCCCAGCATCCGTGATGACTGCGAGTCAAAGCCGGAGATGGTAATTTTGTCTCGAGCCGGGTGCTGAACGTTCATGTAAATCTCCTTCAGCACCTTTACGTTGAAAAGGTTGACGGAGGACCCATTGTCGATCAGGATCTTCCCTATCTTGATGTTGTGGTAGTACCCGGTGACATATAGAGGACAGTTGTGTTTGCACGTTCCGAGTATGAGATCTTCATCGCCGAATGTAATGTCAGCTGTATGAATCTCTGCCAGCTCATCCTTCATTTTTTCTTCTGCAGGGAAAGCTTGGAACTGATCGGGCTCTTGTAATGCCCTGATCAGATAATCTCTTGCTTCTTTATATAGGAGGAGAGCATCCAGTATGCTCAGTTGTGAGGGTATCTTCCTCAGATGTGCTAGGACATTATAATCCACCTTGTTTTTTTTAGGCGGGTCCTTGGCTGCGAGCTCTTTGACGACTCTATCATCGAGGGCAATTTCCTCAGGGACTTTTTCCTTCCCCTTGTCTCTTTTATTCGAACCCTGGTTTATAGGCCCGAGGTTCTTTTCAGGCAACATACGGTTACGCAGCTGAATGTTCTCGCAGTTCTTCTCCCATTCTTCTTTTCCAGAGGTGGATTCTTTGAAGAGAGGGCTGAGGGTTATTTCTTCCTCAGAATCGCTCCCGAATATAAGAACTTGAGATTTTTCTTTTGTCGAACTGATATCAACCATATGACAGTTGCCAGCCGTTCTTTCATACTCGTCTGTCGCGCTTCTTTGTTGTCGACGGATTTTGCGCTTCATCCGCTTGAAGTGTTGCCGGTGAGCAACGTATCCTTGCCACCACTTCTTGAAGGCACTGCACTCTTCGGTGGGGTGTGTGACCCTTCGATGGTATAAGCAGTAATTCGGATGTACATTCTCTTCGTCGAGGCAGTACTCCTGGGAGTGTTTTCCATGAGAGAAGGCAGCTTCATTCCCATTGACAGGGCTTTGGCGAACTGCTTCTCTGCTTTGATCCTGCCCTTGTTTGTAGCAGGTGTGCTTTGGCTTGGGTGGACTTTTTTATGATTTATCCTTACCACGGCTTCTTCATCCTGACGCTGACGCTTGGCCTTTTCGTATATGGCCGGTTCACGTTCTCGGTCAGCTTTGCACTTTTGAAGGGCTTCGTTTAGTATCCTGTCAATTAGGTCTTCTGATAGTCCCAAGGATTCTGACGCCGGTCCTGCCCCAGTTCCTTTGCGTTGCTTTCCGACGCCGAGGGAGTTTCTTCATCTTTTAACGACGAGTGAGAGACCATGTGGCAACTTGTTCACACCATAATATTGCATTATTATATTCCACATTCTTATTCTTTTTATAAATAAACAGGTGCTCTTGACGCATGTCTGCTACATGTTACAGGTTACAGGTTCTTGGATAGAAAACAGTGAAAACGATGTAAAGACAATGAAAAAGTGGACTTTGACCAGCAAACAGAAGACTCTTGCTCAAGCCTACATCGAAGGACAGTTCACAATTAACAAGGCAACGCAAGGTCCAAAATTACAAAGCGAACGGTTAAAAATCCATTGCAAATTGTTCACTGGAGATCTGGAACCAACCTAGAAGCCCAAATGGAAAAGGACATATAGAAACAAGAATAAAAAGTCAACAGGAAGAACTACAGAAAATTGCAGAATTCAAGACACTACTTTGGCCGCGGAACCGCGGCCTGGTAGAGCCCGTGTCGGAGCGAAGTTTTTTGGCTCTGCGCATATTGTTGACTAGGTCTTTTCTTAGGGGTACTTTTGTAATTTCAGACATGCGAATCAAATGTAACCTAGGGTTTCCTATTCTCTATAAATAGGAACTCTAATCATTGTAATTTTTTATGCCTCCTTTTAATAATAAATTTCAGAATTCTTTATGGAGAGCATCGGTGCCTTTTTCAATTCATGAATTCAGATCTGACAACCTGCGTTGATGTTTGGAGAGAGCCATCTGTAAGTAGATTTATTTAATTGCTCTAGTTTAGATTTTAATTCTTTGCCCTAGGTAGATTTAATTCATTGCCGTAGATAATTGTTTAGAGTTAGCTTTGGGGAAGGCTTTTGAGAGATGAGATCTCTCATCCCTTTCTTACCCATCACATATTTACAATAGGACTCCATGCATACACGCACACACCGCGCCCTACGGCATCCTATCCCTCGAGGTAGCGGTGATACCGTAGTGTAAAGGCCCGGTTGCGCGTGTTTTCCATAGAGGTTAGGGTAAGGATCTCTAAAAGAAGGACAAGAACCTAGAGGAAGGAACACCTTCCCGAATGGATTTAATCCCCTTTATTGATAATTACCATAACTCCTCTTAGATCCTAAATTGGGTATAGAAAGCGTTGAGATTTACTTGCATTTCCAAACCATCCCTAAACCTAACCCTAGCAAGACTAGATCTAGATAATCGTATTATAGAATAATTAGGTTTTTAGATTTAATAATCAATCCGAACACCCTTCGGAATTAACTCGTTAGCGCGACTAGGAGATTCACAACATCCCTGTGGACCGACCCGTACTCACCGGCTAGCTACATGCGACGCCGTTCTTGATTGCGGTAATAGATAGTTTTTGACATACAAATCAAATGGCGCCGTTGCCGGGGATGGCGTAGAACTTTCCTTTTTGCAATTTCGGGTTAATCTTAATAAAATTTAAAAAAATCATAAAAATCTGAAAAAACCAAAAAAATATAAAAATATATCAATTGTTATTTTTTTGGAAAGGGTACTTTGTTGTGTGAATCTTGCAGGAACAATCGAGACGGATCTGGAAATTTCCAGAAAGCGAAACAGAAAACGGGATATCGGAACAGAAGAGATTTTAAACAGAAGAACAGCCACAGAAATTTCTGAAACTGAGCACCTACCCCAACGGCGGAACCGCGGCCTTACCTAGCTTCGGGCCGCGGATCCGCCGCGTTCTGGCAGAATCATCTACTCAAAAAAAATTTGGGGAACCGTGCCGGCTTCTTCACCGCGGAAACGCGGCATTAACGCACTTTGGCCATGCAAACGCGGCGGGGCTGTGACGACATCTTCTGCAAAAATTTCTGTAAGCTTCCCTGTTCTTTCTCTGCAAATATTTTTATATATCTTATGAAAAATGCCTGCAGCATTCCATGCGCTTTAAAAAAATATTCCCTTCCATATAACAATTTTGTGCAGGATTTTTGCACCCCGCTTAAATCAGAAATAGATTGCAAGTAATATTTTTCTGTTGCATATCTTTTATCAAAATCTTTTTGCAACAATTTCCAAATAAAGAGAAAAAGAAAAAAAAACAAATCTTTTATAGAAACTTGCAAATTTTTTGCCGCAAATAAATCCTTGCACCACCACCCATCTTTCTTTCTTTCACCCTTTCTTCTTACAACATGGGTACCCCACATAATAAATCACTTGCCGAACTTTGGTATCCCGAACCTAATTTTGCGCCGTACGTCAATTTGTTCGGTCAATTTAAAGACGATCCTTCCATGTCTAAAAAATCTTTGAAAGATCAAATAGAGGCGTCTAGGAGAAACAGTTTGACTTTTCAACCCACTTTGTGTCAACCAAGTCAACCTTTACCACCTCCATATGTTGATACCATTTTTTCAAGTCCTTCTGTCACTCCTAAGCCGATGTCCATTGCTGAGCATATTGCTCAATCTCGCAGCCGATCTTTCACCCCTCTCCACTCATCTAGTTCTAGGGATCCCCACGACTATTCACCTTTTTATCCATATGTTGACCCTACCCCTGCCCAATCACCCACTTCCTACCAGTCCTACCCGACCTTCCCACCTTCACTAGACATTGATTCTACACAGCCATTAGGGAGTTTCACATATCCAACCAATTTTGAATCTTTTACCGAAACCCCCTTACCACCCAAGTCTAGTTTGGAAGAGTCGTTGGAGGCGTATATCGCAGCAACAAACAAAATGACTAGGAATGTGGAAGCGTCCGTGGCCGCCCTTATGCAACCTGCTGAACCGGTAGCTAGTTTCCCGCTAGCTTCAAATTTTTCAATGTATAAGGAGGCGGTTGGACAGAGTGAGAATGAGAAAGGATTTCCAAATCAAACCTACACTTACCCAATTGAAGCCCACAACTCCAGTTTTCCGTCGAATGTCCTAAATGATTCACTAGTTCAAAATAAAAACGAGTTGTGTGATTTTGTAGTGTTTGATTTACTAAATTGTGAAGAACCCCTTTCGAGTGAAACCATACTTAATCTTTTCGATCTTTACACCTCCACTCTAGAACCTAAATTGATAAATATCCATGCTTTTGATGAGGTGTCTAAAGAAATTGATTTTCACTTGATTGAGGATATAGACGCCGGGAATATTTCGGATAATGAACCTGTCGATTTGATTGAAATTTTATGTTCAACTCATCATCCCGAGTCATTAGATGTTTCTCCCGAACTTCGTATGCGTCTTGATTTTGATGATAATGGCATGGATGAGTTGAATTTTGAGGAGAATTATGATGATAGTATTGAGGAGAGTTTTGAGGATCATATTGAGGTTGAACCATTCCTGTTTGATGTGTCGGATTTTCCAACTCATCCTCTTAAACCTTTACCTAAATCACCCTCCCTCCTTTACATCGTTCCGACCACGCTTGAGGACTGTGAGCTTAAAAATTTTTCCTTTGAATCTGATACTGTTCTCACAAACGATAACACTTACGAGTGTTTCACTTTTTCGGACGACGTTGATGACTCACCGCCCGAATTTGAGTCCTTTACATTTTCAGATCAGTTAGTTGAACCATCAGACTCGGTTGCTTACAATAGTTTCGAACCATTAATGGAATCTTTTAAGTTCGAGACAGTTTACTACGGTGAGAATGAGACTATCCCTAATTCACTTTCTTTCGTCCGTCCTATCATTCCGACCGGACAAAAGACCGTTACGCTTTCATCCCCAATACCTAGTTCGGCGTACCCATGTTTTCTTGCGAATCTTGAGGGATTTGACCCCATTTCTCGACGAGTTGATAGGTTAGCGCAATCGCTTTTAACACATTGGTCATCACAAATTGCGCTAATTTATTCACTCGATTTACACCCTCAAGATCGCGCGACCCTTCTTTCTCCTTTCTGCCATTCTTCTCTCCCACCGAGACCATATTCTACCATTCTTCTTTCCACACGGTCTCGCGTGTTTCTCATTTCTTTCTTCTACACCCCATCATTTCACCAACTCGACCATTACCACGATAAGATTTTTGAATGGTTGGTGCTAACCTTTGGCTTGTGTAAGGCCAAGCTTAAGTTTGGGGGGAACCTTGTTGTATATATGTATATATATTTTTGTTTTCTTTTTCTATAAAAAAATAAAAAAAATTTCAAAACATTAATAAAAATATAAAAAAATTTAATAAATAGGGGAGCACCGGCATTTTGACCCTCTTGGTTTAGCATGACAGTGAGGACACTGTCCAGTTCAAGTTTGGGGGTATGCTCGGTACGTCTTCTTCCTTCGCATTCATTTGTACATATTTTTACATTTGCATAATTATTTGAAAACCCATAAAAATTGAAAATTTTCAAAAATTATAAAAATTAATGTATTTAATTTTGGCCTAGTTGACTTGAGTTTAACAAATAGGTTAACTGGCTAGGAACAACTAGATCTTAGACATAGTAGATTAAAAACCCTAAAGATAACCTTCCTTAAAGTTTAATGGTAGAAAATATATGTCTTTGTGGTTTATTTAGAAATAGACAAATTTTAGGTTCACTTCTTGGGCTAAGTCGAAACAAAGGAAAAGTATTGATATCTTTATTAGAATATAAGTTTGAAAAATAATTCCTAACTTAAGTTTAGACTCTGAAAATGTATACCCTACAAATTGCACAATCACGAACCTTGAAACTTAGAATAGTAGAGGAGACCTTGAAATGCTCTTGTCTAAAGTCCTTAGTATGATTACTCAAGTGTGAATAAAGAATAAAAAATGAACACTGGTCTTTGTGATTACTTAAGGCTGCAAAAATAGAAAAATATTTAGCGAGGGTGCTTCATCACCTAGTGCCTTAGACCAACTGGTTTGGGAGTCACTGCTAAAACCTTGGGTGTTGCAAGACTAGGAAGTACGCTTTAAAGTGCTAACGCGTCTTGTAATCGGTCGTTAGTACCTCAAGAAGTATTAACGGTCGCATGAAGGATGTGTAAGCAAAATTCATTTAAATTCACCTATTAAGAAGTGCTTTGGACAACGGATAAGGGTATGATTGCTTGATTTGAATTTCCAAGTGTAGGGGTGATTTATACACACACGTGGGGATATGTGATTGGAGTTTAGATGAGAGAAAGGGATGAAGAATAGAACTTGTATCTTTAGTAGAGTTGATAGAAATTCCTAAGTGGAGATGGAACCCTAGAAGGAAAACTTAAGAAATGCCGAAAGCTAAGTAGGTCTGCAGAACATATATGATCTTAAGTTAAATGATGAGGAAGTGTGAAGAATATGGGTGGATAATTTACGGGTCGACGATAATAGAATTCCTTGTCAGAAATGGGTCGAGTTGATAGGATTTTGTGGGTAGTATCCGCTGAAAACCCTCAGGAGACAACACTCATCCTACTAGGGACACCTAGAGGTTTAACGGCTTGTTGCACGTGCTCAGTGCAATCGCGTTTCCCTGCGAAAGTGCGGTTAGGTTTTTGTAGTGAATAAAAAATAAGTTTGCTCGAGGACGAGCAAAAGATAAGTTTGGGGGTATTTGTTCACACAATAATATTGCATTATTATATTCCACATTCTTATTCTTTTTATAAATAAACGGGTGCTCTTGACGCATGTCTGCTACATGTTACAGGTTACAGGTTCTTGGATAGAAAACAGTGAAAACGATGTAAAGACGATGAAAAAGTGGACTTTGACCAGCAAACAGAAAACTCTTGCTCAAGCCTACATCGAAGGACAGTTCACAATTAACAAGGCAACGCAAGGTCCAAAATTACAAAGCGAACGGTTAAAAATCCATTGCAAATTGTTCACTGGAGATCTGGAACCAACCTAGAAGCCCAAATGGAAAAGGACATATAGAAACAAGAATAAAAAGTCAACAGGAAGAACTACAGAAAATTGCAGAATTCAAGACACTACTTTGGCCGCGGAACCGCGGCCTGGTAGAGCCCGTGTCGGAGCGAAGTTTTTTGGCTCTGCGCATATTGTTGACTAGGTCTTTTCTTAGGGGTACTTTTGTAATTTCAGACATGCGAATCAAATGTAACCTAGGGTTTCCTATTCTCTATAAATAGGAACTCTAATCATTGTAATTTTTTATGCCTCCTTTTAATAATAAATTTCAGAATTCTTTATGGAGAGCATCGGTGCCTTTTTCAATTCATGAATTCAGATCTGACAACCTGCGTTGATGTTTGGAGAGAGCCATCTGTAAGTAGATTTATTTAATTGCTCTAGTTTAGATTTTAATTCTTTGCCCTAGGTAGATTTAATTCATTGCCGTAGATAATTGTTTAGAGTTAGCTTTGGGGAAGGCTTTTGAGAGATGAGATCTCTCATCCCTTTCTTACCCATCACATATTTACAATAGGACTCCATGCATACACGCACACACCGCGCCCTACGGCATCCTATCCCTCGAGGTAGCGGTGATACCGTAGTGTAAAGGCCCGGTTGCGCGTGTTTTCCATAGAGGTTAGGGTAAGGATCTCTAAAAGAAGGACAAGAACCTAGAGGAAGGAACACCTTCCCGAATGGATCTAATCCCCTTTATTGATAATTACCATAACTCCTCTTAGATCCTAAATTGGGTATAGAAAGCGTTGAGATTTACTTGCATTTCCAAACCATCCCTAAACCTAACCCTAGCAAGACTAGATCTAGATAATCGTAGTATAGAATAATTAGGTTTTTAGATTTAATAATCAATCCGAACACCCTTCGGAATTAACTGGTTAGCGCGACTAGGAGATTCACAACATCCCTGTGACCGACCCGTACTCACCGGCTAGCTACATGCGACGCCGTTCTTGATTGCGGTAATAGATAGTTTTTGACATACAAATCACAACTCGCTACATAATCCTCGGGTTCTTCTGACGGGTCATTTCCTTCATCAATGTCATTGTCTCCATTCTCAAGGATATGGTTGAGAAACTCTTCGAGAGTGACTGGTGTCCGCACCTTCTGATTGTGCTCCTCCAGCGCGTCGATGTATTTTTGTACATTTGTGTGCTTGTTGTCGTACTCGGCAGGCTGCACAAGCTTCTTAGTCTTCTTCTTTTTCTTCGAAGACTTTGAAGGCTTGACCTGGGTGTTTTGCCCATCGTTACAAGCTTTCGGTGTTGGGCACGGTTTAATAATTCCCTCCATGATCTCGGGCTCCAGCGGGCTTTTCCACCTGATCGCCGGACATGCTTGAAGGGCCTTCAACATTCTTTTAGTTTTAGCTGAAAGGACAACTTCCCACGGAGCTTCTTCGACAAACGAGCATGATGCCCCCGGCGTGTCCACCTTTTTAGGAGTGTGCTTCTGCAGTGGGTTCACCCTCAGTTTTCGGACAGCACAAACTTTCCTTGTTGGTATTGGTCCTCGACCCGGTTTTTGAAGACATAGCAATCTTCAATTGGGTAGCCCACTACTCTATGGTAAGAGCAGTAGTTGGGAATGTTGGCGTCACCAGCTGCAGTGGACGTCTCGGATCCGGCAGAGTGATGAGTCTGTTGCGCATCGCCAGTTCGAACAGTCTCCTCATTTTATCACAGGGAAACGAGTAAGGACACCCTAGTTTCTGCTCGAGGGATTAGCGCGGGTGCATGTTGCTTTGGCGAACAACCGTTTTCAAGTTGCTCGGCTGTTGTTAAGTGTTGGCAACGAAGGCCGCTTTCTTTTGCCCTTTTCATTCCGGGGATCCGTTTTTGAAGAGGATGGTCTGTGGCCCATCTAGTCCATTTGGGCCAGCTTGTCGATCAAGGCCTGAAAGGTGGTCGGCTTGAAGAACATCATAAATTGGGATATCGTCACCTGAGGATCGAGGGTCTCTATGAACATGCCCACGGCCGGAGCTTATTCTATACGTTGTTCACATTTTGACCATAGGTTCCGCCACCGGATTGCGTATTGAACCCATGTCTCTCCTGGCTTTACCATGGCATTGATTAATGTCGTGATCGGGGTGCACTCACTTGTGCTTATGAACCGCTGTGTGAATAGAATCTCCATTTCTGTGAATGTTTTGATGGAGTCATTTGGGAGCTCCGAGTACTATTCAAATGCCATCTCCGACAAGCTGTCAACAAACTGGCGAAGCAGCAATTTATCGTCGCCTCCAGTATTGTTGCATAATGCTCTGAACTGGGCGACGTGCTGATGCGGGTTGCCTGTACCCTTGTATACGTGGAACTTGGGGATCGTATATCCCAGCGGGTACTTGATTTGATCGTACCAGCCTGGGTAAGGTCGTCCAGTTCTGATGATTTGGACAGCCGCTTCGCTTGCCTGATGAGCTCGTATTTGCTGAGCTATGTAGTCATCAAGAGCAGCTTTGGAGATTGTTTACGTTGATAAAGCCGAGAGAGGGTTCGATATTTCCCCTCTGTCGTCCTCGATGATTATAAAGGTTATGGCTAGATCATCATTCCAACCATGTCTTGGAACAGAAGCGCCATCTGCTTTATATTAGCAGTCTATTCCGCAACTTCTTTGTCTTTTCTCTCCAGCACCCTTCGCAAGAACTCCGTATCTGTCTCCTGCTCTTGGCGCTGCTCAGTTGCTGATTCCGGACTTTCTTTTTGCCCGGTGAGTGCTGCCATTTTTGTCAGCATTTCCTGAAGCTTTTGTTGCTGCTCCTCAGCCTTTGTCAATGACCGAGTTTGCGGCCGATGACCCATGGAAGCATGGATTTACTCTTTTCTAGAATCCATGTACACCGTGTGCACGATCATACCCCCAGACTTGGGGCATTTGGATCCAGCACCCTTAGGATTTGCCGCCGGCGGTGGGAGATTCTCCGGCCTTCTCTTTTTGTGAGAAGTCGAAGTTGAAGGGGCCATTGTAACAGGCACCTTCGTAGAAGAAGTCCCTCGCTGCATGGTGGAGGGATGGTCCTCCTCTTGCCGAGCCTTTGTTTTCTTCAGTTGGCGAGATTAGTCTTTGTTGATTACAGAATCTTGGACCTTATGCCAGACCCTGTGGACTTGGGAGGACAGCCGCTGAGGGGGCTGCTCTGGCTTCGCCTGTATCATGTTTTCAATAGGTGGGGAAGATTTCTTCAGCACCGCGGTTGGAGAGTTCTTTCGCACCCTCCTTAGCGGTTCAAAGTTGTTCCCAGTTAGAACAGCAGCGTCAACTTCCACCATTGGAGCGGGTGGAGTAAGTCCAGAGGGGAAGTTGCCCCCAGCTCTTCTCACTCGGCGTCAGTGGCGACGTCGAGCATATCTTACAGACGGGATTGCCTCAGGTATGGTAGTGGCTTCGTCATCCCCCCTGCTCTGATGAAGGGCTACTGCTAGTGCCAGCCTGTTGAAGACTGACATCCGTTGAGAGGGGACGGCCAATCTTGCTAAGGCTGACTTTCTGGTAGGGGAAGCCTTTTGATTACTTGGCCCGTAGCAGGAGTTGGAAAGGCCAATCTTGCGAAGACCGATCCTTTAGTAGGAGAAGTCCCTTTGACGACTTCACCCGCCGGAGCTGGAACGGCTATCCGTTTCGGGATAACCCCTTAGGGTATTGCGGGCCTCTTTGCGGGACCACTTGAGCTTCGGTTCAGCCTGTTGAAGACTGAAGTGGCAGATTCGAACGACCCGTTGAAAGGGGCAGTGGTGGTTGTAAGTCGATCGAAGACCGATTTCTTTGGAGCCTCTTGTGATGGCACTGCGGTGCCGAAGCTTGTTGGCGGGAGCTTGGTCCCGAAAAACAATCCAGTGGTGGCCTGAGTCACCTGTTCCATTGACATTGAGAAGATGCAGACCGCATTTGGCCCATACGCCACTCCTCCAGCGGGGAATTAGTGGAGTTGTTGTTGCAGGTACACTTGGAAGCCATTGATTCTTCTTTTCTCTGCACAGGAGCAAGACACCAAGTATTAATACCTCGAATCCAGGGGCAACCATAGTAAACCGCGATTTTTTCGCGAACACGACACCCGAAGTGTGGAGTGGAAAGAGGAAAAGGTCTCACCGGACATGCCAGAATCTGTTTACCGCCGAAAACGGAGACGAAACCGGGATGGTCGTCTTGCCTGAATTTGGGGGCAGATACTATTTGGATTTATCCGTCCACCTCTCCGAAGATGCCAAGTTGATTTATGGCACCGTATATCGAAGGTTTGGACGGATGCAACCGTTGTAGCAGACTTCGTCAGATTCCCCCTCGTTTACGAGCGGTTTTTGATCGTGGGGACGCTCTTCCCTGTAGGCGCAAGCCCCTGCAGTTAATTACGTTACCGCGTCGCGATAGCCACTTTCTCCTGCTCCAGAAGTTCACTTCGTATCATATGTGTTTGTTTTATTTTTGGTTGCCCGTGGATTGTATACGGAGACTAATTTATGTTGTCGCCCGTAGGGCGTGGATTACTCCAAATCCGTATATCTTAGATTTGGGTTTGGGTTGATTTAAGGATCATTAATCACGTTTGAGATTGAGATCAACTTAAATTTTTGTTAAGGATACGTTAGTCCAATTTGAGACTAAGATCTACTTAACAGAGTTTTAGGATCATTTAGATCCAATAAAAGAGCATTTAGGCTCTATTATTTTAGTTTAAGAGCGTTACGGTCCCTTATTAGTTTAAGGACGTTTCGGTCCGTAGATCACCATTTTTGAGGTGAGGGTTTAGTTTAAGAACGTTTCGGTCCGTAGTAGTTTAAGGACGTTACGGTCCGTAGATCACCCTTTTTGATGTGAGGTTTTAGTTTAAGGATGTTACGGTACGCAGTAGTTTGAGGACGTTACGGTCCGTAGATCACCATTTTATGCATGTGTATTTGTTACGTGATGGGATGCATGGCGATGAAGTGGGATACACCTATTTGGGTGTGGTTTGGTTTAAAGCGTGCACATCAACTTAGGAAGTGCACCCAGAAACAGTTGGTTGTTGGGACTCGCCACCTCTCTGAAGACACTGAGGAATTACAACGACATGCATCAGAGGTATAGAGAGATGTACCCTTGAACCAATTCCCGTGTCCGAGGGAAGAGATCATGGTGGACCATCTAAGAATCATTAGCAATTTTTTTAGGGAACTAAGATTAACTTAGGAAATATGGGATGAACATCATTTTGGATGTCATGAGTCATGTTTGGGAAACAATGAATCCATGGGCTCAGTTGATCTGAATCAGGGATCTAGCCAACTTGGGCTTGACCCACTTTTATTTGAAAGGAGTGCTGAGCACTGGTTTGGGCTCAGTTCCTATTTTTCTTGCAAAAAGTGTTGAGCACTCATGTAAGTTCTGACGCTCACACTTTAATCTCTCTTTTCTTTTGTCTTTATATAGAGTGTTGAGCACTCTTTATGGCGTCCACATGTTAAACACGTGAGACGCTAGACGCTGCCTAGTGAGTGTCAAACACATTATGTTCTGTGGCGCCCACGTAAGGGGCACGTGGGGCGCTGGGCGCCAGTCACTGAGTGCTAAGCACTCTTTATTTTATGGCGCCCATATGAGGGGCACGTGGGGCGCTGGGCGCTAAGCGCCGCCCACTGAGTGCTAAGCACTCTTGAGTTCTCTCTCTTCTTTTTTTTTGTTGAATGATCCACAGGATCTTTATCTAATTTTTATTTACCTAAAATTTCCAAGAAGAAAGTTCTTCTTCCTTGAGAATTTAATTCTATGTTCTTTCAAAGCTTTCTCCTTCTTTTTTTTCTTTTTTTAAACTTATGGGGGGTCCTTTTTTTTTAGACTTGAAGTCTTGGGTCCTTTATATAGTGAAGACAAGTCTGTTGATTAGTTGAAGAAATCTCTCATTGAGAGATCCTAATTGATTTGGGGATTTTACCCACCGTTGGATCTTTGATCTAAGGACTTCTGTTTTACAGAAGATATTTTTCTTGTTTTTAACAAGATCAGGAAAATATTTTCACATACAGAATTTATTATGTAGCTCGGTGATTCTTTAATCACCATTAGATTTTTAATCCAACGGTACTCTGTTTTACAGAGAGTAATCTTTCTTGTTTAGAAAGATTTAAGGAATATTTCCTCAACATAATTTAATTCTGCACTCTGATGATTTATCATCTCCGTTGGATCTTTGATCCAACGGCTCTGTTTAACAGAGAGTAGAATTTAATTCTACCAGGCACCGGCGCTCACGTGCTGTGCACATGGGGCGCCAATAAGAGTTTTTTAACTCTGGCGCCGGCGCCCTCATGACAAACACGTGAGGCACTGCCTCTTGAGTTTTGAACAGAGTATTGCTCTTTTAAGAGTTTTTAACTCTGGCGCTGACGCCCTCATGGCAAACACGTGAGGCGCTGCCTCTTGTGTTTTGAACAGAGCTTTGCTCTTTTAAGAGTTTTTTAACACTGGCGCTGGCGCCCTCATGGCAAACATGTGAGGCGCTGCCTCTTGAGTTTTGAACAGAGCTTTGCTCTTTTAAGAGCTTTTAACTCTGGCGCTGATGCCCTCATGGCAAGCATGTGAGGTGCTGCCTCTTGAGTTTTGAACAGAGCTTTGCTCTTTTATTGGGGAAACAGAGAAAATAGTCCTGGCACTTGTCGTTGGCTCCAGAAAACTTTGACACCATTTTCAAGCGCACACGATCCTCGTCCTCACCGAGCAACCTTTAGGGTCGATTCTCGCCTCCCTCGAGTCATCAGGACGTTTGGAGAAATGGAGGTGAGAACTGTCTCAATTCGATATCAAATACCACCCTCGACAAGCCATCAAAGCACAGGTCTTGGCGGATTTTGTTGTCGAATGCACCATCCCCACTAAAGAAGAAACGCCGACACGAGGCCCCGAACCACGTCCCTCGGTCGTGGAGGTGCCCGACCCCATCCCGGATTGGGTACTCTATGTGGACGGATCCTCTACCGAGGAGGGGAGCGGGGCTGGCCTGATCATCCGCGGCCCGGGCGAAACGGAAATGGAATACTCCTTAAAGCTCGGGTTAAGAGCGTCAAACAACGCCGCTGAATACGAGGCCTTGTTGGCAGGACTACGAATCGCCTCCGAGGTAGGACTGAAAGACCATTAGAGCTCGTAGCGACTCCGCACTGGTTGTCGGCCAAGTAACCGGAAGTTTCGAAGACCGTGAACCGCTCATGATAAAATACCTGGCCGAGGTAAAAAGGCTTCGGAAAAATTTCGACGAAGTCCAAGTGGAGCAGATCCACAGGAACTTGAACACCCGGGCCGACGCTTTGAGCAAGCTTACTTCTTCCTATTCGGCCACCCGTAAAAGAAATATCATCTTCGAAATCTTGCCACGATCCAACGTGGAAGAGGGAGAGGTGACGCTCCAGATCTACACAACCTAGGAAGAAGGCCAAGATTGTAGGAAGCCCCTCATGGAGTTCCTAAAAGATGGTGTGTTTCCCGAAGACCGGGGATAAGCTCGCCGGCTACGGGCCAAAGCATTCCATTTCTTCTGGAGCAACGGAAACCTATACAAGAAGTCATACACTCAGCCTCTGCTCCGATGCATCGACCCCCACAAGGCTGACTACGTTATGCAAGAAATACATGAAAGGGTCGGGGGAGCGCAACAAGGAGCCTGCACCTTGGTCCAGAAGACACTGCTCCAAGGGTACTACTGGCGGAAATTACACCAGGACGCCGAGAAGCTGGTCAGAAGATGCAAGAACTGCTAACTCTTCGGCAGCATACCTCTTCTTCCTGCCACCGAACTAACACCACTCAGCTCCCCCTGGCCGTTTGCATAATGGGGGATGGATATGGTCGGTCAACTCCCCACAGGCACGGGCGGACACAGATACATCCTTGTCGCTATGGACTACTTCACAAAATGGATAGAGGCCGTACCCATCAGAAAACCGGACGCCGCTTCTACGATAAAGTTCCTGCAGAACAACATAATTTCTCGATTCAGAATCCCTAGTTGCATAGTTACCGACCATGGGACCAACTTCGAAAACGATAAAGTCAAGGAGTTTTGCAGCGACTACCACATACTGATGAAGTTTGTCGCGGTTGCACATCCTTAATGCAATGGGTATTCCAAGGTAGCGAACTGAGGCGTCATCTGCGGTCTCAGAGCCCGTTTAGAAGGAAGACAAGGTAGCTGGGTCGAAGAACTGCCGCAGGTGTAACAACCCTAAACTTTCTGTATAGAATTTTTTCAAAATACAGAAAAGGACACCTAAGTCTGAGCACAAGTTATAAATTTAATTTGCTTTTGAACAACAAGAAGTAACTTGTAGCTTATTGGTAAAACTTTGCAACGTAGCCCCTGTGATCGAATCCCCCCAGCCACATATATTTTTAATTGATTTTTGTTTTGATCTTTTAGAAGCCCAAAGGTTTATACGTGCACTACACGTAAAATGAAAAGTCACAAAGTAATCAAACACATGCACTGAGTTATACCAAGCGACGGGGACACGTGGCCAAGATCCCACCACCCACTACCGGACTTGGGCCTACGAGATTCATCCTAAGACCGGCACCACCGAGCCCTCCGTACCCAATACTCTCCAAACTCTAACCCTAGCACCCCTTGGCCTACCCCACTCCCCCCATACTGTTTGAATTCCCTGCACATTTCCAGAGGGATTAAAATCATCTCTTTAATCCATTTTTAATGCACATTTTAATTCTCAAATTCATTACCCTAAATCCTAATTTTCCCTATGAATACCACACTACATTTCACCCCTCCTCATTCAGAAATCCCATACAAAAACTCTCTAAAACTACCAAGTCCCAAGTTGTACAAGTGGAGTTAGCAAAGGTCGAAGTTCCGGCGATATTTCGGGAAGATTCCGGTGACGAAACGACTCCTCGACGATTCCAATAGCTTCCTCTCTCTCTCCTCTTATTTTCCAATCTGTAAGTCCCCTCTCCCCTCCTCTTTTGCTATTCTAAAACTTCTCATTTTCAAAACTCGTCGGAAGCGGAGTTATTCCGGCTTTCGATTCTCTTTTCTTTAAAAATCTAATTTTTTTCTTAATAACAAACCTACAAATTTTTAATAGATCGTTTAGTAATCATTAACAAACACATTAGAATAAGTTTCATCTCAAAAGAATCTATTATGCAACTTTTATTGTATTTTTAAGGTAAAATACCATATTCAACACAATTCAACACAATTCAACATATTCCCTTGCATTACCTTTAGAAACTCATGAGGTAATGACCTACCTCATCACAACACATATTTTTGACATAGCACGATAACTCTTTGGATATTAGTTTGTGGGAAAATACGAGTTTACATTTAAATACCATAAACATTTAAAAATCGTTTTCTTTAAAAGTGTATTACTTAATTCCTTGTAAATACGCCTCTACAACCCATTTTGGGGAACCCCAATCAAGATGGTGTGGGTTATCGCACATCCTCGGCCTTAGTAGAGGGAGATTTAGATCTCCGCAAGGAGCATTCGATCTCGATGGAATTTTTAATGCAATTTTAAGAAAAATATGATTTCTATTTAATAAATAAGTTATATTTTTAAATATATATATATATTATCAAAATATCTATTTCAAGTATACAATATATATATACATATACATATATATATATATATATATATATATATATATATTCCATGTTTTCTAAATCAAAAGAATCACCAATTTCATGAAACTACCATTACAACTGAATACAATTTCAATATTGCACTAAAATAACATATACAATGAAATCTAGGTTATTTCCACTAGAATATTTCACTTTATAAAAATTACAATTATGAAAACCCTAAAGACGATAATTAAATACTTGAGGTGTATTTTGAAAATATATCAAAACTATTTTTCATAAAACCCTCTCAAGTTATATTAATTTACAATAAGGACCCTAGTAAACATAGGTTTAAGCGGGACCAGTTCTCTTGAGCCTCAGAGAGCCGGAGAATATGGGTGTTTGCCTATCTAAGGTAGACAACCTAAAAAGGGTGTTATCAACACGGTAATTGTCTTGGAAAAAGACACAAATCCTGCCGTCCGTGTGCAGTGGTTACCGATAACTCCAAAACATGAATCAGGACTTCAATTCTGTTTAAAAGTCTGACTCAGTTCGAGTCATGGTCAAATCTGAATACAATATGACTTGAATTCATTTTTAAGTATAACTGCAATACAACATGAATTCATGAATGCCAGAATACAATCTATAACAACATGAATATGACTTGAACCGAACCATGGATATACTCTGTTTACATGACTATCCATTTATATCCATTCCGTTTACATGATATGATGGTTTCGGCTAGTCTTCCGTCTATTAAACAAAATAATATATATCAATATATAATACATTACGGGGTTTTAAAGGGGTAGACTGGTACGGAACATGTTACAGGTGGCACGAGGCGGTCACTAAAAGACGTAATTACACCCATGCCGTTGTTCCGTGGTATTATCGAAGGAGCCTTATACTACGGGTTACCAAAGTCTACGGTGTAAGTTGGACTCCTCTCATATACACCGACATGTTCTGTACCAAGGTATAAACAACTGCGTTAACATAACAATCAAACATTATACAGATATATTCTTTTTTCTGTCTATTCTACTTCTCTCTTTCTTTGGGATTTACCGAGCGATTGTTCGCCGACGACATTCCTATTTCTCTTCTTTCTTTGGAATGTTGTCAGGAGGACCCGACGCTAAGGAGTTTGAGACCAGCCAGGAGCACTTGGAGCCGACCACTGAGTAGCATGACCATTAGGCTTTACTTGTACATACTTTTCATTTCAGTTATGTCATTGTTTAGGCATTGCATTCCGGACTTGTATTTACTTTCCAGTATTGTATTGTAAAGAAATGTTGAATAAATAAAAGTTGTTGTTCAATTACATCTCTTGTCATTTTCTTGTGTACATTCATTATATTGCTTAAATACGCTTAGCGTATTTGCTTCTGAGTAAATACGTCGCGTCTCCTTACCCGTACACTGGGAAGCGGGGCGTGATAGCGGGTGTTATGGGCATTACGACATCAAAGAAAACACCCACGGGAGAAACCCCATTCAGCCTCTGCTACGGTACCGAGGTAATGGTCCCCGTGGAAATTGGACTGCCCAGTTACAGGGTAGAATATTTTGACAATGAAGCCAACACCTTGGCGCTCTGAAGCAATTTGGACATCTTATTGGAAAGACGGGATCGAGCGCAAATCAGAGCGGCCGTCTACCAGCAGCAAACCGCCCGCTACTACAATGCCCGAGTTAAGTATCGGGCCTTCAAGACGGGAGACCTGGTCTTACGAAGAAACGGGTTTGTAGACCAAGAGAGACTGCATAAGTTCTCCCCGAAGTAGGATGGGCCATTCCTTATGACGGAAGCATTGCCCGGTGGAGCATACCGCCTGCAGGACGTCGAGGGGCATAATTTTCCTCGGCCCTATAATGCCAAAAAGCTTAAATTGTATAAATAAATATGTAACGTCTTTCAAAATAATATATTTCCTTTTTGCATTTAACTAAGTCTTCCGGGCTAGGTCCTCTCGCGAAAAAGAGTTTGTGTACCCCCGCAGGGCTCTCGCCCTTTGTTTCTTTTCTCGGTTACAAGACTCCGAAGTTTTTTAAGAAAACATAATATATATATCAAGGAAAGGAAAAGAGATGGTACACTGCAATCAAAGACAAGTTTATTTATTTAAGAGGTATTATGGGCTCCCCAGCCTTATAATAATTACAACAAAGGAGGGCGAGGGTTAAGGAAATATTGTCGGTGATACATCGAAGAAAGCTCCTCCAGCCGATCCCAAGAAGCTTCGACCCGCTCCCTCCGACGGTACTCGCGGACCCTAGAAGCCACGGACTCCCCGGGATTCTTCTCCACTGAGCAGGATGCGACGACCAACCTTTGATGAAAACTCTCAAGCAGAAGGTCCACCGAGCGGTCCCGCCTGCTCTTCGAGATCAGACCAAGACTATTGACCGTATGCATTTTGTCAAACGCCTTGTCCATCAACTGCGGAGATAGCGTATTTTACAAACCTGGGAAAGTCCTCCATATCGCATAAATCAGCACCTGAAGCAGAGGAGATCGCCGGGGAAGTAAGCGTCCGCAGTGGCCCTCCAAGCGACTTATCACCGCCTCGCATGTCTCCTCGGAACGATCAAGATTATAAAAATATACATCATCGCGAGAAACGATCTCTCTGATGGTGTACACGCGGCCGGTTATCTTCAGAAACACAAGCTAGGAAGAAACCAATATGCCTTCGGTATTTATAGCCTCAACGAAAATCTTCCAACGGCTGAGATTTACTCGCGCAACGAAGCAAATCATGGAATATCGCACTTTCCCGATATGGCGTTGCCACATGTCACCCTCGACGGTCACCGTTTCCACCCTTTACGGGTCAAGGGAGGTTGAACGACCCCCCAAGAAGACATTAAAGAGTTAACAAAGCCCTCCTCACAAGCCCGCCGAGTAGTTTCCAGCTCGGTCCATCCGCAGTGGGTAGCTTCCTACCCAATGACGCTGTGGATCTAAAAGCCCTCCTCTCGAGGCTACCGAGTAGTTTCCTGCTCGGTCTATCTGCAGCGGGTAGCTTCCTGCCCAACGACGATGTGGATCAAAAGCCCTCCTCACGAGGCCACCGAGTAGTTTCCTGCTCGGTCCATCCGCAGTGGGTAGCTTCCTGCTTAATGACGATGTGGATCTAAAAGCCCTCCTCACGAGGCCACTGAGTAGTTTCCTGCTCAGTCCATCCGCAGCGGGTAGCTTCCTGCCCAACCACGCTGTGGATCAAAAGCCCTCCTCACGAGGCCACCGAGTAGTTTCCTGCTCGGTCCATCCGCAGCGGGTAGCTTCCTGCCTAACGACGCTGTAGATTTAAAAGCCCTCCTCATGAGACCACCAAGTAGTTTCCTGCTCGGTCCATCCGCAGCGGGTAGCTTCCGGTCCAACCACACTGTGGATCAAAAGCCCTCCTCACGAGGCCACCGAGTAGTTTCCTGCTCGGTCCATCCGCAGTGGGTAGCGTCCTGCCCAACAACGTTGTGGATCCAAAGCCCTCCTTACGAGGACGCCGTGCAGCTTCCTACTCGGCCCATCCGCAGCGGGTAGCTTCTTGCCCGACAAACGTTGTGGATCAAAAGCCCTCTTCATGAGGCGGCCGGGTAGCTTCCTGCTCGACTCATCCACAAGGGGTAGATTCCTGCCCCATAAAGATGTGAATCTAAAGCCCTCTTCACGAGGCCGCCGTGCAGTTTCCTGCTCGGCTCATCCACAAGGGGTAGATTCCCGCCCCACCAAGTTGTGGACCTAAAGCCCTTCTCACATGGCCGCCGGGCAGCTTCCTGCTCGGCCTATCCACAGTGGGTAGCTTCCTGCCCAACAAACGCCGTGGATAAAAGGCCCTCACCACGAGGTGACCGGGTAAAATCGAATGACGCCGACCTTCCTACACTTGGCTATCAATCGGTTCATACTCGATGTGCGATCCCCACCTCGACTCCGAGGAAAGAGAGGACACTGACCTTCCTACACTTGGCTACTGCGCCTACAAATACTTGCAGAAAGGGTGGACATCGGCCTTACACTAGCAAGATAAAGAGATTTACGAGCTAAAAATACCTGCAGAATAAAGATACGAATAATAAAAATAATACGAGCTAAAGTACTTGCAGATTGATCAGATATCTGAGCGAAGAAAAAGGTACACTTTATTCATGATCAAAATTATGTACAAAGGTATTGTGGGCTCCTTAGCCTTACAAAAATCCCGGAGGCTTACAAAAATCCTTTAAAAAAAAGGGAAGAAGGGGAGATAGCTCAGGCCGCCCGCTCGGCCGGGATCTCTCCCTGCTCGACGCCATCACCGGAGACCAAAACGGCAATCTCAGGCTCGACGCCATCACCAACGGCTTCGCCTCCTGCAGCCGGCTCGGCGCCTCCCCCCTAAGGCGCTTCCTCGGCGAGAGGGAACCTAGCGCGGAGCTCGCCGTCCGTGAACTCCGGCATTGATTCCTTAACGGCGTCGAGGGCTTTGTGCCACCTGATGGCTGCGGATTCGACGAGATCAAGATAAAATTGATCAAACGCCTTATATTCTTCCACGGCCTTCGCCACCGGGCTCTCAGCAAGCTTCACCGCCTGGCTCTCAGCTAGCTGTGCCACCTCCAAAGCCGCCCGAGCATCCTTCTTGAAGGCATCCCTCGACCTTTTCATGGAGTTGTAAAGGCCGTTCGTCTCCTCCATCTTGGTTTGAATAGCCCGGTTGAATTCGGTGAGAAGACGGTGGGACTCCTTCAGTTTAGAGTTCGTCAACCCCTCGGCGACCAATCTCGAGTCAAGAATAGTCGTCTTCTCCTCCGCCTGCTGCAATTGGAGGCGAAGTTCCTCCTCCCACGAGGAGGATTCACCCGCCTTCTTCATGGCCAGGGTTACCTCCTCGGACTCCATGGCAACGAGGAGAGCGCAGTGATGAAGGACCTGGGGAAGACATCAAACATGTTAGAAAACAGAAACCGAGAAAATAGAACTTGAGGATTTTTTAAGGAAAGGCTAGATACCGACTTGAACGGCCTCCTGCGCTATTGCGCCCACCTGGGCCTTCATGGTTCCCCGGGGAATCATCGTCCCGGCTGCCACCTCTATGTCCGCCAGCAAGCTGTCGACCACGGAAAACCCCGAGGGCACCTCAATGCAGAAATCGACCTCCTGCACTGGAATCCCGGTAGAGGGTGACCGAGAGACCACCCGCTTCATTCTCTTGAAGGGGACCTCGGCGGGCTCCTCCTCCTCCTCCCTCACCCGGGGCGCCGGGTCCCGCACGTGCTTCTGACTCCCCTACGGCGCTCCTCCCGGACTGGAGGTGCTGCAGAAGGTTTAGCCGGAGGTGTTTGCCTCGGGGCCGAGCTCGGACCGGGGCGGGACGAGCTTGCGCCCCGGCCTTCTTTCCTTGGGCCTTGGAGGCCATGGCGGCTAGGATTTTTGATCGGTCCATGGGCTCTGCAAAAAATAACACACAAACAAAAAGGGGTTAGCAAAACTGAAATGGCAAAGGAAATTTAGCAATGTCTAAACAGATCGTCGAAAGCCTCAACTTACTTAGGAAACGCGCAGGACTGAGCCTAGCCCGGCTCGGTACCTGCTCAGAAAGCAGGACATCGGCCCGCTGGATTGGTTCCTACTGGGACACCACCCTTGCCTCGGGGGAGGCCGGCTGCTTTGACCTCGGGCAGTCGGACCTGTGCCATTGTGTGGGTACAGGCCAATCCTCGCCCTCTGGTGGCCCGACGAATACATACCTCTCCTTCCATTCATGAATGGATGAAGGGACGACCACTACCCCTGACCCGGCCTCTTAACCCCTACGTTTTTAAACGAAAAATACACCCAGCTCGGCTATTCCTTACAGGTGCTGGGATGATTTTTATATCAAAGAAAAGACACAAGAAGGGTCAAACTGAAAGGGATATGATCAAGTTTTAACTGGACCAGAAACCCAAGGAGAATTCTCCACGAGTTCGGCGCTAGCTGGCCCGGGGCTAGACGGAAGCAATGAAGCACCTCACAAACCGCGGGTGAGAAGGGCAGACGCATTCCTGTCCATAACGCTTCCAGGTACAGAGCAATCTCCTTGCTCTGCACCTGGTCTGCCCGCTCACCCTCTCTTGCTAAACGGAATGAATAGCAAACATTCCTCCACAGTTACATTACGGCTGTCTATAAGATATCAAGAACAAGAAAGTAAAATAAATTATCTAGTACATGTCCATATGCCAGAATAAACGAGTCAAGAAATAATATGTGGAAGCAATAAATCCAATAAACAGTAACATCTGGAAAGTACGGAAATAACTACACTAACTGGATACTAACAGGATCCTCACTGCTCGGCCTGACGGCGGAAATACTCCTGATCAGCCTGCGACAAAGGTAGAGGATCTGGGCCATGCAAAACCCAGACGTCAGTGCGTCATAATATCAATAATTCTAAGTAAGCAAGATGTAATGAAATATGCAGGCATGAAGTATGAACAGTAACAAGTTATCGGTAACAAGTAAACAGTAACATGAATATAGGTCAGTGAACAGGATATAAACAGGTAAAGTGCAGTGAGTAGTCTAAACTGTGCTATAGGGTTATCTACTCTAAAGTTATTCGAAATCAATTAATGTAATTCTCATCGTAACCCATCGGTCTATGCCCCGTTCATTCCCTACGGGAACATGGTAACAAGATATAATAGACTGTTGGTCTATGTCCCGTTCATACCCCACGGGACCACGGTAACATGATGTAATAGCCCTTTGAGTTACGTTCAGCTACATTCTTGATTTCCTCATACTCCGAAGGTTATGTGTGTAAGTCAGGTATTGATAAATCTAGAGCTAATACCAACACAGGATCAAGCAGGCACAGGTTTGTCTGTACAGACAACAGGATATGTCCATCGGGACAACATGTCAGGATTGTCGGCATTAGAAACAGGATCAGGTAACATGTCAAGTAGTGATATATCAGGTCGTGTCAGGTAGTGTACATGTATCAAGTCATGTCAAGTAGTGGTGTATCAGGTCATGTCAAGTAGTACACAGGTGTCAAACGGGTGCTCATAATCAAACTGTAGCAAGTATTGAATCAAGGTGAAAGTACGGATGTACAATAAAAGCATGGATGCACAAATATCGATCAGGGGTCACATCATGACTAAGTAGGATGCACAATTATCAAGCATGGTGCACCAATACAACAATAACATGGAATAATATGGTCTCGGCGTGCAACTAGATATGTAATAAACTGTACGGATACTATAAAACTGTAAATCGGTAAAATTTGCTGAATATTAAAACACAAGAACTATTATTTATTAAATAGATATTGATATAATAATATTAACATGGATAACATATTCAAACCGATTAATAACTATAAAAGTGGTATTGATTAACCATGCATAAGAAAGTTCCGTTCAGAAATTCAGCGTCACCCTGATTTGTAAAATAGCTTAAAAATAACAAACGTTCTCCAAAAGGGACGTGTCTTATACCAAAACAAAGATAATTCAATAAGGTTTTCATTTTTATAAGTATAAGTATCTCAGATTGTTCCTACAAAAATCTATGAACATTCGAAGTCGAAAGTTTGCTGCTGGAATTTCCCTGGACAGCAGTTTATAGATATTTTCATTTGCATTTTACGTTATTTAACCAATTTATTTTGCAAGTAAATATTTCATATAGTTATAGTATTCTGAGTTAGCTTCGTAACGAACTAAAGAACGTATACTAATGATTTTTCTATTATTTTTAATGAATTTTATAAGGTAAGGTGTACAGTAAATTTCAGATTTGTCGTATCCGCTTTGCAACGACGTTTCATGTGTAAACTATAATATTTTCAAACTATATTTTGTATAACATTATAAAATGCAGATTATAAATTAATTAAAGATAATAATAAGAAATATTACGACGATATATATTTTAAAAGATATGGATGCAAACGGGTATCCGAAAACGGTAAAACTTTAATATGGATGTACAGTGCAATCAACATGTGATATTTTTATTCATATGGATGCAAAATAAGATATATAGCATGTAGCAAGATGAATTAGCATGCGACTAGATATGTAAATATTGATATGGATGCATACGGATGTCCGAAGACAGTAAAACTGTAAAATGGTAATGTGGGATGCATAACTAAACATTATGTAGTGTTATTATTCAAATGGGTGCAATATATTGCAGTCTAGCATGTAACAAGATAAATTTGCATGAATTAGATACGAAATAAATTATACAGATGTAAACGAACGTCGTAAAACAGTAAAATGATAACAGGAGATGTACAATACACTAAACATGAAATATTATTATTAATATGGATGTAGTATATATCATAGCATGTAGTAAGATAAACTTGGCTCGATCGAATCACGCGACGGATATGCACGGCACGTCCGACGTCGGTAAATCGTCGCAACGCACACGTGGCATGCGGGACGGGTCCAAGCAAGGCAAGAGGGTGATCACACAGGCAAGGTACGTTCACTGGATCACTCGGATCGTCAGCGACGAGCACGGCTCCGGCGGTGATCACCGGAATCAAGAAGTAAGATCAAGAAAAAGAAAGAAGAAAGAAGAAGAAGCAAGAAGAAGATGCTGTGTATTAAATAAGGAAGAAAAAAATAAATTAATAAAATATATATAAATATATATATGCAGAGGAGAGAGAGAGAAAGGGGTTGTTAGTTTGTTAGGAAATTAGTTTAGATTTAAATTTTTAAAAAATCTTTTATTAGTTAACTAAATTTTAATTTATATCAGTTTATAAAATTAATATTATATAAATAAAATTTGATATTCTAGTAAATACAAATATAGTCCAAAACATGCCCGGGTCGGGTCAAAAATTCAGTTTTAAAATACGAAAAATATACATGTCGACCAAAATTAAAGTTGGATATCCGGGTAACGAAAATGCATACCCCCCAAGAACGGATGCACGCACGTGCGCTTAGCCATCCAAACAAGTCTGTTTCACTGAACGGGACGAGAATAAGATACGCGGATGCTACCACAGGGTTAGGGGTATCATGTAGGCCATGCAATGTATTTTTAAATATTTTATGTGACTTTAAATGTTATATTTAAAAATTCGGATGCCAGATAAATGCCAATATGCAGTATGTAAATATGGAAGTGCACGAGTCCACGTAACAAGTCAGGATAAATCATAAACATGAATCAAGACTGGTTTCAAGCAAGCGGGTCGGGTCGGATACAAATACAGATGTCAAAATACTATTCGCACCCAAAACACAGTAAATCAAGAAACTACCATAAATAAAGAAATACTTTACTAGAACTGGTATAAATGAACTAGGGTGTTACATTATACCCAACTACAAAAATAATTTCGTCCTCAAAATTCCAGGAACAAGAAAGATAAACAAACATGAAACTACAAGAAGAGATCTGGAAACTTCTGTCGAATCTCGTCTTTTCGTTTCCAAGTCGATTCTCCATGCGAGCGATTTCCCTAAGAAACAAGTACGAGAAGGATAACCTTGTTCTTAAGGACCTTTTCTCTTCGATCAACAATCAACATCGGTCGTTTCTCAAAAGTTAAATCCTCTCTTACAGTCAGCTCCGGATGATCCAGCACGTGTGTTTCATCTCGAACATACTTACGGAGTTGAGATACATGAAACACGTCATGAACATTCGCTAAATATTATGGTAACGCCAATCGATAAGCCACTTCTCCAACACGCTCTATAATCTAGAAAAGCCCCACGAATCGAGGACTAAGCTTGCCTCGACTCCCAAAACGAATCACTCCTCTTGTCGGTGATATCTTCAAGAATACCAAATCACCAACAGCGAACTCTAGAGGTCTTCTCGATGTATCGGCCCAACTCTTCTGCCGATCTTGTGCTGCCTTCATATGATTCCAGATAGTGTTAACTTTCTCTACTGTTTGACGATCAAATCCGGTCCCAACAATTTTCGTTCTCCAGCATCATCCCAACAAACGGGTGAGTGACACTTGCGACCATACAATGCTTCGAATGGAGCCATCTGAATAGTCGCCTGAAAGCCGTTGTTGTAAGAAAACTCCACCAAGTGTAGATGATCCTCCCATGAACCTTTGAAGTCTAACATGCAAGATCTCAACATGTCTTCAAGAGTTTGGATCGTTCTCTCCGACTGGCCATCTGTTTGAGGATGATAAGCTGTGCTAAACTTCAATCGCTTCCCCAAACTTTCCTGTAAGCTACTCCAGAAGTGCGATAAGAATCGGGTATCACGATCAGAAACGATGCTCACAGGTACTCAATGCAATCTCACGATCTCCTGCATGTACCATTCTGCCAACGCTTTCGTTGACTGACCAACTCGAAATGGTATGAAATAAGCTGCCTTGGTCAATCGATCAATAATCACCCAAACTGCATTGTTTCCCTTTGGACTCCGCGGTAAAGCTGTCACGAAATCCATGGTTTTATGTTCTCACTTCCATTGAGGAATCGGAAGTGGTTGAAATAAACCAGCAACCCTTTGATGTTCAGCCTTAGCTTGCTGACACACCAAGCACTTCGCTACAAAGCGAGCAATCTCCCTTTTCATGCCTTCCCACCAGAAATGCTGTTGTAGATCACGGTACATCTTCGTGCTTCCTGGATGTACGGAATATGCGGAACTGTGCGCCTCCTTCATAACCTCTTCACGAATAGCTCCTTTTGGAACACACAAACGGTCACCATATCGCAATGAACCATCTTCATAAATTAACAAGTCCGTTCAAAGTCCAGCTTCAACTTGTTCTCGAAACTTCTGCAATCTTGGGTCCTATGACTGCGCTGCTTTAATATTATCGATCAACGACGACCGTACTTGCAGCTGCATCAACTGTCCTGAAGAATGCGGTAGCATGATCTCCAACTCGAATCTCCGAAAGTCTTCGATAAGCTCCTTCCGTGCAGTCAACATCCGAATTGCTGGCAACCGACTAAGCGCATCCGACACTACATTAACTTTCCCCGGACGGTACTTAAGATCAAGATCATAGTCAGCCATCAGCTCCAACCATCTACGATGCCTCATGTTAAGCTCTTTCTGCGTGAACACGTACTTCAGGCTTTTGTGATCGGTAAATACTTCGACCCTTTCGTCCAATAAGTAGTGTCTCCAAATTTTCAAAGCGAAAATCACAGCTGCTAGCTCCAAATCATGAGTTGGGTAATTCTTCTCATGGATCTTCAACTGTTTCGACGCGTAGGCTATAACCTCCCCATGCTGCATCAAAACACATCCCAAATCTTTCCCAGATGCGTCGCTGTGAATCACCAATCCTCCGGAATTATCTGGTACGGTCAAAATAGGAGCGGTTATCAATCTCTGCTTCAACGCCTCAAAAGCTAACGCACATTTTTCCGTCCATACGAACGGTACTTCCTTACGCGTAAGCTTGGTCAAAGGCTCAGCCAAACGAGCAAAATTCTCCACAAACTTTCTGTAATATCCGGCAAGTCCAAGAAAACTTCTGATCTCTGCTACATTCTTCGGAATCGGCCAATCTTGAACTGCTGCAATCTTCTCAGGATCAACGGCGATTCCATCTCCGGATACGACATGCCCCAAAAACTTCACTTCTTCAAACCAAAACTCTCACTTGCTCATCTTTTCATATAATCTTTCTTGCCTCAATGTCTGTAGTGCGGTCTTCAAGTATTCTGCATGCTCCTCTAGGCTCCTCGAGTAGACCAGGATATCATCGATGAACACCACTATAAACTGGTCCAAGAACGGTGAAAAGATTCGGTTTATCAAGTCCATAAATATCGCCGGTGCATTCGTGACTCCGAATGGCATCACTAAATACTCGTAGTGTTCATACCGATTTCGGAACGCAGTCTTGCAAATATCTTCTGATTTAACTTGGACCTGATGATATCTGGATCGCAAATCCAGCTTCGAGAATACCCTCGCGCTACTAAGTTGCTCGAACAATTCGCCAATGCGAGGGATCGGGTACTTGTTCTTAATAGTCACCCGGTTTAATTCTCGATAATCGATGCACATCCTCCTTGTACCATCTTTCTTCTTTACTAGAATAACTGGAGCTCCCCAAGGTGAATTACTGCTGCGAATCCAATCCTTCTCAAGTAATTCGATAACCTGCTTCTTGACTTCTTCCAACTCCACTGGTGCTATTGGATAGTACGCCTTTGAAATTGGCGCTGCACCAGGAACAAGATCGATCGCGAACTCCACATCTCGTTTTGGCGGTAAACCCGAGATGTTCTCGAACACGTCCATGAACTCTCGAACCACAGCTAGCGCTTCTTCTTTATCAACTTCCATTGTCGAAAGAACCTGTTTGTCGGCCTAGCTCTAAACTCGACTGGACCGACAGAACTGCTACCTCCAGCAAAACAAACTCCGGATGTCCGAGAATGTGTAAAATCACTTTCTTTGCCCTACAATCAATGTGAGCATGGAAAGTGCCAAGAAAGTCCATTCCCAAGACAACATTATAGCTGCAGGTATCAATTACCAAGAAATCTGCAAAATATGAACTGGTAAGCAATGAAACTGAGAGAACCAAGGTAATAAAACGACCATGGAACAAGGAAATGAATCAAGACCAGGACTCCAAGTTGCTTAAATAGAGTACCGCATTGTAACCATGCTTCAGTTCATAGTTACAATCATATAACTCAGTTCAAGTCGCCCAAATCCTAGAGATAAACAATAGGGAACCAAAGTTTACAGTCGAGATGCAAAGTTGTTTTCATATCATCAAGACAAAAGATCAAGAGAAAGATAAGATTCAAGAATCACGAGAACAAGGTGGCAAGACATGTTCCAAATTACGAGTTTTCCGGTTCGTGTATTGGGTCCAATACCCAACTATAAAAGAATCAAACCCGATTAACCTATATCCTATGGCTCTGATACCAAACAAACCCTGTCACGCCCCGCTTCCCAGAGTGCGCTAAGATCGGCACGTGACAGAGCCAACCATGCTACCTGTAGATAGGAAACATCCCTCCACAGTCACATTACGGCTGTCTATAAGATATCAAGAACAGGAAAGTAAAATAAACTATCTAGTACATGTCCATATGCCAGAATAAACGAATCAAGAAATAATATGCAGAAGCAATAAATCCAATAAACAGTAACATCTAGAAAGTATGGAAATAACTAAACTAACTGGATACTAACAACATCCTCACTGCTCGGCCTGACGGCGGAAATACTCCTGATCATCCTGCGACAAAGGTAGAGGATCTGGGCCATGCAAAACCCAGACGTTAGTGCGTCATAATATCAATAATTCTAAGCAAGAAAGATGTAATGAAATATGCAGGCATGAAGTATGAACAGTAACAAGTTATCAGTAACAAGTAAACAGTAACATGAATATAAGTCGGTGAATAGGATATAAACAGGTGAAGTGCAGTGAGTAGTCTAAACTGTGCTATAGGGTTATCTACTCTAAAGTTATTCGAAATTAATTAATGTAATTCTCATCGTAACCTATCGGTCTATGCCCCGTTCATTCCCTACGGGACCACGGTAACAAGATATAATAGACTGTTGGTCTATGTCCCATTCATACCCCACGGGACCACGGTAACATGATGTAATAGCCCTTTGAGTTACGTTCAGCTACATTCTTGATTTCCTCATACTCCGAAGGTTATGTGTGTAAGTCAGGTATTGATAAATTTAGAGCTAATACCAACACAGGATCAAGCAGGCACAGGTTTGTCTGTACAGACAACAGGATATGTCCATCGGGACAACATGTCAGGATTGTCGGCATTAGAAACAGGATCAGGTAACATGTCAAGTAGTGATATATCAGGTCGTGTCAGGTAGTGTACATGTATCAAGTCATGTCAAGTAGTGGTGTATCAGGTCATGTCAAGTAGTGCACAGGTGTCAAACAGGTGCTCATAATCAAACTGTAGCAAGTATTGAATCAAGGTGAAAGTACGGATGTACAATAAAAGCATGGATGCACAAATATCGATCAGGGGTCACATCATGACTAAGTAGGATGCACAATTATCAAGCATGGTGCACCAATACAACAATAACATGGAATAATATGGTCTCGGCGTGCAACTAGATATGTAATAAACTGTACGGATACTATAAAACTGTAAATCGGTAAAATTTGCTGAATATTAAAACACAAGAACTATTATTTATTAAATAGATATTGATATAATAATATTAACATGGATAACATATTCAAACCGATTAATAACTATAAAAGTGGTATTGATTAACCATGCACAAGAAAGTTCCGTTCAGAAATTCAGCGTCACCCTGATTTGTAAAATAGCTTAAAAATAACAAACGTTCTCCAAAAGGGACGTGTCTTATACCAAAACAAAGATAATTCAATAAGATTTTCATTTTTATAAGTAGAAGTATCTCAGGTTGTTCATATAAAAAGGTATGAACATTCGAAGTCGAAAGTTTGCTGCTGGAATTTTCCTGGACAGTAGTTTAGAGATATTTTCATTTGCATTTTACGCTATTTAAAAAATTTATTTTGCAAGTAAATATTTCATAGAGTTATAGTATTATGAGTTAGCTTCGTAACGAACTAAATAATGTATACTAATGATTTTTCTATGATTTATAATAAATTTTATAAGGTAAGGTGTACAGTAAATTTCAGTCCGCTTTGCAACGGCGTTTCTTGTGTAAACTATAATATTTTCAAACTATATTTTGTATAACATTATAAAATGCAGATTATAAACTAATTAAAGATAATAATAAGAAATATTACGACGATATATATTTTAAAAGATATGGATGCAAACGGGTATCCGAAAACGGTAAAATTTTAATATGGATGTACAGTGCAATCAACATGTGATATTTTTATTCATATGGATGCAAAATAAGATACATAGCATGTAGCAAGATGAATTAACATGCGACTAGATATGTAAATATTGATAGGGATGCATACGGATGTCCGAAACCAGTAAAACTGTAAATGGTAATGTGGGATGCATAACTAAACATTATGTGATGTTATTATTCAAATGAGTGCAATATATTGTAGTCTAGCATATAACAAGATAATTTTGCATGCACTAGATACGAAATAAATTATACGGATGCAAACGGACGTCGTAAAATAGTAAAATGATAACAGGGGATGTACAATACACTAAACATGAAATATTATTATTGATATGGATGTAGTATATATCATAGCATGTAGCAAGATAAACTTGCCTCGATCGAATCACGCGACGGATACGCACGGCACGTCCGACGTCGGTGAATCGTCGCAACGCACATGCGGGATGGGTCCAGGCAAGGGAAGAGGGTGATCACACAGGTAAGGTACATTCACTGGATCACTCGTATCGTCAACGACGAGCACAGTTCCGGCGGTGATTACCGGAATTAAGAAACAAGTTCAAGAAAAAGAAAGAAGAAAGAAAAAGAAGCAAGAAGAAGATGCTGTGTATTAAATAAGGAAGAAAAAAATAAATTAATAAAATATATATTATTATATATATGCAGAGGAGAGAGAAAGAAAGGGGTTGTTAGTTTGTTAGGAAACTAGTTTAGATTTAAATTTTAAAAAAATCTTTTATTAGTTAACTAAATTTTGATTTGTATCAGTTTATAAAATTAATATTATATAAATAAAATTTGATATTCTGGTAAATACAAATATAGTCCAAAACATGCCCGGGTCGGGTCTAAAATTTAGTTTTAAAATACAAAAAATATGCATGTCGACCAAAATTAAAGTTGGATATCCGGATAACGAAAATGCATACCCCCAAGAACGGATGCACGTACGTGCGCGTAGCCATCCAAATAAGTCTGTTTCACTGAACCGGACGAGAACAAGATGCGCGGATGCTACCATAGGGTTAGGGGTATCATGCAGGACATGCAATGTATTTTTAAATATTTTATGTGATTTTAAATATTATATTTAAAAATACGGATGCCAGATAAATGCCAATATGCAGTATGTAAATATGGAAGTGCACGAGCCCACATAACAAGTTAGGATAAATCATAAATATGAATCAAGACTGGTTTCAAGCAAGCGGGTCGGGTCAGATGCAAATACAGATGTCAAAATACTATTTGCATCCAAAACACAGTAAATCAAGAAACTACCATAAATAAAGAAATACTTAACTAGAATTGGTATAAATGAACTAGGGTGTTATACTTATCAAACGGCCTCCATGCTCGTCTCCGAGCGATCCGACAGGCCGAGCTTCCTCGGCCTCCCCGCTCGTCTCCGAGCCATCCGACAGGCCGAGCTTCCTCGGCCTCTCTGATTGCACGAGAGCGTGGAACCCAAGCGCCCCCGCAATGGCTCCGCGTATCTCGTCAGGGCAAGATATCCGCCTCTCCGTGTTTCGCGTCCCCCATTAACGGACGTATCAATGCGAGGATAACGCAGAGGCGTAACTAACGGCGATGACCTCACGCTTGCTCGCTCCACGCGACCACTATATAAACCTCTCTCTCAAACGACTCAGGTAACTCCAACTCATTCCAATACGCCGTCGCTCTGCACCTATTCCTCGGCACTAACTTGATCGTCGGAGGTTCCTACGGTGGTCACCGATTCCGGGACTTCCTTTGCAGATAGCTCAGAGTCAACACCAACCCATTGAGATCCCACGCTCGACAGTCCCCAAACCAAATCTCAACCATTAAAGACCGCCATCACAGGATCGCCGGAAGACAACATCTGAAGGAGATCAGTGATTTTTTTTAGAGAGTTAGAATACCTGAAAGAGAGTAGCCTGTTCGAAACTTTTCGAAGCTCTAGTCTTTCAAATACAGGGTTCCAAGTCCTCGAAACCTTTTGAAACCTTTTGAAACCGTCGTTTGAAAAGCTTTAATTCAAATGGGCGGCAGTTATAAATTTTGAAGCTTTGTCAAGAAACCACTGTTTGGGTAAACCACACATAAAGAAACCATATAAGCCGAATCGGGTTTGGGTGAGGAATAACTTGACTAACACCCCGCTTCCAATGCAGCCCAAAACGGCCTAAACTTAAGACGAGCTAAAATTTCAGGTCACTCAAAATTTCGAGGAGCGACCCAAAAAAAACCCCTAATAAACCTCTTCAAAACGCTAGATTTTCGACTCGATTCTCTTCGCATCAAACCTTAGATTTGTCCGGCGAAGAGAAGAAATGAGCAGCGGTAACTGGCGATCGCTTCTCCTTCGCATCGGCGACAAGTGCCCAGAGTACGGCGGCTCCTCCGACTACAAGGAGCACATCGTAAGAACCCTAGATCTCTCCTCATCGTTACGAATTCTAAGCTCCCTTCTCTTTGAATTGAAATTTATGAAGAGATTGCGCTATACACCCTAACTGGAATCGTTTGCATCGCAGGATACGTGCTATAGCGCGCTTTTGCGTGAGTGGGATAATTCGAAAGATGATATATTTGAGGTATTTTTTATTCCATGTTGCCTCAAGCTATATACGTTTCTCTGTGATTGAATTTGGTGTGCATAATTGCTGGTATTTTTATGTTTTTTATATAACGATTTTACTTGTATCTAAGCGGGCCATAAATTATAATTTTGTAGTTGAAACCAATTATTAATTTTGCTGGGAGTCACTCACTCATCTTAAGATTGTAACTCTTTACATTAAAAATGGGAAAATTTGACAGTATCTAACTCAGGCATTTTGTGTCAAACAGCTCCTTCTTCAATGTGCAGAACAGCTGCCTCATAAGATCCCTTTCTATGGAGTAATGGTATGTTTTAGCAGTTTTAATATATGTTTTTCTCAATCTGGTAACGAAGCATGCTGTTTTCTTGCTGTAACATATATATTGTACTATAACCAGTAACATAGTTTTATAATTGTTGGAAAACCTTGGATTTCTGTACTTGTAGATTCTTAATCACAGGTTTAAGTTCAGTGTCAATGTGTTTGATGGAATTGGAATTCACTTATAAAATGCGTTGATTCGAGCTGCATGATTTTCTCAAAGGCATTGCATTTATTACATTATTTAAATAGGAGGACTAGATTCCTAAATAGTTGCAGACAGACCACTCTAATTGAATTTCGAGCAAACATCTCAATTACAAATAATTAAATGTCACAACATGGATTCAAATCTGTAATCTTAGTTACATGCCCTGAATTTTCAATTAAAAGCAACTGAATGAACCCTTAAATCAGCACAAATTTGTGTCTCCTACAGTCCTACTGTAAAATCATTAAAAATCCCTATTATGAGTTCCTAATATACACTTTGCAAACCCAGGCACACTTCTTACCTTGTCATTTCTTGGATGGATGTAGGAGCAAGGTTCAAGAACTCGGTTTCGGTTTCGGTCTCTCATAATTTTATTAGTTTCGCTGGGTTCGGCTAGTTTCGCTAATCTCGGTTCTGGTTTCAGTTTCGACGGCAATACAACATATTAAATACTTAAATTTATGGTTTTTTATTATAAGATAACGATCCTAGTGTTTAAAAATCTATCCATGATGCAAAATATATTGAAAAGTGTACTTAGATATGTATTAAAATAGGGTTTGGGTTCACTTTTTTGCAGTTTTCTAACAACGAAGGCCTATAATGATCACAATGACAGTAAAAATGGTATTAAAAAAAAACAAGTTTTTAAAGATTTCAGCCGAAACGATATTGTATGGTTGATTTCGTATCGGTTTCGGGATTTGTATCGGTCTCCACCGAAACCGATACGAAACCACCACGTATCGGTGGTTTTGGCCGAAACTTCGAACCTTGTGCAGGAGTCCCCACTATATATTATGAACTTTTCCCAAACATTAATACAAACTGCAAGTAAATGCTATAAGAACAATTTCTCTTTGTTAACATTGCTTCATACACAAACACACACATATGCACATACACACATCTATGCATGCACACATACTCAAACATACATGTATGTACACATACATACATACAGACGCAGATACGCACATATATACATATAAATGTGTGTTCACATACATATATCTGTCCCCATCCACACACCCACACCCACACACATGTATGTGTATTTACACGTGTGTGTATAACATAAAAGGTTTTAAATATCGTTAAATATCGGATATCGGAACTATTGGAGACATGCTTCATATAGCGGATATCGTCAATATATCGGGAGATATCGTCATAATGGCCGATACATCGGGCGATATTATATCAGTTTTATCGTATTGTTAGGGTCCCCAAAATGATATATCGGCCGGTATGACCGATATTTGATTCCCCGCACACATAGATATATGTGCGTGTACACACTTGTGTGTGTATATGTACACACAAACACACACACACGTGTGTGTGTCTTTAGATATATACATGTGTGTGTGTGTGTGTGTGTGTGTGATGACCTTGCAACTTAAGTTTTGCATAGAGTGATCATTAGGCAATTGCCAATCTTTAGTACTTAATGATGAGGCTTTCCACACTGAACCATGGATACCTTGTAATATTGGCTAATTGTGAAATTTATCTTTGTAATATCCCGATTCCAATGCGACATTGAATAAAAATATTTAATTAATTTATTTGTCTCTACTTAGAGGTCTTAGCTTTATTAAATTGCGTCTGCCTTTGGTCATATATTTTTATTCTTTATTATCCGCAGGTTGGTTTAATTAATTTGGAAAATGGGAACTTTGCTAAACGAGCTGTAGATACTCCTTGTAATATTGGCTAACTGTGAAATTTATCTTAGTAATATCCTGATTCCAATGCCACGATGAATAAAAACATTTAATTTATTTATTTGTCTCTACTTAGAGGTCTTAGCTTTATTAAATTGCATCTTCATTTGGTCATATATTTATATTCTTTATTATCTGCAGGTTGGTTTAGTTAATCTGGAAAATGAGAACTTTGCTAAACGAGTTGTAGATACTACCCATTCATGGTTCCAGGTAGGGCATTGCTTATTGTTTGCTTCTTGTTGTCGCTTTAAATTTGTGCGTTTTTGTACTTTATTTAGTATAATATTATAGTCTTTTGTTTAGAGAATATATATAATTTCATAATGTTGCTTTCAGTTTATACATGTATGGATTCAAATATTCAATTGACTTTTAATTTGCTATATCTGCTTGTACCCGTTCATTTTATCACCTAGAACCTTCTCCCCCAATACTGGAGTTTTACAGCCAGATATTAAGATCTAGAAAATAAGATGAAGAGAAATCTGACAGAATGTTCTATTTGGCATGTTTTGACTTAGTTCTTAGATATCTTCTGCAGTGTTTTAAAAGCAGTGAGAAAAAGCGGAGCGGCCGAAGTGCCATGCCGCTTAAGCACCGCTCAAGCGCTTAAGCGGTCACTATGGCCGCTTAAAAATCAGCAAGCCTTATTTTGGTTTAATTTTGTAAGTTGTTTGTTAAATATTGGTTGTATTGGTGTTTTCAACTACTTTTGGTAGTTGGGCCTCTTTCGAGTCGGGTTTTGAAGTTAAATAACTCGAAGCTCAAAGCCGAAGTTGCTTGAAAATCTTAGCTTTGAAATCAAATTCAAAACCCAAAGTACTCTAGTTACTCGATCCCTTGCTTTGAAGCCAAAATCGAATCTTCCCCTAGTTGAAAACTCTTAACTGTTTGAAGTCGAAGCCTCCAACCTTCGAGGTCGAAGTGCCGGATTTGAAGCCGAAGCCTTTAGGTTGAAGTCCCCAATACTCAAGTCGAAATCTTGGCCAGAAAGAGAAAGAAAACAACATGAAAAGATTGGGAATTTAGGGTTTAATCTAGATATTTTTATCATACCAAATGTTGGATATAGATACCCTCAAGACAATTATCGTAGTTGCGGGAATGCAATTACCGAGTTCATGAGGAGCTATACAAAGAACAGTCTTGCTCGAGATGATAGTACGCTATCTGGTTTGTATTTTTCATTCCTAAGTATACGCTTTGCTTGTTATAACGTATCACTATTATATAATGATAAAGCCCATATGATCTTGGCTTGACTATCAGGATTATGATAATGATCATACTAGTGGGGCCTGGGTAATCTATAAGCACATCGTTAAAAGTCCCCAGTCGTAGGAGTATCGAGACTGGGTATCGGTACTCCAGTTTAGACTAGTGTATACGTTTCGTGATCCTATACAGGATGATGGCTGATCTCATAACTATTGGTGTTTGACACCGAAGATTGTATACATTAGATGAGTTACACTGGACGAACTCGCCGAGAACTCCTAGATGGTATTATACCAATCGTTGGATAGCAGTTCTCTGGTGACATGAGTACATGGTAGTCCCTAGACCCAAGATTGCTATAGCGTCTTGTGTGTGTTTCCACTGTACTTAGATTACTACCCTACCATGACTTTAAAGAGTCAAGCAAACATGTTTTAGTTGGGTACAGTCTCGAAGCAAATAGAGGCGGTGAGCGGTCGAGAGGATTCGTCTCTCCTGGTAAGGGAGTTGATATCGCATCGTGCACAACCGACTATGACCATAAGTCCTTAGCCAAGGTAATTGAGATTTACTGATAACTGTTATCAGTAGTTTCTCGAATGTACATGAGCTTGACGTCATGACTTATCGGGTTGGTTGGAGTCTGACGGTTTCCACCTCTCAGACCCGGTATGCGACAGTTTTAGACGAAGAGACCGAACTGTACGGCGAATGTCACTGATGGGCTCTAGCAGGATACGGACGAGCTTTGCTTGTTGACCGACTTTTCGTTCAATACCTGAGTAGCCGTTATATATAGCTAGTACCGCTAACGTGCTTGTAGGTTAGCCCAGTGGGGATTGATCTGAAAGTATTTTAGATCAATCGGATATGATCCTGACCTATTACCAGCGTAATGTTGAGTCTTTAAAGTTCAACACAGAGGGTTTGTTCGTTCTAGCGAAATGATGTAGTGTATGTACGGTGATGCTTGCTGGGTCCAATTAAACAAGTGTATGCGATACTATATGTATTAATCGGACAGAAAATGCTAGTCGGTTCATGATTGAACCGGATCATTAAATCGAGTGTTGATTTAATGATATTACTTATATATGATGATGTATATATAAACTAGTATTAATTGTGTCATTCTCTTTATCTCTTCTTGTGTAAGATTACATGACATTGGTTTGTGCACATTTACACATATCAATGTGTTATATGATTACACATATATATGTATATTCTTTTTTCTTTTGTTTTTCTTTCTTGATTTATGCATGTCATGTGCATGATGTGTAAGCTAGTGGGCTTACACCATGCATGCTTCATAACATTTGTAGGGTGAGAGGGACATTTGTGTGGGTGTGGCAAGGGTTCTACCCTAGAATTAAAATGATTTAGCCATTTTTTATTTCGGCCTATCTCTCATCATCAAGAAAAGAAATGGAGAGGTAGAAAAAGAAGAAAAAGAACATGAGAATTCATATTCATTCTACATCATCTCTCATTTCCACATCTAGCAAATTGGAATGAGAGTTGCTTCATATGTTGAAGTAGAAGCTAGAGCCGGTGGCTCGCGTGGATTATTTTCGACGGAGCCGATCGGAAACCAAACGAGATCTGGAGCGTTGCAGAGCTTAGCCGGAGTCCGGAGTTCCATCATAGGAGCATGTGAAGAAGTATCAAATGTTGTACTTTCTATTCTAGCTCAATTTTTGTTTGCAAACTGGTAGTGTCTATGGTTGATTCTAAGATTAGGGTGGCTTGTGTTCGTTCGGAATTTTCGTTTTACGCTTCTGCAAATTTTCTAAAAACCGTCTAGCGAGCACGGCCGACCTTACAGTGGTATCAGAGCTGCCATAGGCCCTAGCTTGCATCGGTACGAAGTTACGCTGTCGGGTCACAAAACCTGTCATTTTCCAATTCCCAGTTTTAAGCCTCTGTTCGTTTTTTCAAAAGTGATTTAAATTTTTTTTAAACAGGTGCCGGGTGTTGCTTATGTTCTTAAAAGTTGAGGGTTGAAACCTGGGAGTAGGAAAAACCGCCAAAAATTCCATATTGCCCGCTTTTGGCGGTTTTTTGGAGTTGTACTCCCAAATTTCAACAAGGGCTTAAACATGAGGAAATTGGATTATTAGCATTGTTTGATTTTTCCCAGATTTGAGATTTGATCTCGTTTGGTTTTTGGGATGTTTGGCAAGTTCTGTAATCGAAACTGTACCGTCGTTTTTCCGCATTTAGATATCTGTGATGTTGTATATATGGTATATGTCAATTATACGATATTCCACAGTAGTTATTTGCGATGATTATATTGTTATCTGATATTGTGTTTGGAACGGTTCAGATTGTCATGAAATGAATAGTCCCGTGCGTCAAGTGTTGCGATATTTTTTGTTTCATATCATTCATGTTGTAAACAAAAATGTATATTCTTTTATTCGGGACGAGCATCGGGTTTGTGGCCGCCGTTTCCGCTTATTGTATTATTATTTGTCGGGGCTCGATCAAGTTGAGATCGATGTCACCATTGTATTAATACAGGTTTTAGGATTACCCTACAGAGAAGCGCACTGGCAATCGGGTTTTGAATTACAGCGGGTGACCATCTCAAGAAGTTGAAACCGGATCACTCGATTTTAGGACTGGCGGGCTGCTTGCCGCGCTTGTAGGGGGTTAGGATAGACCCGCGGAGGAGTGCATAAGTCATCGGATTCGAAAAAGTGCTGGGTGGTCCCATCATGGTGATGATGTTGGGTCGTCTCGTTTCTCGGATTAGCGGATGACTTGCCGCACTCGTAGGGCTCTGTTTTTGACGACGCATGGGCTATTCACGTGGCTGGAGAATGTCACGCTTCGTTTATGGCTCGAACGAAACGCGGGATTCCTAAGCGATCCGACCATTCCAACTCTGTGATGTTTTTCCGCATGCTGTAATGTTATTATTTGCGTGTGATGATATATATATATAAATGCTATATACGTTTTGCATCCGCGCTAGCCCTGGCCATGCTCTGCCGTTAGGTAAGTAACCTAACGGTGCATGACGGGCCCCGTGGCGAATGCGGATGGCGTATGTGTGCATTCTATTTTTCGTTCATACTGCTTTCTCAGTAATGTTTGTGTGAAGAATAATGTTAGATAATGTGATTATCTAAACGATGGGATTGCGTTAATAGGATTAATGCAAGATAAAATAAACCTATATGTTGTAGGAATCAAATTTTTCTATAAAAGGAAATTTTTGTCGATTCTTTTGCTTTGTATCGTGGCATTCGGTCGGAAATGTCCTACACCTCATTCGACGAGGAAAGAGCCTTCATCCTGTCACCGGGAACTCGCTCTTTGGTAAAAGTTTGTGTCACTAAAATTGTTTTTGTAGCCGTATTCTTTTGCTTTGCGTCATGATATTCGATTAGAAATATCCTGCACCTCATTCGATGAGGAAAGCGTCTAGATCCCTTCACATGGAGTTCACTCTTGAGCAAAAGTCTACGCAACTATAAACTTTCAAAACCACTCGGTTTCTACAATAAGATCAAGTTCATTACGTTGATAGTTTTATTCAAAACCCGCCGTAATCTTCTGTCATTTCAGAAAGTAGAGTGCTTAGTATTCGTGCTTTGTTTGTTGGCTTCCGTCAAGACGTAGTGTACGGTGGCTAAGTGATGTCTTCCTGTTAGCATTTGGTGCGATTAGTCGGGACAGTCGCACAGCTTTGTTGGCTTCCGTCAAGGGCTTGTGCGGGTGGGTTCGAATTAATCACGAAATGACGGGTAGAACTTGATCAGCAGCCTATGATTTGATGGCATCCGTCAAGGTCATAGGTTAGGGATAAAAACCGATATCGGGAGTTTCAAGTGTTGAAACTTGCAATGAGATTATATACTTTCTATGGAGTGGGCGACTTGTTGGCATCCGTCAAGATTACCACGCCATGATAGTTTGGTTTCCGATTTCTACTGTGAGTAATAGTTACTCCTGAGAGATTTTCCATACGAAATCCCGGCTAGTTTTTCTTTTAAGGTTTGAAAGAAAATTCGACGGAATAGTGGGGGTCAGCCTGATTAGATAAATGTATCAATCTGATCTAGGTTAGAGTGCACGCTGAGTGTTTATTTTCTCTCTGGCAGCGACCCTGGACTGACCTTAAACCAAGACTTAACCATATTGACCGAGCTTTTTACAAAATCAATAGCTTTGGAATGTCTGGATTGCCTTAAAACACGACATAGTCCAATATGTCCTTGCTTATCCTACTTCCATTTCTGCTAACTCTAGAACCCTCAGTATTAGGTGCAGAGATCTATATTGTTTGAAAGGCCTTTGTATAGTTAGATACGAACTTGGTAAAATTGTTTCAGTTCGAGGATGGCCACTGGTTCTGAATTAGATGAATAGTTCGTTTGTCTATCCTTCCTATCTTAACTTAAGTTCGAGAGCTTCTTATATATAAGGAGTGTATACCAGTTATGCTTATTAGATAGTCTTCTTCCATTCCTAAACCTGGTGCTAAAGGAATGGAAAGAGAAAAACCAACTAGCATAAGATCGGCATGATGGAAGGTAAGATGGAGATACATCAAAAGGGGTTGAAGTATGAGAAATGGAAATTGCGACTACTGTCATGGGCCAGAGCAATGAAAAAGGCAATACAATGAATACCCGATTAACCCCACTGAAACATTTTTAATGTTTCGAATCTCCTGTGTCTGTATTTTGAAAAACTGGTCTCAATAAACTCCAACTCCTCAGTATATAGATACCGGATTAGAATCCCACATTTGCATGACGTTACAGATACCGAGAAGGAGCATATAATTGAGAATGGATGATTTAATCCTCAATGTCGGTTTTCGGAGCAATTGCTGCTATTGAGAAAAATTTTCAGGTTTTGCCTAAACAGCAAACTTTTGGTTTCTTATAACCAAAAGAATGTTTTTCAATTAACAACACACGGGAATTGAGTTAGCGAACTCAAGGGACTTATACATATTGATGTATGTTTTTCGATGTCCATACGGACATGGGGTTGGTACTAGATATTCCGTATTGAGAATGTGATTCTCTTTCATGTTGCTCATCCGCGGGTGCACTCCATGATGAATAATGCTGAGTTGCCTTATTCATTTTTGAGGATGCACTAGAAATAGATACATATCAATTGATACTGGTTCCACCAAAACAAGTGCCTTTTTTCTACATGTGATATAGAATGATGTTCATCTTAAAGTTGTTAAGATATGGGGTTATTCGGTTTGTGTTTAAAACCATAATCCGGATAAACTCGAGGCATGTTTCGGTAAGAGCAGTTTGTGGGGGTATCCCAAGATTTTGCAAGGGATAGTTTCTGCCATTTTCAAGTTCAAAAGTGTTTTGTTCTTATCTTGCTACCTTTTTGGTAAAGGAATTGCGTGCAAATGAAATTAGTGGGAGTATGGTAGAACTGGAAGTGATTCCAGAACCACAAACGATTACTGAAAGTTTGGTGAAACCTAATGATCCAATTGACCCTGACAGACCATAGCTACTCCGCAGATTTAGTAGGTGATCTCAGCCACCCGAGAGATACTTTGATTTCATATAAACGATGACAAGGAGGCTTGCGTCGTGTGATGATGACCCTACTAGTTATCAGAAGGCCATAGGAAATTGTGATTTCCGACTGATGGCTGGATGCCAAGATTATCCAAGTTGGACTCCATTCACTACAACAAATTATAGATTTTGTTGTGTGCTTCTAAAAGGGGTAAAACTCATAAGGAGCAAGCAGATCTTTCAAGATCAGTACAAATGGAAAGGTATTAACCTAATAAGGCCAGACTTGTAGTTTACATGTATTTATTAATTACCCGATGTGGATTGTGATGATACTGTTATTTCATTGTCGGTGCTGAAGTTCATACGGATATAACTTACCATTGTTGTTTTTATGACTTTGATATCTGGTATGAGAATGACTGTCGTCTTTCTAAATTGGATTTAGAAATATACGTGTATATGACTTTACCGGAAGATTTTCTTAGTCGGTGGGAGCAGCGGATATTGTGCAAGTTACTTAAGTCTATTTGTAAACTAAAGCAGGTATAGCCGAGATGGATCATCTGTTTTGATGTTGTGGTTAAAGTGTTTGACTTCATCAAAATTAGAGATGAACCATGTATTTGTAAAAAGGATGTAGAGAGTATTGTCAGGTTCCTCATATAGATATGGATGACATACTCTTGATAGGAAGTGCTGTTTCTATTATACGATTCGGTCAAACATCGGTTGTCACTGTTTCTCCTTTATGGACTATATATGTATCATTGATTCTGATGACTAGGTCTACAGATTTAGATTTAATAAGGGTTTTGGGATTGTCCTAAATTCAGGTATCTTAACACCATTCTAAAATAGTTTAGAATGAAGGACTCCTAGTGAGGTAATGCATCTGCACATAATGGGGTTACTCTCTCTACAGATGTCTTTCGGGACTGATGAAGTGAGGGACTTGCATGAATGACATTCGACATGCTTCGGCAGTGAGGTTAATCGTGCAATGTTATATACCATACCAGATATTGCTTTTACACTTAGTGTAGTAAACAAATATTAATCCAATCCTGGAGAAACATAAGAAGTGAAGAACGTATGAGTTGTTCTTGGTGTATGGTAATGGCAGATTCATTCAGGATGCGATTACAGATTCCAGCGTCCGTGGTGACAAAGGTGACAAAGTACATGTCGCAAGTTATTAGTTTACCCTCTTATGAGGAGCAGCATATTGGAAGAGTTTCAAGCGAGATACTGAGTTAGTCAAGGCACGGGATGCTGATTTTGACTTAGCAGAGAATACATTCTAAGAAATTGTCTGAATAAATACATTCATTTATGAACATGATCCCATCAGCTATCCAAACAAAGTTCTAAGGTAGATATCGCTCATTTCGGGAGATAGTTGATCTCCGTGAAGTTGAGATTCAGAGAGATACAGATAGAAACGTTGCAGTGGATCCACTTACCGAGATTGTTTCTCGAACACAGTTTGTGAAACTGTTAGTACAGAAGTTGGGTATGCAGTAGCAAATGAAATATGTGTATGTGATACCGCAATAATTGGTCTTGAGTGCAAGTGGGAGATCGTTGGATATAGGTGCCCTCAAGGCAATTATCGTAGTTGTAGGAATGCAATTACTGAATTCATGAGGACCTATATAAAGAACAGTCTTTCTCGAGATGATAATACGCTATCTGGTTTGTATTTGTCATTCAAAAGTATACGTTTTGCTTGCTATAACGTATCACTACTATATGATGATAAAACCCCTAGGATCTTTGCTTGACTATCAGGATTATGATAATGATCATATTAGTGGGGTCTGGGTAGTCTATAAGCACATTCTTAAAAGTCCATAGTCGTAGGAATATCGAGACTGAGTATTGGTATTCCAGTTTATACTAGTGTATACGTTTCATGATCCTGTACATGGCGATGGCTGATCCCATAGCTATTGGTGTTTGACACCGATGATTGTATCCAGGTGCTCATTGGATGAGTTACACTGGACGGACTCGCCGGGAACTCCTAGATGATATTATAGCAATCGTCGGATAGCAGTTCCCTAGTGACATGAGTACATGGTAGTCCCTAGACCTAAGATCGCCATAGCGTCTTGTGTGTGTTCCCACTGTACTTAGATTACTACCCTATCATGGCTTTAAAGATCGTGCAAACAGGTTTAGTTGGATACAGTCTCGAAGCACATGGAGGCGGTGAGCGGTCGAGAGGGTTTGTCTCTCCTGGTATAGGGAGTTGATATCGCACTGTGCACAGCTGGCTATGCTATAAGTCTTTGGCCAAAGCAGTCGAGATTTACTGATAAGTGTTATCAATAGTTTCTCGGATGGACATGAGCTTGCCGTCAGCACGACTTGTCGGGTTAGTGGGAGTTTGACGGTTTCCACCTTCCAGACCCGGTATGCGACAGTCTTAGACGAAAAGACTGAACTGTACGGCGAATGTCTCTGATAGGTTCTAACAGGGTATGGATGGGCTTGCTTGTCAACTGGCTTTTTGTTCAATACCTGGATAGATGTTATGTACAGCTGGTACCGCTAGCGTGTTTGTAGGTTAACCCGGTGGTAGATTGATCTGCAAGTGTTTTAGATTAATCGGATATTACCTTGATCTACTGTTAGCGTATTGTGGAGTATTTAGAGTCCCACATAGGGTTTTTCCGTTCTAGCAAAATGATGTAGTGCACGTACGACGATGTGTGGGGTCCCAATTAAATATATGTATGTGATACTACATGTATTAGTCGGACATAAAATACTAGTCGGTTTATGATTGAACCGGGTCATTAAATCAAGTGTTGATTTAATGATATTACATATATATGATGATGCATATATAAACTAGTATTAATTGTGTCATTCTCTTTATCTCTTCTTGTGTAAGATTACATGACATGGGCTTGTGTACATTTACACATATCTATATGTGTAATATGATTACACATATATATGTATTTTCTTTTTTTGTCTCCCTTTTGCTTTTCTTTCTTGATTTATGCATACCATGTGCATGATGTGTAAGCTAGTGGGCTTACACCATGCATGCTTCATGACATGTGTAGGGTGAGAGGGACATTTGTGTGGGTGTGGCAAGGGTTCTACCCTAGAGCTAAAATGACTTAGCCATTTTTGATTTTGGCCTATCTCGCTCATCATCAAGAAAAGAAATGGAGAGGTAGAAAAAGAAAGAAAGAGAGCATAAGAATTCATATTCATTCTACATCATCTCTCATTTCCACATCTATCAAATTAGAATGAGAGTTGCTTCATATGTTGAAGTAGAAGCTAGAGCTGGAGGCCTTCGCGTGGATCTTCTTCGACGAAGCCGATCGGGAACCAAGCGAGATCCTGAGCGTCGCAGAGCTTAGCCGGAGTGCGGAGTTCCATCATAAAAGCATGTGAAGAAGTATCAAAGGTTGTACTTTTTATGCTTACCACAATTTTTGTTTGCAAACTAGTAATGTCTATGGTTGATTCTAGGATTAGGGTGGCTTGTGCTCGCTCGGAATTTTCGTTTTATTGTCCGCAAATTTTTTAAAAACTGTCCAGCGAGCACGACCGACCTTACACCAAATGCAGGGCATACTTAATTATAAGACTATATAAAGACTTAAACATCAATAAGGAGGGTTTGATAAGAAAAATACTAAAACCACATGCATAAACCTTTAAATGCAACCCAATTGATAAGAAATAGAGCATGCTTACGCTAGTAATAGGATGAGTATATCACTCCGCTTAAGCGGCAAAAAGTGGAGTGGTGAAGACCACTCGCCGCTTAAGCGCTCAAGAGTCCGCTTTTTAGAACACTGATCTTCTCTATCCATAGGAATAATTTTGGCCTTTAGACTCATGGTTCTGTTTGTAAATTTTTCAGGATGCGTTATCTTCTGGAAATTGTAACAGGATTCGGATATTGTTACGGGTTCTCACCGTTCTGGTAAGTCTGTCCTTAGCAAGCAGTTATTTGTGTTTTGCTGTTTGGTTACAAACTGTTAAAACACTTGAATTTTCATGCTCGTCTTTCAAAAAGAAGATGAATTATTATGCTTTTCCAAATAAATCTTGATGAGATATTTGCTTAATTATCATCGTTTCTCTTGTAAAAGTTTCATAATTGTGGTAGAAATTGTTCATAGATAAGCTATTAATATAGTTCCTGTAGTTTGCATGCTCCGAGTCCGTGCGCTCACACATATTTTCTTCTTTCCTCCCCCCTCCTTTTTGTGTGTTTTTTGGGGGCTCTGGTGGGGTATGCGTGTGTTTGCAGAAATAGCCTCCAAAACCAACTACTAATTGCTTATCGAAAACATTTGGTGTCTTCTAGAAGTGGGATCAAATTTACTAGGAGATTATAAAGCCTCTTTCTACATCTGATATCATGACATCCATTTTTAAAATGTTTATTCTGCTTCACCTCTTTGTTTTCAGTACAATCTGATCATTTCTTTTGGAAAAAAACAAGATGATTATAAAGTATTAGACTTTTGAATATAATAAAAGGTTGAGGTCTGGAGAGAGAAATGAAGCCCTCAAGCAGTCTAATTTATCCAACTTTTTACATAGTTAATCACCAAGCTTCCTCTTCCAATATCGCCTCCTCTTTTTGCGAGGTCTACTGTTTCGCGTAGGGGAGGGTGGGGTGGGGTGTTCTCATTTTTGGATAGTCAGTTCTACGTAGAATATAATAAGAAAATTCTAAACATTTGACTTTTAAGCTAATGGGTGGAATCAATAAATCTTATACCCACATATGGGTATAAGATAGATGGAGTCCTAGTTGTCAAGTCAGCAGGCATGCCAAAAAGAATATAGCAAGAAAATAGCAAGCAATTAATATTTTGGCTAATGAATGGAATAAATGAATCAAAACCCAAATATAGGTATAAAGTAGATGGAGCCCTGGTTGTTAACTCAGCTTGAATGCCAAAAAGAAGAAGATTTTGCATTAGCATGGTTTCGATATTTACCCATAAACACATACTTTGATGAATGATACACTTGATAAGGTATTAAACCTGTATACACACATATGCATATACTGATTCATGACTAAAATGTTCAATGAGAGTTTCTGTGAAGCTTGTCAATTGTCATATACTTGAATGATTGAGCATTGGGTTACACATTTTTTGGTAGAGCTGAAAACTTGTCAAGGATTTACCGAAGACTGCGCAAAAAATGAGTACTCTAATTTATCTTGCCAGCGGGTGGGAACAGAATAAACTTGTTAAGGGTTATACTCATGGTTACCTTAAAAAAGCATTTGTATATGCCATCATTCTTTTTAGAAACAAACTTGTTATGCAGTTCTTTTGCAGTCCGCCTGCCTGCTTTGGTATTCATAACTATTGCATCTATGGTCCTCCATCAGAGACTTCTTTTTCGCAACTAATTTTTTTAGTTATTACTTAGTATTAAGTTTAAGTTCTCAAGTTAACTTCTATGTATATCACAACTCTTTTGTTCTATGTAGAAAGCTCTATTTGGTTTAAGATTAATATCTGTTGAGGGTGCCTTTTTCTTATTCCTGGGTTATTGTGAATATAATGGTTCTTTGATTGGTTGAATTCTTCTCAATTTATGTAGATGTGCAGCAATGTTATCCTACCAGGATCTTTAGTTGGGATCTTTGAAACATTGCTATCTTCCGCTGCCACTATGGTAGATGAGGCTGCTGGGCAACCACGTGCCGACTTATATGTTACATGTATCTTGTCTTCTCTCCCATGGGGAGGTGCAGAGCTGATTGAGGTAAGACAGTTCTGTAAAAAATTGTATATTCTTGATGTAAATATTTGTGGCAAATGTCATCTTTGCAAGACTCCCTTAGGCAACTTGCAGCAGTGGTCCCCGTCGATTCTGGAATTTTGTCATTAACATGGAATTCAATTAGCATGATTGTTATACATAAGACTTTGGGTTCATTATGGTCAGCAAGCCAATGGGTAAGGAAGCTCCGCCATGGCCGGTGATTGCCAACAGTGATCAATGGGATGGTAATCCAAGTAGTAAAATTATCATTGGCGACACAAGAGTTCTTACAGCAGTGACACTGAAGGCCATGAATTGTAAGCTAGAGTGGCCAAGAATGGCACCAAAGGTCGATGATGACGATCATAAGGATCACCTACGATGGTGGAAATAGTGTTCAACATATGCTTACTATAACAATAGCAACAACAATTCTGAGGAATGGGCTGGTGGCCATGAGGGACCTTTCTCACTAACTCAATGCTCATCATTGCAATGCTATGCATATACTATTTTAGTACAAGAAGGGTTCTTTTTTGACATTTAATTGTAGATACTAGTACAAGTTCTTGTAGAACTCCTTAATGCAACAATATTTATAATTGTGTTACCATGAATCTCTAAGCCATTATTGATTTGCGATTTGCGATTTGGAAGAGGCGTTCCCAATCAGGGAACACTATCTATCCGAATTGGAAGAATCATTGTTCCAATCTAACCCATTAAGAATTTAAGTTGGCTTTGTGTTAATACTTAAATTTAAAATATATCTATTTCTTTTTCAAGAACTTAAATAGATAGCAAAGAAATTAAATTATATATATGCATATAATGCATATATACATATACACATAGATATACAAATGATCCAAAAAACACTCCGCGTTCTAGAGCTACGATTTCCGTTCCGTATAAGTGAATCGAAGAAAACCACCCCTACGTACCATGTTCCATGACAAGTAGTGTTCCTCATTCCCGTTTTCGTTCTGCATACTAAATGTTCCGCGTTCCGGGTAACATTGACGGATAATATGAGCATGCATATGGCTTAACTTGATTACAGTCTAATGCACTTAGTGCCATTTTTGGCCAAGACCAAACTTGATGCATTAAAAAGTCTTTACTTGTTAATTCAGTCCAAGAGGAATGCACTTTGTTGTGTTCATGCTAACTTCATCAGGTATGGAATGGAGGCACTATTAAAAGAAGTCATTATTTACTATAATTGTTTATATGTTATATGGGTAAACCCCTATATACCCTTTTCTTTGATATGATGATCTCCAACTTCTGTTATGAAAAATCACTGTTTGATACCTTGTTCACATGTCTGTTAATAACGAAGAGATGACTTTTGCAGCAAGTACCTGAAGAATTTGAGAGAGTCATGGTTGGCATACAATCTTATTTAAGTATGCGAAGGCATTTTCAGGATATGGGGTTCACAATCTTTGAATTGGATGAAGATAGAACTCTTGAAAGGAAGGTATACTTTTCTTATTCCGATTACTTCTATCCATTTTGGTACATCAATCTGTTTGCTTTTAATGATCTAGGTTGTAGTTACAAGATACAATATATTTAGCAATTATACAAGATAGGAAATTTAAGTGAGTCCCTGCTAATTGCTAATGATACATTAATTTGATCGTTGTATTCCATGTTCATTTAGTGCAACTGTGAAGGGAAGCATTGTTAATTTGCCACTACATACTAATCATATTATTTAAGCAGGATTTTCTTGAAGATCTATGGGATCGCATACAGGTCCTGTCCAGTAACAGTTGGACAGCTGAAAGTGGTATGCACATCTGATTCTACATTTTTGCGTGATATTCTATACCGTCACATTGCACATATAATTTTATTTTGCCGAACGAGTGGTTTCTTGATATTTATATTTACGTATATTTTGTTTGTAAGCTGATGTGGATGGAAACTGACCACTTTTGTTTTAGCGAGACTAGCAATTTTCTCTTTTAATTCAAGCTAAGACAATCTTGATGTTATCATTACTAGGATTTCTTTGACGCCGAGTTATTAATCTGATTTACATCTGTCAGAAATTTTAATATTATTTCCTTGATGTATAAGATTCTGTTGCACTAACTCTTTTCTGAGGGAAATATAAGTGCTATTGTGAATCATATATAGTGAGTTTTATTATTCCACTAAACTCAAATGAGTCAAATCCTTCTACCAGTTAGCTCTTTCATTCTTAATATCATAATCACCAGTTTTTCTATCATTATGATTTTAATGGTGGTTACAGTGCTTGGTTGCAATTATTCTTTGATTCAATTACCTCATATACAATGCTCACAAATGTTCAAGAAATGACCCATCTTTTTTTCTTTTCATTTGCATCTTTGATTTTATGTTGTATCGAGTTATGTGATCCAAGATATGCTAGCATGTTTCCTTTTAAAGGCTAATGTTAACAGAATATTGTTTACTCGTCATGGGAATAATTGTTTAAATATGCCATTTATTTTTGCTTATTTTAGTGTTTAATCTCCAAATTTGTTGACTGTGCTTCCAGTTCCCAGACCTCACCTGTTGTTTGAGTCGCAATTGGTGGCTGGGACATCTCATACTCTTTCTCCGATTAGCTGTCCCAATCAACCTGCAGTCCCATCATCAGGGTATGCAGTTATTGAAAAAGAAAAGCACGACGCCATGTTGAGGTATCCGCAAAGGCTTCACAGGCTTGATATATTTCCATCCAGTAAAGCTGAGGTAAGAATACTAGTTGTATATGTTTTGGCTGTCCGCAATCATATCTTACTTTTACACATCAATTCATAATACCATTGTGTGAAGTATTGTTTGGAAGAATAAGTTTTTAAAAATAAACATAATAAGATATCATTGTGTGAAAAGACTTTCTATGTACGCAACATACAAACAAAGTAATAACAACACAACAAACCTAATAAAACATTGATTGCAACACAAACATTTGAAGATCGACAATGCAAGATTATGCTGAAAGCCAAATATCAGAACCATTTGAAACTTGATGAACACAAATCATTCTAGAAGCATTGTAGCATATTACATATAATATTTTAATTAAAACATCTAGAGAAACAAAAAGCACCAAGGATAAATCAAAAAGCCTAAACAAATAGCAAAAGGACCAAAATAATTTTAGATGTTGAATTTTTGCAAACTTTCTGGCCATAGAAAACTACAGCAACACTAACAATAAAGTTATGCTATATCAATGGTAATGATATTGAAAACATTGATCGACACAATTTTCGATCTACCTAATTATAATAGTCATTTTTAATTTATTAAAAATCAACAAATTTATATATTTATTTAAATAATACTAAATTTTTATCATATATTAATTGTTAATTATATCTACTTCTACATGATTGTTTCATTTTCCTCGAATCCCAACCCTGAATATAATGCAACATCTGTCCATACTTATCCAAAAAATCTTGGGATTATTTCAAAATTTATAAATAAGCAAACACTTTCAACATATCATTTTTTTTGATGAACCGCTAAACCGATCCCTCATTGGTATCGTGTATGTCGGTGTATGTTGGTCTACTAATAAGTTTGTTTGGTCTATCTATCAATATAAAACTATTAATAATAATCATATAAATGATAAATAACTTCAGATTTCATTCACTACATCATATCCCCATTGCTCTATATAGAATATTATTTCTTTTCAATTACAAAATTTTTGATCAACTTTTCACTTGAATGATCTGATTTGGCCATGCCATGATCATCAAAATGCGCGATCCAAATGGTATACCTTATATAAAATTAGAACAAATAATTAACGCTTAATATAGTTTAGAAATAAATTTAAACAATTTAAAAGAACTTATAAAACAATTTTTTTACAATAGATAATAAATTTGCAAGAAAGTAATGATATACCAACTAGAATGATCGATGTATATATACCTAGTTGTTAACAGTTTGTCGGTATCGGTTGGTATACCAATACCACTAATGTCCAATAATTTTCAAACATTGACCGAGAACACCAAAATACGGTGATTAATAAAATTTGGTGTAAGTATGTTTTAGGATACGTCAATCAAGAAGAGTGGTGCTATTAGTAAAAAAAGATTATTTTCTTTTTATTCATGATATTAGTAAATGAAGAAACTTCAAAATTTATTGCGGTGTATAGTAAATTTAGTTTTATGCGAGGGCATTATAGAGAGATTTTTCTAGAAAGAATAGTCTCGATGAGTAAAAGCAATGACAGACAAACTTTAAAATTTATCTAATTGAAATATATATATATATATATATATATATATATATATATATATTGAAGACAACAAATAAAATGCATTCTTAGGTTATAAGGGATCCTTTAAACATGAATATAGAGTTTAGAACATAAAAATGTAGTAATGGGTAAAATTGAGATTGAGTTTGTAAAAAGTGTAGGTTCCACCTATCCTTTTCCTTGCATATACTGACCATCAAGGTTTAAGGTTTCAGCCGAAACCACCGATACATGGTGGTTTCGTATCTGTTTCGGTAGAGACCGATATGAAACCAACCGAAACCGATGCGAAACAATCATACAATATCGTTTCGGCCAAAATCTTTAAAAACTTATTTTTATACTATTTTTACTGTCATTGTGATCATTGTAGGCCTTCATTGTTAGAAAACAACAAAAAAGTGAACCCAAACCCTATATTAATACTTATCTAAGTACACTTTTCAATATATTTTGCATAATGGTTGGATTTTTAAATACTAGGATCATTGTCTTGTAAAATAGGAGCATAAATTTAAGTATTTAATATATCTACACTTATGTATATTGTATTACCGTCGAAACCGAAACCCGAACCGAGATTAGCAAAACTAGCCGAAACCAAGCGAAACCAATAAAATTATGAGAGATTGAAACCGAAACCGAGTTCTCGAACCTTGCTGACCACATATAAAGGGTTGGGGCCTTTTGTAATTTTCTCCATAATTTCAACTTAAAGTATGAATTATGTAGTAATGATTTAGCATATGTCCAAAACAGAGCATACACTTCAAAAATAAAGGACGTGTGCCAATATATGGACAGTCTTGGAAATACATCTCCGTCAAAAGTTTCTTTTAATCCCTTCCCATAATTCATATTTAACATATAATTGAGGTTTTTTCGTCCAGAATTTCTATACCTCATTTACAATTGCAACGCACTTTAAGGTATGGACTGGTATGTTTAATCTCTTCATAAGGATGCAATGTCTAACAGAATTAGGAATCATCACTTTAAGATAAATTTTCACAAAATTTACAATGCTTGATCTATTTGTGATGATGCAAGGATAGCATGTATATAGCTACATATCATCTATAACTGATGGATTAGCTAGCAAAGTTGAAATAAGCATTATTATGTTTTTTTTGTACATTTGGTATCTTTCATGCCGTAGTTATAATCCCCTTTCCTCGTGGCTTTCCTTATTTCTAATGATTTTTTCCCTTAATGATATTCAATATTTTCATAAGCCTATCTGCTAGTTCACAAACATTAATAGCACACCATTTATTTTTGCTTTGTATTTTCCCATGTATTGTTTAGTTAATAAATTGTTGCCTTCTCTATTGATGTCCCCTTTGTTGTTTAGTGTCTATTGCAATTAAGATATTTAATGTCCATACTTTTTCTTAATTATTAGATTTTTTTTCTTTATAATATCTGATACTTTAGTATAAATTTCAGAATATGCAGCCTATAGATCGTTTTGTTGTAGAGGAATATTTGCTGGATGTGCTTCTTTTCTTCAATGGATGGTTAGTGAATTTCAGTCATCATTATAATATCGTCATGGTGCTAAAATGTAGTTCCTTAAACATAGTGGAAGCTAGATTACTATGGCTAGTCCGTTCTCTAGTTCAGATATTTCTTTGCAATTCATTTTTCAATTTTTTTTTCATATTCATTAATTTCTATTAATTGTTTACTTATTTAAGCCCTTACATTGATATGTTTCTTGCAAAGATAGCCGTAAGGAATGTGCTTCATATATGGTTGGCCTCCCTGTACCCTTCCGCTATGAATACCTGATGGCAGAGACAATTTTTTCGCAGGTCAGTAGTGAAATTTGCTTCATTTAATTTGCTTCACACAATAGGCAGCATCATACTTCTATTTTGTTATTATGTTAAATTTTAATCGGTATTCACTCGGACAAGTCTGATCTTTGAACAGTATCGTACGATATTTTATTATGATTGTTATCTTTGTTTTGGTTATGCAATTGATAGCATCGCATTTCTCTTTTTGAGGGTCTGCTTTTCAGAAATATAATCATAGATTGGTGCAACCTAGCAGATGAAATAGAAATTTGTGTTAGGTTTGGAGTTTATTGTCAATATAGGCATATACAAACCGGATAGTGCCCGGTTTAACTGGTTTAATCAAGTTATGGGGGTTCACCCTTTGGTATTTCTGTTTTATGATTTCCATGTGTAAAAATCTTGAGAAATCATCAATACAGTGTAGTGGATGCGTCAAATGCCATTTTTTGAATAGATTTATTTCTTAGTTCTGTATCAGGATTTGGACTGTCCTATTTTACGGCTTGAAGGTTTATTTTTGTGGTATTATATGATATTTCCTTGTCTCAATTTTAAAAAAAAAACAAACAAAAGTCTAATGTCTCCTCATTTTTATCGTCATATCCTTTAAATTGTTTTCTTCTTTCTGTTAACTGTAAGAGCTTTTGCAGCTTTAGTCCGATTATATAATCATGATAGTGCCTTCATTGTGATTTATTCTAGCAAGCCATTGTTCTTTTATGCCTTCCTTTCTATTTTTAGTCTCTGTTTCAACTCTCACGAGTCTAATGAGAATCATTAATAACTCTCAGTGGCCAGTATGTTGCTTTCCCCCTTCAGTTTAGTTGGATTTTTTTGCAAGCCATCAAACCTCAACCAGACGCTTGAGCTTTGTTTTTACATAGTCCTATAGGCTCCTTTATTCTCGGATGTAACCCTAGAGTTCTGCTGCTTTCCGTAGATCAGCCTTCAGATGAGCTCATCGCTGCAGCTGGCCCGGTGGACCTTCTAAGCTAATGTCCCCATAGATTACAATAAGTAATTTAATATATCCATGGTAAGAGCTGCTAATATCTTTTTGGTTGACGTCTTGGGTTATGTGCTGGGTCTAACTGGGATCTTTCTTTCTATTCAGGTTCTACCCAGTTTTGCATCATAAACATACAGCCTCTTCAGTTTTATATTGTTTGGCCTGTCAGTTAGATTCTCATCTTCACAACCACCAATGTTATCATATAGAATATATGCGTCTTTTGTACAGAATTTGTAACTCCATTGGAATTCTATTATCTTACTCACCTTGCATTATTCAAGCGGGTGAATTGCAATATAAGACTCCGAGTTAAATGAATCAAGGGAGAGTAACTTCCAAAACAAGATATTATATTGTAGAGCAAAGTTCAAGAACATAAGAAACATGAAAAATCCCCAATAATTAATCTGATTCAACTTGTCAGTTGTCTCACTGTTTTTGTATTTCCTTACCATCACCGAAAGAGCGTAAGCTTAGTGCTGCTGAAACAATCCATAAATTGTCATTACCTCGATGAATTTTCTTGCATAGTTTATATGAATTGTTCGTTGTTTCTCAACTTTGGATTATCTTGTTTTGTTATTATCCATTTGGATATTCACTTTCATATGCTAATATGCCAAAAAGTATCTGATGGAATTATTACTAACACTTTCTTCATTGCAGCTACTCTTGCTACCAAGAGCACCATTTAACCCTTTATACTACACATTGGTCATCATTGATCTTTGTAAGGTAAATGCTTATCATCTTTCAAGGACTGGTTTGTTATACTTATGCTTGTGGTACAATGTTAAATTTAAAGTATGCCTTGTAACGATTAATGGAGAGATAAGATGCCCGTAATGACTAAATGGTACCTGACGTCTTTATATTCTGCAGGCACTTCCAGGTGCATTTCCTTCTGTGGTAGTAGGAGCCGTCCGTGCATTATTTGACAGAATTGCTGATATGGATATGGAGTGCCGCACAAGGCTCATTTTATGGTTTTCTCATCACTTGTAAGTATTGTTTTAACTGATCTTTGTGTTACCTCACCTTGAATACACTTGTCTGTTGCACGGATTCGTTGGTGATGAGACGTATCCGTAACGGATACGTATCCGTATTGGATATTTCAGATTCGTCGCGTATGCTTGTGGATATTTAGTTCTAGATGCATCCAAGATGTAAGAATGACAAAAACATCAAGTATCTATGCATCATTACCAACAAACATTTCTACATTTAATGTACAAAATATGATGGATTTTCTTTTTCTTTTTATTATGCTCATGTTTTGGATATTACACAAATCCGGCGTATCCATAAGCAAATTGCATTCTTGACTTCTTGGAAAATAGCAAATCCGCAGATCCGACCCGTATCATATCCAAATCCGTGGTACTTAGCTTGTGGTAGCCATACTCATTCTGCAGTTTATATAAATTCATAAGGTTGAAATTATCCAGATAAAAATATCCTCGTTTATTAACCATGCAGGGAAATTTTAGCACCCTTGATTATTAGGATAATGAAGTTAAAGCTATTGGACTATGCTTTGTGTTAACCGCAGATCATTTGTAACTTTGATACTAATCATTTTTATGGATATATGTCTTTCAAGTTTCCACCAAAAATTCAGTCAACTTGTTGACAATTGATGGGTGCTTACAATAGCTTACTCAAACGCTCCAAGCACTTTGAATTTATAATATCCATCATGATTATAGCAATTGTCAAAATTTATTTCCCATTTAAGTTTTGGATATATGAGATTTGATCAGAAGACAAGAGAACAGTTCTCCAAGGCCTTCAGAATATGAATATTGTTTTAGCTTGTTAGCCGATGTAGTTGCTAGACCAAGTACTTCCGAACGTATGATCTGTACTCTAGTAAAGGTGACACATGATTTGTAGCTTTTAATTCATCTCTATCTCTACTATATACTAAAAGCAAAGAAGGGGCGGGGGAACCCATATGTTCACATCTTTTCATGTGCTTCCAGTAAGTCCTCTCATAGTATCTACTTAGCCTCATTCCCAAAATGTGGGCTCTATATCTTAATACATTGCTGTATTTCTTTCTTCTAGAGACTGAAATGTAGGAGCCAATAAACAATTCATAACCCACATTTCCACCCCTCTAATAAAAAAACTCCATATATTTACGATTTTACGTACTTCTTATTTCAACTTTTGCAAACATACAATGGTCATTTATTTAAATATTTGAAATTCATGACCTTTTTAATCTATTTAGACTAACTTTACATGCACGTTCTATGCACATGCGACCCTTTACATGCACGTTCTATGCACAGGCGATGGAGAGAATGTGAGAAGGATGGTTTTATAGGACTTTGAATGTAAAGGGTATTAAATTGGCATAAATAATGAAATTCACCTTGATGTCAACTTTCACATTCGGACAACAAATGGAATCTTTAGAATTTCCACTTTACATTTTTAGGTAGAAACATGTTATCCAGCATCCGTGGTGTAATGCATGGACATCTAAGATTAAAAGAAAATTCCTATTTTAAAGATTTTTCTCTCTTCTCAAATCTTAATAAAAAAATGTAGACATGGCAAACCATGAGAAATTCACAACATTCAAAATGCCCGAGTCTCTCCAATCTTGGGTTGCCATTATATATAGAGAAGAAATAGAGAACTGATTGTCTGCCAATATAGATGTGAATATCTATTATCAAAATCCTCCGTACATTTTTTTAAAAATAATTAAAAGTTGAACTTACATACTTTGATTTTAATCTTTTAGTCTTCTCCAAAAAGAAAAAAAAAGAAGAAAAAGAAAAGCTTGACGTTACGTGCTTATTTCTAGGCTAAATTGCAAGGAAAACCTCTCTCCACTTAAATACCCCTCATTTTATCAAAAGATACTATATACACAGGTTGCTTTACAGTATATTTGTGAGTATTATGTTTCATCATGGTTTGGTGATATACACAGTTTGGGTATCTTTTGAAACTGGAAATGTTATCCCACCTCTCTAACCAATCACCATCCCGGTAGCCTATGTGGGAATCTCTCTGGTAGGTAGGCTAAGCATTTTTCTATATCCTTGCAAGCGTGGGGCACGTGCTAGAATATGACTAGAAGAAGACCATACACGCGTTTTTTCTTTTGCCATTTCTACACTTAAATATTCTCCCTGTTTGTGTTTTTTTATATTTAACAATGTAACCCTAGGTAATATGTCTGGTAACTCTGGCAGCTTGATAAAATACAGTTAGCATGAGATTGCAGTAAGTATCATGTTAGTTAGGAAGCTTGTTATGGGTTATTTGGGATCTTATATCACCCGTTTGTGCGTTACAGATTTAAAATATAAATGTTTGAGTAATGGTTGTTCCTCGTGGTGTTGCAGATCAAATTTTGAGTACATTTGGCCTTGGGGAGAGTGGGCTTATGTTAAAGACCTCCCAAGATGGGCTCCTCAACGAGTTTTTGTTCAAGAAGTATTAGAAAGAGAGATCAGGTTATCATTCTGGGATAGAATTAAGCAGGTAATCCATGTCGTATTATAAAAAGTGATACTTTGCAACATGTTATCTCCTTAAGTTAATAATAGAGTTAGGTGACACCACACTTCATTTCAACCTAAAAACTAGCTGTAGCAGTAACATCATAAAATGAATTTAGAATAAATGAAATTAGAATGTTAAAAGTGCAGCTTGAACGGCCATAAATGAATTTTGACACGGGATGTTAAAGTGCAGCCGTTGCATCACAAAATGGATTATGATCATCATAGGAGGCAAATTCCTTTGATCCTTCCTATTGACACCTTATACTCTATAATCTCATGTATGTCACCCACCCACCCACCCATTTGTATATGCTCCATTGGAATCTGGTTTGAATTTTCTTTTTTTAACACTATTATAATCACCATCTGAATGATGCATCTTAATTTGGGCGCCCTTCCTTTTTCTTGCTCACTCTATTTGCAGAGTGTAGAAAATGCCCCAGAATTAGAAGAGTTGCTGCCTCCAAAGGGTGGACCCAACTTCAAATACGGTAATGAAGATGATCAAGAAAATACTGAAGGTAGCTCGCTTTCTGCTGAATTTAAAAGCATGGTGAGGGCAAGAAAGAGCATCCAACAACTTATTGTATGGATAGAAGAAAGTATCATTCCAGCGCATGGCTATAAAGTTGCAATTGAAGTTGTAATCCAAACTCTTCTGGACATTGGTTCAAAAAGTTTCACTCATTTGATTACTGTTTTGGAGAGATATGGTCAAGTCATTGCCAAGCTTTGTCCTGACCACGATAGCCAAATTCTTCTAATAGAGGAAGTAAGTTCCTACTGGAGAAACAACACTCAGATGACTGCTACCACAATTGATCGAATGATGGGTTATCGGCTCATTGCGAATTTGGCAATTGTTACTTGGGTTTTCTCTCCATCAAATACCGACCAATTCCATCTTTCTGATCGTCCATGGGAGGTATGCGCTTGTGTTTGATCTCTTGCTAGGACCTTTCATCTCCTCACAATTGACTTTATATAACTTAAATAATTATGATTGAATTGTTCTATTGGTTTATGAAGGTTTTATGGAATCTGAAATTGTCATGATTAATGTTTAACTTTCATATTGAAGAAGAGAAATAAGCTAGAACTAGTCAAATGGGAAATTATGGGTTTCTGACTCTTTTGATGGTTCATGGGATATAACCTTACTTTTATGGTTCATGAGATATACCTTGCCTTCATTAAATTTTTGAGTATGATTTTGTGTGTTCTCATGTAATTTCTTGTCATTGAAATAGGAAAAGCAAGTTCTGGTGCATTTTCTTGTCCATCAACTAGGAAAAGCAACCAAAATTCTGTATTTGCATGTGGAAACGTTGTTTATCCCAATTTTGAAAGTTGACCCAACAATGAAAAGCGCGCCTCTTTAGTCTATTTTGAAAGCCATTTACTTCTAATATTTTCTTGTCCTTTAAGCACCATTTTTCTCCTAACTTATGAGTCTACGACGGGTGTAAAATATCCGTGTCAGCTTCCTGTAGAAAATGAAGTGTAATCCTTAGATATTTGTGGGTACCATCTTTTTGAAGAATTTATCATCTTATGTACTCTGATAACCATATTTACTGTTCCCTATATATTTTCCCCCTTGTATCTAATATATGGCCAGGGAGCTAAAAAAAATTTAAATTGTTGCATAGTTGAGTTTTATCAAATCAGCATTTTAATTTTCAGAGTTGATGCATCTTCAGATTTTATCTTTATCTGCTTTTCTGTAGCATACTCATGAAAATCAGTGAAGTGATCCCGGTTTGGTTGGGTATGTTGTGCTCGGGATGATTGTAATTGTCTACAGAAATCAAATCGTGTTGGGGAAGAGAGACTTTATTGCTAGTTTAAACTGTATGACCATAAGGTAACTATAGTTCACATGTCCAGGTCCCAGGAAATGTGGCACGGAGGAATAGAGGTTTGCTGTTAGGTTGGTGCTTCTGTATGAAGACTCAGTTATACTTATACACCATAGAAAATTGAAATTTATCTACATGAATCATGCTTTATAACAACCTCATATTAAGGGGAAAGGAGTGGGTCATGACAACATGCAGCACTATGTTTCTATAATGATTTCCCATGGACAACAAATCTCTTCTTGCAACACTTCTTACTACAAATGAATAAAATTTTACATATCATTATTATATCTTGAGTAAATCAGTTCCCCTCTTTTGTTGCATGACTCTACTGTGAAGAGTTTTGACATTCATAATATTTGAACAAGATTTCTTATTGTTAATGAATATTGACAAGGAACTAATTACTGAAAGAACCATGGACGTTTGCAATATTTGCAAAACAATTACATCATCTAATTTAGTCAATGATTTAATTGTTTGCTTGCATGCTGAGAGAATTCTCCTCTGTTCCAGATTCTTAGAAATGCAATCAACAAGACATACAATCGAATCACTGATCTTAGAAAGGAGATTATGTCGCTTAGCAAGAGTATTTCAGTAGCTGAGGAAGCTACACTGAAATCTCAGAAGGAGCTTGAGGGTGCCGAGTCGAAACTTGAAGTAGTTGATGGCCAGCCTGTACCTGCTGAAAATGCTGGGAGGCTAAAGCGGCTTAAAGGATATGCTGCAAAAGCAAAAGATGAAGAAATATCCTTAAGAGAATCCTTAGAAGCTAAGGAGGCTCTTCTTGCTCGAGCTCTTGAAGAAAACAAGGTAATACTATGATCATGTTTTCTTTTTCTGGAAATACAAATGGTTCGTGGTTCATTTGTGATTTCAGAAATCTTGTGGATCTTGAGGTTGCATCTTGGTTGCATTTGACCATATATTGTGCTTGGTTCTTGCATTAGAACAGATATGCACCATTATGATCCTCTTTGAGCAGATGAATGTGTATGCCTTATGTTTGACTATCTTGCCCCATTTTTGCTTATTATGATCCCCATGCCCATGCGTAAACTTTTCATTGATAGGCAATTTTATGGGTATGTGTTCTATTTGGCTATTTACCGTTATGTTTGGCCTCGTTACCATTATTTTCTCAATTCTTGATGCAATAGTGCGGAATTTTTTAAATGCATGATTTCCATCATAATTTATTTATAAAGAATGACAGCTAACTGATAATAAAATTCTATGGCACGATAGTACACTTTGGTAGGCCGGCATACTTGAGCTGCTTATGAGCTGCCACCTTTCACACGAAATTGATATCCAATCAAAGCATGTTACACGCATTATGAGATGAGAATAATTAAGCTGCCCTCAAATAAAATTATTTATCGATGAGTTTGGTGAGGCATGCAGGCATTGTTTTTGTCGCTATATAAAAACCTGGGAGATGTGCTTAAGGAGCGTTTACCTCCTGTATCGGCCGATGGAAAATTGCCCAATTTAAAGGCTGGTAATGTCGACAGCATACCCGTAGACACCGAAGAGCCACCATCAATGGAGATTGATCAAGAGAATGGGAAAACCAAAGACAGGCAAGTTAGATTATGTATAAAAAAAAATTCAAAGATTGGTTGCATGATTAATTATTCATATTTATCTTTTGAAATATATTTGCAGTCGGATAGATGATGAAAAGATGGCTAATGGCTACAACCTCGGGGAGCAAGAGCAGTGGTGTTTAACAACATTGGGTTATGTCAAGGCTTTTTCAAGGCAGTATGCAAGCGAGGTTAGTCTTATAGCCCCCCCATAAAGATACTTTTATGTAACCTTTGCAGATTTGGTGTTTAGAGGTGTTTAGATAAACAGTGTCGATATTTTGTCTTGAGCTTTTTAATGTTTGTTCCGGTTCAAGTTACTACCTTATTATTGACATATGTTTTGCTGTTAATGTTTTGGTGCAACCATGTTGACATTTTCTGTTGTGTGCAGATATGGCCTCATATTGAAATGCTAGATGCCGAGGTGTTTGTTGAAGATGTCCATCCGCTATTCAGAAAAGCTGCTTATACCGGTCTTTGCAGGCAATGTTGATTGCCTTCGTTTGCTTCCTGTATACATACTGGTTAGATCTTGTTTGCTAATGTAGTTCGAGTGTACCTGTATATTATCTATCCTTCTGCCCTTTGTTTTAATTAGTGTCATTGAATATGCTTTAGATTCTTTCATGTTTTGTTATCATGATCTGGCCTTGAGTTGTTGACCTACAACATAATATTCTGCTACCAAGTTCATTCTGATAACAGGGTTCTATATGCTCAATGCAAGTGAACCACCGTCTTGCCATTCTATTTTGCTATCTGTTTGGCGGTATCTCCTGAAGTATATCTGAAACCTAAAATACTATCAAGTCGTCCGAAATTGTTTACCACGCATCTCCTGAAGTATTCAAGTTCATATTTTTGCAGTTAGATGTATTCAAATACAAATTTGAATGCATATCTAGATGTATCAATATGCATGTTTGTCCATTTAGATTCATTCAAATATCCCTAGGAAGGAAAAAAATATAAGATGTATGAATATGCATGTTTGTCCATTTAGATTTATTCAAATATCCCTCAAAAGGGGAAAAAGAAAGAAAGGAAAACGTTTCCAAATACGTGTCTTTGCATTTGGATGTATCCAAATACAAATATGCATATTAAGATGCATACGATTACAGTTGTGTATGTATGTAGTAACAGTTTTCTAGATGCCTTATGCTACATTTTTTTCCAGATAAATTCAACTACGGATACTTTCAACTACATTTGTATATATGGTATGCATTCAATTACATTATTATATTCAGATGCATTCAACTACATACGTAAATCAAAATGAATTCAACTACATTTTTGTATCTAAATACATTAAGGTGCATTTCTATATATAGATCCATTCAAATGCATTTTTATATCCAGATGCATTTAACTACATTTTAAAATCTACATGCATTCAACTACATTTTTATATCTAGATGTATTTAACTACATATGTAAATCTAGATGTATACATTTATAAATCCAGATACATTCACCTACATTTTTTTATTTAGATACATTCAAATTCATGTTTTTGCATTTAAAGAAGTATTCAAACGCATGTTTTACTTATTTATACTCAGATGCATATTTCTGTATTTGATGTATTTAAATACTTACTTTTGCTATTCAAATTATACAGCTTCTTGCCACATGCAACAGCAAACACGCTTTTTAAATGGCAGATATATTGTAATGGTACTAGATACTATTTTCTTTATATAAAAAAGAAATACTCACATGAAAGGGGGAACAGTGGATAACTCTGACTCTACAATTGCACAAGATATAAGGAAAAAAAAATTACACGGTAGTCCTATTTTCTTACTCAAGTTCAGCAACTCATATCAACAAAAATTGATAAGTAGGTTTTCTGGATAATTAAATACACTAAAAAGAAAAATTAACACACATTGCAGCTCCTCCTGCAATACCCAGGCAAATCAGCAGTCCCGACCATATACTCTGGATTCTTGCTGCATTCATCTAGTGCAGCCCATCTCTCACAACTAGTATTTTCATCGGTGCAATTTCCATTATTCCCATAGATTTTATCGAAGGATGCCACGTGAATCCATTTTGTCGCCGACCATTTCTCGCCTTCTAACACAGGACACCCAGCATGAAGACTGCTCTCATCGGGAATTGCATCGGGATGAAGGCTGAAGAACAAGAGAGCATCCCCTCTCCTTGGCTTTACTACAAGAAAGAAAAAGTTGGCCTTTATTTACATTATAGTTGTTCCTACTATATAATTGATTTTCCATCTCTCTGCGGTTTTAACTCATAAGGGAAGGGGTGTCTTAGATTAAAATTTTAATTTTAATCGCAGTTGGTACCTTATATTCGATTTTTCGGCATGACACGCGTCGCAAGAAAAGAAATTTTCATGAATTTGAGGAATAACGTTCGATTATTTGCTTTCGCAAAACTACTTCGATCTTCTCAAACCATTTAAAATATGTACTGAAAAACTGTATCAACGAATAGTCTGAAATCTTCACTGAAAAACTGTGTCAACGAATAGTAAATTGCAGGAAACCTCCCCACACTTTTGCTTGATTAACACAAGATCTTCCTTTTTTTCATAATAACCTGCAGATTTTGCCTCCTACTTTGACATCAATTAATCTTTTTCCGTTTCTACCAAATTTTTAATCAAAATACCTTTTTTAGTAAGAACCAGCAAGGGGCCCCGTGTAAATGCACGGGTCCGTGAAAAATGTTACGAAAATTCTGTTTTGATATTTTTTTCATGATCTATGACGAATGTAGATAAATCATATAAAAAATGTTGCAGGATATTAAAAATTTATGGCAATTAAATACAGAAAAATCTATGACAATTTAAGAAAGATATATGCCGCAATCTATATTGATATTATGCTCTATTATATTTATCGTAGCAACTTCCCTGCTTGAGAGGCTGATTTTTAGCAAATAAAATCGTAAAGTACATTGATTCTATCACGTTCGTTTTAATTTGAAAACCACGTTTTGTAGGCTGGATTGGTTCTAAGATCGACTATAGCCTTATGATTGCAATCACATGATATAACCCTATAGATGGGCAACACTTTAATAACCATAAAAGTACATTGTTTACCCGTCTTTACTTTTTGAGACGCGACGGATCGCATCGAGTTTACTAATATTGACCGCAACTTCATATAACTCCAAAATATATATCAATTTAGATAACACATCTAAACTTAATCAATTTCAAGCAGAAATAAGAAATATGAGAAACCGAATCAAATGAAAATTTCAAACAAAAAAAGGGGCAAAATCTAATTTTTCAATCTTTTTGGCTAGATGTAGATAAACATAAAAGGAGTCATGCAAATTGCTTTAAAAGGGCCCAAATGCAAATTTTCTTAAAACATAGGGGCGAGGCTAAATTTTTTCAATCACCATTCATTAAAAGTAAAAAGTAAGGGGCCAAAGCATATATCTTAAAATCTAAGGGGCAGAAGATAATTTTCCGGAGAAAAGGACAAAATATGGCTTGATTCACCAACATGGTTGAGGGCAAAAATAGGGAAAACAGAAAATGGCAAGGGTAGAATTGGAAATCCAAAAGGCTTGAAATCAAGCTTCAAGCCTCATTAGGGCCACACACACACGGAACGTTAATTAAAAACTGAAAGAAAATTTGATGGAATTTCAAGGGAATTTGAAATTTGAGAATAAAAATATTAATTTTAACAGAAATACTAATGATTCATATTTCACGTCATTAGAGTCAGAGGGGTAGGCTGCAGGTTTATTTAAGAGAGCGTGATTTCTTGTTTCTTGCTCATTGAGCGAAAGTGAGGTTGGTTTCCTGCAATTTAGCCTGTTAGTAAAGATAAAAATAGAATATGTTGGCATGAATAATTCGGATTTCACCTGCAATTCCTTTGCGAGCACAATCAGACAAATCTTCATCCTTAGCATGTCCTCCATGGTGCGGGAGTTCCTAATATCATAGAAAAGGTAGTTAATAGTTATGTTTAACATTTTGATGCAGCAGGGATTGTGAATTTCTTGTTGTTAAAATAGAAGTATCTTGTTTTATGCTTCTGCAACATACCTTGGCATTTGGGAACACAGTCTCACCACCTTTGATCACATCAGTAAGATACATCAATACTGTGGCAATGCGATGTCCACCACGAGCAATATTTACTTTGTCAGCAAAATAATCATAGTGGGGATCATACTTTTGGCCGTGTTCATATCTTAAGACTTGCATGTCTTCACCGTTTACTGCAAAGAACAAATAGGGGTAAAAATAAAATAAATTCTCGCCTTATATATTATTCTATCATGACACTTGATTCCATACAACAAAATGGATCTGTTGTATTGATAATGCAGAATATGACAGGCATGGTCCTACAAATCATTTACTCCAAAGCTTAATAAGTGAGTTGAAGGCTTAGGAGGCACCCATGTGTAAGTTTTGTACTCGATCATTGATAGAGAATGTCATCTAATATTGGCTAATAAACATATCCTTACATTTCATGGACAAATTTTGACTTCAAATTTTACAAATTGTCCCCTCTAAATCAAGTTTATAACTTAGATGCATACGAATACAGTAAGAAACATCAACTAAATTTATACATGAAACAATAAGTTTTAACATATAAATTATACTGCTAACATGTTTTTTTACTAAAGACCCATACAACATGCATAGGACATGCATATGACACATATACGACAGATGTACAGTGTGTACGACTCGTATACGGCGTGTCCGATACGTGATGTATCGGACCTGGACACAGTATGCTGTTGCAAGTGTCTGTGCTTCCTAGGTTTCAAGTACTGGTTATCTAGCTTGAAAGAAAGCCCATGAAAGCCGGTTAATTAATCTCCAAGGCGAAAAGATATTCTTGTTCTCTCTCATTTTTGGGAAACATCCTCACTTGTGTGTATGTATATGACAACAATTCATATTACAAGAATGTTTCCAACATACAGTAACAATGACAAACTAACACCGACGTCGTACCGTATGGATGCTTTCAACATCATGATATCTAAATATCTATTTTCTTCTTAGACATGCTAGTGCATGGTATGGTTTGTACTTTGTTTGGCTTATAACTTAGATGCTGAAGTCGACAACAACGTAAAATTGTACAGTTTGTCTATAATTAGAATTTCTCCACACATACTCAACATACAACAACAACAACAACTGAGCCTTTTATCCCAAGCATATGGGGTAGGCTACATGAACCAACATGAGAATCACGCCGGGTCCAGCACATGAATCCTCTGTCTCCACTCACTTCTATCGAACAATATACTTTCATTGAGTCCTTTGGCAACCATATCGTTTCGTATCACCTCCATCCATGTTTTCTTCGGTCTCCCTTTTGCCCTTTTGCCATTACCCATATCGAGAGTATAGAGAATGTTTTTTGTATTCGCAAGTTCAAAGAATTGTTTACCTATTGGAAGAAAAGTCCATGCAGCAATTTTGTCCTCTATTCCAGATATGATTGCGTCCTGTAGAAAAAATTATCAGCATGAAGGGAAGAAGCTCTTAGGCTAGAATACATAATATCTACGTACGATGACATCCTAGAATAGCAAATGATAGTCCGAGAATAGCATCATCGATATAGATTGCACATATCCACATGGGAGATATTCATTTTCTTTAAAAGCTTGTGAAACAAAATGGATCCCTCATAAAATTCCAACCAGAAAAACACAAATGACACCATTTGCTAACGAGGAAAGGTAAACTGAGACCAATTCCTATCATGAAATGAAATTATGACTTCATGGGAAACATAATAGGGGAACCACCAATGATTTTCAAGCTTATATTTAGTTCCTTTTATTAGCATTCCTCTAGTCCATACAAGTAAGAGTAAGGGATATGGAACGCCACTACACTTGCAGGCCATGAATGGAGGTAAGATACGACCAAGACAACTTGAAACAACTATAGATGCATATCAAACTTCCATGGAAACATAGAAAATGTATCTAACTTTTACCATTGTGTAGCAAGTTTCTAAAAGAATTAATACCAAGAGCAATGAGCTTTGTATTCTTAGTATGACTACTACTTCAATCACTATGATCTCTATTTTTCCACAATTTTAGAAGAGGTTCCCCTCCTATGTTGGGTTGTCTTGAATCTTCTTCTCAAAAATGACCCAAACAACTTGGCACGACAACCCACGAGATGACCTTCAAGTCAATACAATACCGTTGGAATGGGTGAAGATATGAAACAGCCAGAAAGCTTTTTGAAGAGAATATGATAGCCTTTCAAGAGAAACTAGGAAGGAAGACAATGTTATGCTTAAATGTCATAGATTTAAAGAGGAGTGTTGGAAACTCTTGTTGAAACTTGAAAGTATCGTGTTAGAGGAAAGAATAACATAGATGTATTCATGAATGATTAAGCAGCGTGGGTTTATTATACAGAAGATTTATGAGGGATAACGAGTTAAAGATCATATAGGAATTAGTTATAATTTTTTTAATTTAAATTATCCCAATGTATATGGCCTCTCTTGGTCCTTACTGACATGAACTCCATTTATTAAAATAAGAATTAGATTCTTTCATAGCTCCTAGCACTAAAGCTATAGGTTGTAAATAGATATTTAAAAAGATGCTAAAATCCGGTGTAAAGTTAGACTAGTAGCTAAGTGTTATTCTCCGAAGGCCGAATTTGATTACTTTGATATGCATTCTCATGCTGTTAGAATTTCTTCTATTCATTTATTAGTTGCTTTGGCTCTTATGTATTAGCTTCATATTCCCCATATGTATGTATGGCACAACATTTCTAAATGGTAATTTTGAAGAGAATATTTACATGAAACAATTCGTAGGGTATGTAGTTCCAGAATAGAAACATAGGTATGCAAACTAAAAAAGATCTTTTTATGGTAAAAAAACCAAGCATCAAAAGAGTGGCATCATAATTTTGAGGTAATAACTTCATTTGGTCATTCCATACATTTGAATATGTATTTATACTAAAGTAGAAAATAATGATATAGGAATTTTATAGCTATGTATATGATACTCTAATCTTCGCAACATCACTTGATTGTGTGCTTGACTAAATTATTTGTCACAAAATTTTGCCATGAAAGACCTTGGCGAGGCTAATGTGATTCTTGGAATGGAAGTACTAAAACCTTTTTAGATTATTTAAATTCACAATTAAAATATTAAGAATTATTCCATATATACACCTAAGAAAATACTTTATGCACCCCTTGATCACACACACACACCACTTGGTTAAAAATAAAAGTACTTCTATCCTGCAAAACATGTATGTCCAAGTAATTGGTGCCCTTAGCCACTTGCAATTACAGTAGGTATGATATAGCCTCCTTGTTAATAAATTTAATAAGTTTACTAAAACCCTAGTCAACAACATTGAGATGCAATAACTAGATTTCTATGCTACTTGAAAAATACTATTATTGATTATGATCTATATTTTTTGGACATTCTTCTGAATCTTAATCATATAACAATTGTATTATTGATTCTCACGATACCAATTGGATATCATTGTATTAGAAGGTTATTCAGATTCTCTATATTTTTTGAATATCGTACAGTATTTTTCTATTTAGGAGTTATTGTTTCATTTAAATCAGTTACACACTTATGGATAGAAGTATAATGGAATATAAATTAATTGTTTTAGACATTGAATATCGAATAGCTTAAAAATAATCTTACTCAATTACTTATCATTACTTTCCCGTTGACTGCCATTAATGTTTATTATGATAACAAATCTATTTTGGAAAAGTGTGAGCAAAAAAAGCCAAGCTATAAACTAAACATGCAGGTATACTTTCTATCTATTAAGCAATGTAAAATGTAATAGTTTTACTTAAAATGGATAGATACAAATTATATATTGTGGATTTGTTTACAAAGGGTCTATCTAAATATAGATTCCTTGGGTTGTTGAGAAGGATGGATTTAAGAATTATAACTGCCGCCTTGGTTAGAACTCAACTGATCTATGTGTCGACACATAATGGGTGTTCAAGGGGTATAGATTAAAGATATGCCATAACGAGTGACATGGAGCACTCTATTGCAATAATAATTCTAAGGCCATAATTGTTTTCTTAAATTTAATTTTTATTGTAGTTAATTTACATTTGTTTTAAGAATTTTAATTTTTTCCACGTTTGATATTTAATTTTTGTTTGTAGATTGACATAATGTTATTATCCAGTTGAATAATGATAGTTGAAATTTATCTTATAGATTTTAATTTCTAAAATACGAAATTATAATACCAACTATTATTTATAGACTGTTTTCCAAATTTCGCACAATTTTGTCAACAAGTTCTTTATAAACATTTATGCATATCCTTAGTTAAGTGGCTCCAATTTGTATCCCAAATATTATAAGAGAGAAACTTCATCAATCAATACACTAAAAGCTCTCATGATTTTATTTATTATGTAATTTTCTTTTTCCATCAATGTTCCTAATATAGAAAAAAAAATCCACATTTAAGGCATAGTTATGAACTAAATTGAAACCAAACCTTTGCTTTAGGTATAAACATCCCAGAACTCGTCCTAACTTCACTTAAAGTGCTCTTTCCCGATAAATTATCAGCCACCGCCGATCTTTTCAGCTCCGATTTCGCCTTAAACATTCAAATGATCACCAAAAATCACCTCATTCAGATCTCAATATCAAATGATTCAAATCAAAGAAGACAAAGGATCATGAAAAAGCTATCAAAACTCACGAGAGATATGATATGATCGCATTCTTCATGGCTTAAAAAACCTTCGTACACGTAGGCTCTGCCAAAAAAATATGACCCAATTAGCAAAATCTCAAAAAAAATGTAGAGAGAGAAAAATAGATCAAACCTCGGTTTCGCTGATATCTGCTTAGATCTGGCGGGAGAGATGACTGGAGTCTGCGATGATAGAGAGGAGCTTGACGATTCTAGAGAAAGAAGAGAGAGAATGAATGAAATTGTAGAGAGAGAAACCCTAACCCTAGTCATTTGAGAGAGAGAGAGAGAGAGAGAGAGAGAGATTGAGGATGGGAACTCTAGAGGGAGGGAAAAAGTCAGGAAAAAAGGAAAAAGATAAAAGAAAAAAAAAGGTAAGAGGAAAAAGTGCTATAAAAAGTTTCTGAAGGTTGAAATTGCAAAGTGAGGAAGTTGGTGATCGAACACGATGACAGCTGGCAGCAGGTGGCTTGGAGTTGAAGTCAGATTTGATTTCCTTCAATGAATTTATCCAAAAGAGCTTAGATTTTATTATGTTAACAGTCAACAAATACTAAATTATAGGAAGTATCATAATATTTGCAGAACCATCACTTGTTCTTTTATTTATGATAGAAAAGCATGACAATTCATGGATGTTTAAATCTGATTGGTTTAAGATTAGAGCTAATCAAAAAGTTCAGATCTTAAAACTCGTTCAATAATCAAACAAGACAGATCTGATTTGAAGATCAATGAATAGATGAATGAACATAACTTAGCATATTCAAGCTGAGCTCGTGTTCAAGCGGCTTACTCGGTTAGTTTATGGCGTATCTAGTATTTAGTAATAGTGATAATATAATAATTAACTCATTCTTAAATTTAGATCATATTCATTGAATATTTAGTCTAACATTTGTTATATGTGCTACAATATTTAATTTTTTAAAAAATAGATAATTGATCAGGAGAGGTTCTATGGTTCTATACGGTCTCTCATCTCGATCAACTTAAGTTGATAACCGTATTTCTCAATGCTCGTTTTGTTATATGTGCTCTAATGAATTTTTCATATATCCTTGTAATAGTTTCTTGTTAGTTTTCTAGATTTTAAAAAGGCTCAAAAAGCCCAACGGGGCAAGCAAGCAAGGGATCATTCGACAAATAAGCTAGGGACAAATAAACGATCCATCACACCATATTAATGTTTCATTCTTCAAAATGATCCATCACACCATAATTTCAATAAAAACACATAGATGAATTATCATTCAGTCAACAGCAAAACAATGTTAAATTGCAAACAGCAACTCTTCCATCATCATTATTCAATGTAAAGCAGCAGTAGCAGAAACAAAGACTGACCCAACCAAAATCAAAATGAAAATGAAAATGCAGAGTAATAAAGCACATCAAACCACAACTGAGTTAAGGAAAAAAAAATTAGAATTTTGCATATATCAACATACGAAACAATACAAGATCCAAAGCAACTTAATTCATTGAACATTTGCATAGGCCATTGCCAATAGGCAGTAGTTTAAGTTTAATTAGTTTCTGTACAACCAAACATAATGGAAGAGCTTCACCAAAAAGATAAAGGGAGATGCATCACCAAACAATCACCTCTACCAAGAACACATACTTTAAGTGTCTAACCCCTACCATGATGAATAACAATAAACATTCACAAAATATACATTAGAGAGTAAAGAAGAAGCCTTTTCCTTTTTCCCCTTTTTCCCCCCCTTTTTCCCAAAGTGCATCTATGAACACCAAGCAATGAGGGCCGATGAGTACAATTGATGCCCTCGACCATCCTTCACTAGAGTTAATTTTGCTTCCACATCACATACCGGTAATAAGGATAGCGTGCATTCCACATACTTTTACATCGGTCGCCCAAAAGTTGTGAATCATCTGGTCCCACTTACATCTGAAGGCAGACCAATTGAAATATAATGAAAACATTAGACAAGAATAGAGTGCAGTATTGTGGCATCCTAAGAATATGAACCAATTCAAATCTTAGGATATGACTATCTATAGCCTATCATTTAAAGATATCTTGATATGCCATCTCTGCAAGAGTAGCTTGGTGCAGCATGAATAGTGCGCGCAGCTCAATGTCTCACAATTTGCAGTCTTTCTATCTCCTGCTTGTAGGTACCGCTCTAGTACCTTGAAGGTATTGGATATATTTCATTGGCTATATTACACCAAACTACTATTAACTATAAGCACGTTTCACTAAACTGCCTTCAACTTATTTTTATTACAGTAAGCTCCCCTAAAGTGCTGCAATTAAGGATATTTCAGTTCAGAAAATCTCCATCAACCTAAATGCGAGGAAGTTTACTGTGATTAAAAAAAATCAAGCAGTTAAAGAAAAATACGGCATTAAAGTAATATTAGTAAAATATAGTCCTTTTTTTATAATCAGATATTCTGGAAAACCGGCTATAATTAGTCACATCATTAATGTTTGAATTACTAAAGATCATTAGGGTGTGACAGTAGAGAATATCAAAATTAAAATGCAAAGTATAACCTCTTCGGAAAAGGCAAATACACCTCCAAGCATGTCATCATTATCCTCGTTCTCTTCTTTTTCTCTTCCATAGTGACCGTTGTTGCTGTCTGCGTCTATAACAGCTTCAGTTAATTCACCACAGTCATCTATATCTGAAACTTTACAATAGCCTTCGTTAAGATATTGCGCAAATTCTGCTGAATTATGTGAATCGGCCTTTTCGCTCTGATCTGTGTGAGCGCTACTATTGTTTATGCATGGATTTGAGACTTCGCTGTTCATACTGCTGCTAGTTGCTGAGGAGGACAAGCCATTAATTGCAGAACCATCCATGAGAGAATTAATATGGGATTGTTTAGAATGAAGAGCTCTTATTTGGGATAATGATCGTGTGGGACTAGAGCTTTCATCCTCTGCCTCGCAATTCAGCAGGGCTGTTGAGCTTCGGATTGAATCTTGGGAAACTAAGAAGAAAAGGTACCGGTTATTATAGTGTGTTGAAGGTTGCATAGAGGAGTTAATATGTTTCTCTTACCAGCATCTGATCCAGTATCAAGAGGTGCAGATTTGGAATGTTGAGTAAAAGAAGAATCCTTGATGGATTTATCTCTGGTTTCTGATAATGGAGCCTGATATCGTCCCGCAGTATGGCCCCTGCAAAGAAAAATTGCTCATCATCGTCGTCGTTGTCATCATTGTCTAAGCTTTGCGAGTGCCAATAGCCTAGTGATGGCAGGGTGGTAAAGTTTCAGCAGAAAATAAGGTTAATTGCTCAAAATACCCCTGTATATTTATGTATAGCCCTTATAACCTGTCAAGTCATTTATTAGCGAACACCTCCTCTGCTTATCAACAAAACCTTCTAAGAGAACACTCAAACTCAATTCTACACAACTCAAATGATTATCTAATTTAACTTTAGAAATCTTTGGTTGTTTGGAGTAGAACTGAGTGTCTTTTGAGAGATTTGGTCGAATAATAGAGGGGTGAATGTTTCCCACCAATAAGTGACGAGGGTATGTGCTACAATGGGTAAACTACAAGGGTGTGTTGCGCAATCAACCCAAATAAGAAACATCTAAGCCTTGCCATCAAAATAGGTTCAGCTCTTATGCAAGGCTCTAGTAAAAGATTTGATGAAGTTTTGCAACTGGTTGTTGACCAGATGTGAATTTTATATACTTTGAGTCAAACTCCTAGTTGAATTATTGAAAAGTGAGGATTTTCCCAAAATCCTAAATGGCCCATTGGCATCCTTTACAAATTATCCAGGGCAAGTTTAATACAAGGAAAGGGTGATTAATTTTCAATATGCAAATGATGGACAAACTAAAAGGCCAATGCATCATGAACACAGGACCATGTGACTACAGCGCTCACTAATGTTGGATAAACTTAAAGGCCAATACATCAAATGGAAACTGCGTACTAACTACTAAATCGTCATTTGACATGTGATGTATAAAAATAGAAGAATGAGGCAGTACTCGGTGCATGAAGTTATTCACTCAAGCATTTAGAAAAATTGGACAAATTTAGTTTTATTTCGCTAGTCAATATTCTGGCATGATGAAGTTATTTTATTTGAAAGTTCTGAAACCTACACATACATAAGCAGGTGCACATGTAGCCTGTAGAATTGAAGGACCACTTCAGATACCATAAGCATGCAAGCCTCTATGTCAATTTTGGTGCAGTAAAAACCCTAAAACTCTTCTTAATTAATAATATAATATTCCCTTCTTTTTAAATTTTTTTTTATAGATAAAGGATAGGGTCGAAAAGGCCTTGGCCTAATAAAAGTGTGAAATATTATCACTAATCCATTGCAGTATAGACCCTCTAGCTGCTTGACCTAAAAATTAGGCCACAAATTTGTACAAATGTTCCAAATAAAACAGATCTACATCTTATGCTGAACATATGCACATAAGATGATAAAATATAAATTTCATCCAATGAGGAGAAAAGATGGAACATGGTGCTTCCACCTACCTCCTTATAAACAAGAAAGACAAGTTCATTGACTAAATATATTTTTGTATGTAATCTTGTAACTATAAGCCAGTGTGATATCCAAGAACAATGAAAACCTATGTGCTGGAGTAGAGACTCCTATTAAATTCAAACCACAGGCAGAACGCGAGAAGGAAACAATTATCACTATCTAAATATTTGTTTATGCATGAATAACCCCTACATTACCACGAAAAGAAATATTGCTGAAAAATGGTTTTAACAAGATACAAGGAATTCTAAATCATGTTTGGAAAGTGAAATCTCAACAAGCATTATAGCTAAACAACATATTTACCTATCACGCCAGAGTGATTGAGGCCTGTGAAATTGCTCAAAAACAGGCAGTAAATCCTTTCGCCTTATTTCAATCTCAAGTAATGGTATTTTTTCTACTTCCACCTCTCCACCCGCACAATCAATATCAGATCTTCCAGCAGCCATCACATAAAAGCAAATCTATAACAAATGTCAAACACGTAGACCACGTCTAATTAGCTTTAAATGAACTGAATGAAAATAGTTTTTACAAAACAGAATCAGAGGGTAAGATTAATACCTTAGATTTTTGCCATATTGGAATCTTCCCTGTGCCAACTTGAACCTCTGCATTGGAGAGGTACCAGTGTTGCTTTTCATATATCTTTCCAAACTCTCTTCCAGATACACAATTGGAAGATGAAACTGAGGAAGTATCACTATCTTCACAATCAGAAGTGTCCATGACTGTCTCATTATGTGGACGTGAACCAAAGAAAAATTTAGAAATATTTTCCTGTCTTTCAGGCCAATTTGACCTTCTACAAACATCCCACCATTGAACCGGTTCAGCATTTACATGCAACTCGTCGTCCTGAAGTTGTATTAGAGGACCAGAACTAGTTCTTGAGCCGCTATCAGATGACTCTGTATTCGTACTTGGCATGAGCTCATGTTGAATTAAATGACCCGATGGAGAATAGATCAAAAGATGCTCCAATGCATTAGCTTTCATGTGGTCCAGCTGCGTGTGGTATATAGAATTGTGGAAAATTGCAGCCATAGCACCTGAGGGTACAGGAACTTTTCCTGCTGCGGTAGCAGCGACATTGCTAACTGCATTTAACCATCCAGAATTAGAATTTTTAATCCTGCTAACTACAGAAAGTGTCATGGGAGGAGGAGGCGGCGGGGGAAAATTTTGTTGATCGATCATGCAAGATGAAGTTGACCACCATGGCAATATAAGATTGGGGATAAGAGATGGCCCATCACTACGAGCACTTTGTTGCTGAAGACTGGCATCGCCACCAAAAGGAGATAACACAAATATATGGCAAGTACCTCTAGATGAAACAATTGCTACCCACTGGCTAAAATGACTAAAGCAGATGTCCTGTATCACCTGGAATATATGGAGGGGGGGGGGGGGAATCGATAAAATGAGAAGGCTTAATATTACTGAACTATCAAAAACTATACTCATTTTTCACTAAACTACCAAAAACTGTGTAAATTACAAGTGCTTCCAAAACCTTTCATATCACACACACATGTTTTTAGCTAAAGTACCATAATGGTGTTTAAAAAATTTGGTGACGCCACTATGTTTAGTATGGAGCTTTTTGGTAGTTTGTTGTAATTTACAAACTGTTTGGAGGTATAATGAAAAAATGGATATAGTTTTTGGTAATTTAGTGAAATTTTGAAGCTGCAAAAGTTCTGCTCAGATGAATAGGGTCTCGGATGCTTACAGCTGTAGTTAGTCCACGATATAGCTTATAGAGATGCACATGGGATGAAGTCCAATCATAACGAGCAGAACCGGAACCATTTGGCATTGAGGTAGGCATAATCCGGAACACATTTATATTGTGTCCATGCACAGAAGCAGTTACCAATAGAGTGCCACTAGGATCAAAACATAAAGCAGATATTGGACTAGTATGAGCCCTAAATTGTGAAATCACTTCTTTTGAAACGAAATCTTTGACCACGACCTGCAGGAAATCATTACCAGTCATTGGTTGGAAGAGCACTGTGCGCGCACACACACGCTATTGCAGCATAAGATACATATGTGATGCACATAAAACAAACTAAACCATTAGAGTTGGCTTAATTTTCCCATTCTAATGATTTTTAAGGGTTTATATGCGAAAAGAGTATATTAATATAAGCATATTCCCACAAAATTTTCTTATTGCAATTTTACAGATCTAAGTACTTGTGAAAAGGAAAATAATGCTTATAATTCATGGAATTTGCTTTTAGCCTAAAAGTTTCATGTCATCAAAATAACAGGCTACAGGCATTCAAGATATGCATGTGAGCCAAGTTAAAATTCTAGAACGGGGCAAACCCTAAGTGTTTGCATTATAATGGCGTATGAGAGTGTTGATGCAACATTGTTTGTGTGAGCACAGAATTAAACAATAGTTTTAAGACTAACCATCCCTGCATTATCATTTTCGCTTGGATGCCCCATTGATGGGACCCTTCCAAATCGTCTACTGGAATTTGATGACAAGGGAGAGCTAGAGCCATCTGGTATAAACTCTTGATAGTACTTTGAAATGGTTCTATATCCCATATCGCCAAGATTCAGCAACCCAGTAGCCAACTGTTTGCTCGATTCCATTGCATAGCGAGCAACCAAACTACCATTGCCTGGGGAAGTTGAAGGGCTAACACCGGGAGAGGGTGTCAGGTTTTGCGGACTTAATCGCCCTGTGTTTGATAACAAAGGATTATTAGAAGCATAAGCTAACCACCTTGGGCCCACAGCCATTGGACCATAACCAATGTTCACTCCAACTGCTCCTTGCAAAGGATATGTCAGCACGCTGAACCTATTCTCAAGAGTAATGGCATCAAAGCAGTATATCTGCCATTAAGAAGTCATTATGTCAGGAGCATCCAGACAAAGAGTTAAAGGTTAAATTAGTTTGATACACATTGTTCTTCTACAATTCAATCACTTGAGCTTTTGGGTATTGACATGGTATCAAACCACCAGGTTTGTCCTTATATGAAGGCCCACATGAGGGGGGAGTGTTAACAATTAAATTTTCTCGACATACATCGTTAATCCACAATGCAATTACCCTAGCTTAAAGGTATAAGTAGTTTTTAACAGAGAGTATCCGTTGCTAAGGACTAACATATACCACCACTGAACAATAATGTTTCTGCTCCCTCCATTTCAAATTACTTGTCTTTTCGGCCTATTGTAAACTAAGAAAAAGTGTAACTCCACCAGACCTGAAGAATGACTGAAATGTATAGGTTATTCTCATGTTGGGATTTGGAAATGCACAAAAAATTTCTTGTTTCAAAAAATTTAGGCTTACTTCAGTATGAAAAATGATTTTTCTACCCACCAAGCAGAATCCACGTAGGCACCAGGTTTCCCTTGGATAGAAAGGAGCCTACCTAATTAATTGCACCCTCTTCCCCTACCTTGAATCCAATGAGAGGCTCGGTAGTCTATGTGGATTCTACTGCATGGGTAGGTAAAGTATTTTACGTCTAAATTGCACTAATTACAGGAGTAGATTACCATACATTGTACTTCATTTTCTCAAAGTTTGACAAATAATTTGAAACAAAGAAAAAAAGGTCTATATTGAAAAGAAGGGAGCAATTGATTATGCTGCTCACCTGTGCTGCAAGACCCACAGCGACCATGCGAGGACTGCAACGAACCATATATACAGCGGAACGAAATCTGAGAACATGCACATAAGTATGAGATTTAAGCGAGTAGAACCGAACAACTGTAGGAGTGGTGATGCAGTTTTCAGGCTGAAGTTCATTGGAATTTTCTCTAACAAGTGCACTTAGACGACCGCCTTGGACCATACCCGACCCATTAGTTTCATCCCCAGCTACAACCAACAGCAAAGGATGTGACAATTTAAACCCTTCAGCCTCTGATTTAACTGGAGTAGGTTGCAATTGTAAATATGTAACTGGTCCATCACGTTTTGAGACCATTTCACAGACATTAGATGCATCCTCAACATCAAGTACTTGGAACCCATTAGTGAAGCCAAGCAATAGAACATGCTTGAAGGAAGATGGACTGAGTTCTAGCTTGTCAAAGCCCGCCCATAATACCTGTTCATGTAACGATGCTCGAGTATGAAGCAAATTCAAATACTAAAATGCAGTAAATCTAACGGCCACAGAGACATAAAGAGAAGCTTTAAAATCTAGAAAACTTTATAAGGTAAGCAATTTTAAATCAAAAGATAAAAACAAATACATATTGGATGTAACTGAAGTGAAACGATGAGATGAGAATATAATTCACATTAATGGCTGACAAAAAGATGAGAGTGGCTATTTTACTACTTATGATACAGCATTCAGCATGAAGATGTTCACACAATGGGAGATAATAACAGTAGAGAAGCACCTAGGTTACCATGGAATACCCAAGAACATGAAAGCGATTTATTAAAGATGGTCATACGGTTAGACAGGGGTCAAAATATTGGGAGAAACAAAATGTTCATAAGATGTGCAGAGTCAAAATATACATGCTAAGTTGGGTGAGTATCAACTTACCTAAAAAAAATAGGAAACCTTAAATTTTTGAACAAGTCAAATGCAGCTCTATCAAGGATAAAATACGAGAGGAACCGATGAGATGGTTTGGCATGCGCAATGAAGACTAACAACAACCAGTTGAGTGATAGGATAGTTAAGTCGGGCTAGAGTGATAGAAGATACAAGGATATAGGTAGTCAAAAAAGAATGTGAGAGTTATTAACTTTACAAAAGATATAGCTCTTAACATAGTTACATAAAAAAAACAGCAGCAAGTGATAGGTTGTAACAATGGAGAATGAAAACTATGGTCGATTTAATTAAAAAAATACGGAGAGACAAAAAAAGGTGTGAGTAATTAGTTTCCTCACAAAGTAAAAAGGAGAAACAAGATTCTTAAACCCATCCCCAAAAATACGGCATCAAAAAGGCTCGTTACATTTGGGAAAGCTCATGCTGAAATAATCATAGATAGCAAAAGGAAAACATCATTTAAAGAACAAAGGGCTGAAGCAACTATAAGGAAAACCTACACTGTCATAATTGGTGTGGGACAAACATTGAAATACTTGACATATACTGAATAACATGCTAGTCATGAATTAAATATCATTAGCCCAACTCGTAGTTTCTATTCACTTATATTAATCAGAATCATCAATTGTGCACTCTTATCAGGCTCCTAATACTTTTCACGTATTTAAATAACATTTTTTGTCACATAGACTCCCATCACTTCTCTTTAGCATTATGATTTAGTTCTTTTTAGGATTGTGCTTTCCTTATAGGGCTTACATTAATTTTCTCTTTGATACATTAAGTTGCCCATAAATTTCTTGCTTGAATTCATGTCATGTTCGTACTTTGTGTTTTCGTAAATTCTTAAATGCATCATTTACCTTGATGCTTACAGTTTCTACTTCCTAAACTAGCCTTATAAACCAAGAATTAAACAAAAAGAAAACACTAGATGTTGAATGCTCGGTGCTAGGGACATTTTCACTTCCTCTACGAAAAGCCAAACTCAGTAAAAGCGGAAAAACAAAGGTGCAAGTCTTATTTTTTTCTGATGGAAGGCAGCAATCTCTTGGCAGCAACCCAGCGTGATTCCTTCTCAGCTGATCGAAACTAAGTGGCTACCTTCACCTTGGAACCAGTAGAGTAGAGACAACACTGACCAAGGGAAGGAGCCGATTATTAATACAAGAACATACTCCTCCTCATAAATCAATAGGAGCTTAACTAATCGATTTCATTCATTTGTAAGTCCCAATTCCTGTGAACCAAACTCTTAAGTAAATTCATAATTTCTTTTTGTGGCAACATCCCAATAAATAAAACATACATTGAAAGAAAACCTTTCATCCAATCATGTCCTTGAATGTCTAACACTTCTATTCATCCTGGAGAACAACTGCAAACAAAATGTGTTCCGTAAAATTAAACTAATTAATTTCTATAGCGAGTAGTGACAATACTTCACACATCATCATCAAATTCGTCTAGCATCCATAATAACAAGATAATGCATACCGCTTAACTCGATATCCTTACAAAGTTCTCAACTTGCATAATGTTGCCTCCCTAGAAACTCAAAACCTATCTAAATTACAGCCATCAAACGATCCCAAAATCAACTGATCA